>OY282516.1:49970986-50369098 GCA_958296145.1 Hydrotaea cyrtoneurina | reverse complement strand
AATGAATCAACCTTAAACTAAGCATAACTAAATGTTGGCGAGAATCCTTGAATTGAATTTTTCCATAATAGCAAATATGTTTTGCTTTTTAACAGTTAGGTAATGCCTGTTCCCTGGACCAACGGGTCATATTCATATGTATATATAGGTATTCAAATGAAAAGAAAATTCTTGTACAAATAATCACTTCCTTATAGGGTTTGCCCAGGTTTTGGAACCAGTCCATAATAAATATTCACCGAGTCCTCTGACCCAAAAAACGATTCATAACAAATATGCAAATGTAGTGCTTAAATAAGAGATGAAAAGTAGATTATATTTCGTACCCGCTCCCCTGGGCCGTCGATACCATTCTGGAATTCATATATTCGTTGTCAGCACACTCACTTGGTTAGCACACCCCAAATAAATTACTTTTCAAGAATATTAAAATACGGAACCATTACATTCCCCTATTGCAACCACTCGCTACTCGGTGGATGGCTGATAAAATTCGCGCCCTCTCCACGGTCACAATTCAGGAACAGTTTTACGATAATATTAGTGTAAGTATAAAAATAGCTAAATGTTTTTAATTTGTTTCAAAATAGCGCTTAAAATGGTACTCATGATGGATTATTTTGAAATGATTTAATTTACAATATTAAGAATCGGTTGTTATACACTCTCTAGACTAAATATTTTAACATAATAAATTTATGGTCCATCAAAATATTTTGTTTGTGAAATAGATGTATGTCTATCTCATCATTCGTCACCTGTACGCCTATTAGCATGACGGTTGTGGGTCCAACGACCAACAAAGCCCTACCAGTTTCCATATGGACTTGGTAATGCGATCTTACCTGAACCCAATAATAATTTACATTGTTATTCGGAAATCGTCCCAGGTTCACGGCCTGCTGAATAAACATCGTCTCCTTAAGAAAAACAATTCTATAGGAAGACAATTAGCTGTTCGAAGACAACTTTAAATAGTCGATCCCGGCTTGTGAGTATAACAAATTATATCGTACACAGCTGATTAAATGGAGAGAAGTTCTCCCGCAGGTCACTCATGAAATCTTATGTTTACTACGTAAGTAATTAAGTAATTTATTCTTTGAAACCATTTTTTTTAATTCCTAAACTTAAACCCTTTCTTAATCTTCCCCTTGTCCATATCACCTAATCCCCATTGGCCTCCTTCCCTTTCAAAGAACTTTGTTATAAAACTAAAACGCACGCACGCACACACAAAAGAACGGAAACAAAGCCAAGAAATAGTGCACAGCTAAAGGGTAATTATTTCTAGTATGATGAGTATAATTTAGTTTAATAATTATAAAAAAAATAATAATAAATATACATTTGTGAACAAAATTTTAGTAGGAAAAAAAGAACAGAAAAGAATAACGCAGGTTTTATGTATCTTTCGAAGCTGTAGGCAAAGCCAAGAGCATATCTTCGGTAATGCGAGATCTCAACTCCTTATTTTCACCCACTTCGGCAAAGAAACGCCGGATATTGCGTATGATACGATGATGTGGCAACTCCTTTATGGGGGAAAATATATACAAAAACAAAGAGATATTAATGGGTTAATTTTGATTTGTGCTGGTTGTTGGTGGTGTTGTTGGCCTCCTACCTCCTCTTCCTCATCTGAAGACTCATCTTCGCTCAACTCAATGATCACCTCATTGCCCTCGGCGTCGATTTCGGTTTTAGTTTTCTTTTTCTTTGGCGGGGGAGGTGGTGGAGGTTCGTTCCACATTATGGGATGCCAACAACGGGAGCCTAGCAATGGAGTGGGGTTAAATTCTACAAATAGAATCGTTTGTTAATATCTGCTCGCCATAAAAGAAAAATCCATAAAGTGTGGAGGGGACAGTGGGATAGGCGGTGGGTGGGTGGGTGGGTGATTGTCGGAAAATTGTAAACGTAAATGGCATGCGGGGAAAAAGGTGAGTAAATATGTTTGGGGGATAGTTGGCGCCACTAACCTGGTGGTGGTGGCACTGGCTTGGGCACCCTCAACACAATCGATTTCTCTTCACCCAATTCGAATTCTTCCAGTGGATCTTCCTCCATGCTACAAGGGAAATAAAAGAAAATTTTATGTTTTTTTTTTTTTTTTTTGTTTAAACAAATAAATGTTAGATTTTATAAATTTATTTCGCTCTTGCTATCTGTCACAACCGCTGAGGGGGTATTGGGAAATGTTTGGTAAACAAATCGCCTTTTTTGGGTGTTTGGGCCTTAGTCTGATGCCAGATTGGGTTTGCTTTTAAAATGTATCCAGCCTTTTTCAAGCCTGTGCTTGATTATCTTCAAAATATAATCAAAATTGTCCAAAGACATTCCTGAATTATTCAAAACACATATTTTGAATGTTTCTTCCGCTCTTTGTAGAAATTGTGAAATCCGCCCTTTGTTCGGATGTTTATGGGAAGCTATGCCGTTAATTGTGAAAAACAACCTGAGGCGTAGACCTTATCTTTCAACCTCATTTTTCAAAAAGTAAAGTCCAATGACACCGCCGGGCCATAAACTGCACCAAACAGGCGTTGAGGCTTCTCCGAGCTCCAGATGTGGCCAAGCAGAGACGGATTCTTTAAAGGTACTTGCATTCGGAAAATTGGATATGTGTTGGAAGTATTTCCCAAGTTGATTTTTCGATTTAATGGAGGAGCGTTTTTTTTTAAATTTATATATAAAAGAAAATAATTGCATTTAGGGCTGACAATGGCGGCTCCCAAGTGACCTACGAATACGATTTTTGTAATGACATCCCACACCTGATGGTGGGAACAGCTCAGGGATAATATTTCATCTTATTCTGTATCAGAAAGTTAGGGAATCGCAATTTTCAAGGGTGAAACTTAGTATGCACTTTTACGCATCTTCATGTAATGAAGAATTGGATCAGCGATTTCTATTTTTTTTTTATAGATTAGTATATGTCAGGTATTATTAAAATCGAAGGGCGGATTTCGTTGTTGTTTGAAACTCATGGAAATTACTTGATTTGTTTAACAAAACTGAATTTTGTTTATGGATTTTGGAGTCGATTAGTATGGACGAACTTTGTCCTAAATGCAAGACCCTACTAAGGAAAATTAAGGCAGTTAATTGGTGCTTTAATAACCTGACTTCAGAAGAACATAGACTTTCTCAATATTTTTTTTTTAATTTTTTATAAAATGTTACTAAATTTTGACAAATCGCCATCTCTTTAAAAAAGGCTTAAGTAAAATTTCCAAACCCTAAATTCGACAAGATAACAACTAAAAATTCTTCTTCGTAGTGCAAAATATTAACCACCTCAATTTAATCCTAATCCTCATTTGTTAAACAGTTTTTTTTTCCACATTATTCTTTTGAAGTTGTGCCTTACCTTTTCACCAGAAAATGTATCTTTTTGCCACTGGCGTCAATCTTCTCGTGCGCCTGCGACAGCGACAGTCCGGATGCGTCCTCTTCGTTTATCTCCAGAACAATATCGCCCAAACGAATGCCGCCTTTGTCTGCCAGACCATTCGGTGTAACCTTTTTGGAAAATGCAATAAATTTGTTGGAAACTTTCGCTTTATTTTTAATTTTTTTTTTTTAAAAAAGTTCTTCTTGTTACGGCGAATGTGTTGTGTTTGCTGTGAATACTAAAGTGCTACTACCGCCGCTACTGGGGCCATTAACATTTCAAAATATCGTCTCTAGTATTCATGAAAGAAAATTTTTAATTTAAATTCTAATTTTTTTTTGTGTGCTTATTTTGTGGTTCTTCTAAAAATGATACGTATTTTAAGAAATACAGAAAACATCTTCGTTTCAACCTACTTTTAAGTGTGTATTTAGAGAAAACATTTACTGGTCGCCGATGTATGGACAGGCAGATGCCGTGAGGCGTTTTGTTCGAACGGACAGTATTCGGCCAGAGTAATGGGGATACTTGTAAGAGTTGATTTACATGCCTAGAGACAATAGTTGGGAATGCAAACCAGCATAAGTGAAGTTTATTTTACAACAGAATGTCTTCATACTGCAGGCTAACAAAGTGAAGTCTCCGAAAAGAATTGTCATTCTAACGAATACAACAAATGTTGCGACACATTAAATAATGTTTAGATACATTAAGTAATTGTTGAAACCCAAGATAATGTTTTGAAACATTTAGTTGTATGTGAAGACGTCACATCACGTTTAGAAACATTTGTAGTGTTTGGAAACATTAAAAAATGTATTGAAACATTATGAATTTGCTAGGCAAAGGTAACTTCCTTGAAGTCTGGCGTTTAAAGTTTTTTAAACATTTAACTATTTAACTAGAAACAAATGTTTAGTTTGCGGAGTTAGTTAAGCCTAGTTTGGAAATTTAGTAGTTTTAGCTACACATTCAACTTTTGGATGGTATGTGGGCACCCTGATGGAAATGGTTCCAAAACCTGGTAAGAACATCAAACATTTTGGAGCTGCCTATTCCTGCTCTTAAATGACAGCAATATTATGAGATTGGGGGTAACTTTTAAGCCATGTAAACAAAATCTCCTCTAGGAAAGCATTTTTATCAGTTCCGAACTGATTTGTGAGAAGTTGCCTTGTGTTCTCTCATGGAGTGTAAAGAGAGTGGTGTACGTCATGTAGGATAGACTGTTGTACTAATGTATCTGCTTAAACGGTATTATTTAGTCTAATGGAAGCATAAGGTGAAGAGTCTGAATGGGCTAAACTTAAAAAATGTTGAATATAATGCAATAACAACAAAAAGACATGATCATAACAAAAACCAAACAACTTCAAAATAAAACTAGCTGTGTTCCAATATATTGCCCGGATGCTGTCAATTTATTAAGTCTATGTACTAAAAACAGTTCATACAAATTGAACTACATATAGAAAAAATGAATATATACAAGAAAAACATCGACAAAAAAAAATAATTCCCTTTCAGCATCTTTTTGTGTTTTTTTAGTTGATGTTGGTTGGCAAATGAAAATATTAATGTCTATTTCAAATTGTTGTTGCTTATTCTTTTCTGCGGCAAATGAACGTGACGGAAGAAGAAGTCCGTATCTAGTCTATTGTGCAAGTGATGTAGGGGGTTGCCAAGTGCGATTTCGCTGAAATTTGCTCAATGTAGCTGGCATCGCCGATTTTGAAACAAACTACCATAGGCTTCTGGTATTTTAGACATTGAGAACATGTTTAAAAAAATCGATGTGGAGTTTTTGGAATTTCAGATTCAATTTTATAGATTTGAAATGAATTTCCATTTCTAGCAGCGAATTTCAATTGAAATTTTCAGAATTTTCTTTTTAGTTTAATTTAATTTTATTAAGTTGTTTAATGACATTTTTGAATTTCAACGAAATTGTCTCATGTTCAATTTACATGAAGTTTTCAAAATTTCTTGCTTATTTTTTAAGTTCAATTTTATGTTTTAGTGCAAAGCAATTTTCTAAACATTAATGAAATTTTCTTAATTCTAATGAATTTTTTTGTAATTACAACAACATTGTCTCATTTCTAATGTGACTTTCTGAACTTCTATCGAATTTTAAATGAAGTTTTAATTTTTTTTTTTTTTTATTTAATTTAATTTTATTATTATCACAATTTTATAAAAAAAAATTTAATTTTAATGAAATTGTCGCATTTCCAATGTAATTTTCGAAACGTCTTGAAATTTTATGTGGTTTTCAAAAATTTTACTAAATGTTTTTAATATTTTTTTTTAAACTTTTTTTAATTTTATTTTTTTCTGAACTTTAATAAAAGTTTCTTAATTTTAATATTTAATTATGTTCTGAATTTTAAATAAAGTTTTCAAAATATCTTATTTATTTTTTTTTAATTTAATTTTATTTGTAATGAGTCCAAATTGTAAAGCAATTTTTTGTATTCCAACGAAATTGTCTCATTTCGATGGAGTTTTCGAAATTTCTATTGAAATTTTTAAATTTTAAATGAAGTTTTCATTTTTTCTATTATATTTTTTTTTAATTTAATTCAATTTTCTGAATTTTAATGAAATTATCTTAAATAAATTTTAATTCCAACGAAATTTCCTATTCAAATTTTAATGAAGTTTCCAGAAATTTCTTATTTTCTTTTTCTTAATTGTTTTTAATTTTTAATAAGTACAACTTTAATGACATTATTTGAAATGTAATGAAACTGTCTTATTTCTAATGCAATTTTCGAAATATCTTGAAATTTTACGTAGTTTTCAAAATTTTTAATTATTATTTTTTATATATTTTTTTTATTTTTTTTCTGAAAATTTTTATAAAATTTTCTCAATTTTAATGACATTTTTTTAATTATGTTCTGAATTTAAGAGGTTTACACGAAGTTTTCATTGTTTCTTATTTTCTTTTTTTTTTCAATTTAATTGTATTTCTAATAAATAGAAATTTAATGAATTCCAACGAAATTGTCTCATATCCAATGTAACTTTCGAAATTTCTTTGAAATTTTACAAATGTTAGCTGATGTTTTCAAAATTTCTTTCATATATTTTTTTTTTATTAATTTGTTTTTAGTGCAATGCAATTCATTTTATATTAAATGATTTTTTTTCGATTTTCAATGAAATCTTTTAAATTCGAACGAAATTGTCTCATTTTTTGAATTACTATAAATATATAAATTTTCGAATTTTAAATGAAGTTTTTTTTTAATTTAATTTTAATGTTTAATAAGTTAAAAAATTTAAAGAAATTTTTTTTTGAATTTCATAGAAATTGTCTCATTTCCAATGTAATTTTCATTTTCAAAATTTCGCAAAATTCGTACTTTTTTTTTAATTAATTTTTTTAATACAAAATTTAATTGAATTTAATACGTTGACAAACAGCAGATTTGCGATGTTTGCATACAATCATATTTATGTTTGCATACAATCATATTAATGTTTGCATACAATCATATTAATGTTTGCATACAATCATATTTATGTTTGGAATTATTGCTGATAACCCAAACAGATATATGTTTGCAGGTGCTTTAAACATATACATGTTTTCTCCAAGATCCTGCCCAAAAGTGTTGGAATTCTCTTACCCGTTTTAGAAATAATCTAAACCTAAAACTAGAACAATTGTCTCAATAACTGAGACATTTTCATTTGGGAAAAGTGTCTCAGTGGTTCAGTTACTGAGACATTTTACTACTGTTTTTTAGTTTGAAGAACAAATTCGTTAACCCCCAAAACCCCATAAACTGCACATATGTTTCAGTTTAGATTTATGTGCAACAGATTTGCTTCGTTCCACCAATCATAAAGTTTGGAATAAATTTTCTGAGTTCTGCGAACAGATTGCGAAGGAAGTGAAATGTGACATAAAAACATGGCAACCTCGAGTCGTTCAAGTGGCAAAAGATATTAAAATACTCGCACACTTGTGGTATTAACTCTTCGTACGTCATAAATTGGGAAATATTTTCCGTTGCAAATGCAACAGGCGGCGGCAAGTGTCCCCCCCATCCAATATGCCGACGTGCGGCGGCGACCACACATTGCCCTCGTTGTCAGCATGAAAAACAACGAAATTTAGACAAACATTTGTTGGCACTTTTGTTTTTCTCCAACTGAATGTCTGACAGTTTGTGTGTGCCCCCACACAAAAAGTATTGCATAAATGTCCGAGAAATGACCAATTTGTTGTTTTTGGCAACAATGAAGACTGCCACGTCGGATGTTCATTGTTTCATTTGCATGCATGGCAATTATTGAATGGATCGGGCGCGTGCATAAAATGAACGAGTGCTGCCACTGAAATCGAAAACTATTGCCCGACATTTTGTGGGTGGCATGAATTAGCACCATTTAAATGTAAATGCTAATGTAAAATACATGTTTGTATGGGTGTAATGTCTATGCACGTACTAGAGCCCAACCGAATATTCGGCTGTAGTCATGTGTGATTGTCAGAGTAATAATGAACAAACGAAAGTAAATTATTTTATTATCAAATGCCGTTCTCATTAAAGGGTTTTCATGAACTATTTTAAAAATCACCCTCGTAATTTGTTTGTCATTCTCCAGAAAATGTTCACATAATCAATAAATCGGGTAGGGAAATGCTAAAATCGGATGCGATCGTCTATATGATACCAGACACTACAATCCAAATACAATTTTTTTATACACTCCATCATAGGATGGAGTATATACTAAGTTTGTCATTCCGTTTGCAACACCTCGAAAGAGTGATCTGCGACCCTATAAAGTATATATATTATTGGTCAGTGTAACATTCTAAGACATTCTAGCGATGTCCGTCTGTCCGTCTGTCCGTCCGTCCGTCCGTCCGTCTGTTGTCTGTTGAAATCACGATAGAGTGCGAACGACCAACGCTAAAAAGCTGAAATTTTGTAGGAAGATGTTTTTTGCCCATAAGCAGGTTAAGTTCGAGAATGGGCCATATCGGACCAAAGGGGAAAAAGTTCCCCTTTACGGGACTAAATATATTCCGGCCATAATCAAATTTTTCAAATATTTTTTTTCACTACATCTAAGTTCTAAGTTTATATAATTTATAGATGGGGAAAAAATCCCAAAAATGGGCGTGCTCATGGGTTCCGTGGACCCTTGGGGCCCAAAAAAGGGCCCATGATAAACATGCGCATATGGGTATCGAAGTGCAACGAAATTTACTCACGAACCCAAATATGCCTTTATTTTCACGATTTTACTAAATTTTTTGATCTGGTTTCTGGGACTATCGGGTCACCAGCGGCCCAAAAACCGTCCCTTGACAAACATGGACATATGGGTATCGAAATGCAACGAAATTTTCTCGCGAACCCAAATATGCATTTATTTTCATGATTTGGATAAAATTTGTGATCGGGTTCCTGGGACTATCGGGTCACGAGCGGCCCAAAAACTCAGTTAGTTATACCCTCACCCTACGGTGGGAGGGTATATATCATTTGATACGGCTCAAAAGTGTAACACATAGAAATATCCACATTAGACCCCAGGTGTCTTTGAACCAAATTCGTTTTATGACTTTCTGAATCGTTTGAGCCATGTCCGTCTGTCCGTCCGTCTGTCCTGCTGGTACGCACGATAACTTTCGAAAGAGTTAAGCAATCACTCTGAAATTTGGCATGGCTTAATATTTTCCCAAAACTGCTTATGGGATAGCAAATGGGCTATATGGCCACACCCCTTCGGGTACCTCCCATACAAATCTGCTATTTCGCCCACTTTAGAAATCGTGTAATAATATCAACACGCCTAGTTGGATCTTCCCCAAATTTTGTATTTAGTAAAAGTAGAGTTAGACTAAGTTTTGGACAAAAAGTTGGCAGTCTGGCAACTCCCCTTCTGGTACATGCCATACAAATGTGCCATCCCGCCTACCTTAGAAATCGTGTAATAACACCAATATGCCCAACGCGATCTTGCCCAAATTTTGTATTTAGTAAAAGTAGAGTTAGACTAAGTTTTGGACAAAAAGTTGGCAGTCTGGCAACTCTCCTTCGGGTACCTCCCATACAAATCTGCTATTTCGCCCACTTTATAAATCGTGTAATAATATCAACACTTGCAAGTTCGATCTTGTCCAAAATCCGTAGTTAGTAAAGGTATAACCGGACAAAGTTTCCGACAAAATCTTGGCTGTCTGGCAACTCCTCTTCAGGTACCTCCCATACGAATGTACCATCCCGCCTGCCTTAGAAATCGTGTAATAACACCAATATGCCCAACGACATTTTGCCCAAATTTTGTATTTAGTAAAAGTATAGCTAGACAAATTTTTAGACAAAAACTTGGAAGTCTGGCAACTCCCCTTCTGGTACCTGTCATACAAATTTACCATTCCACCCATTATAAACCGTGTAATACTTTCAATACGACCAACGCGATCTGCCCAAATTCCGTATTTAGTAATGGTATAACTGGACTAAGTTTTGGACAAAAACTTGGCAGTCTGGCAACTCCTTTTCTGGTACCTCCCATACAAATGTACCATTGCACCCACTTTAGAAATCGTGTAATTATATAAACTCGATCAACGATTCTTTCCGAAACTCTATATTTAGTAAAGCTTTAACTACATACAATTTTCTAGTAAAAACTCTGCTTTATATTCCGTCCTTTTTGTAAAATCATGTAATACAATATTTTTCTAAAACATTCGGTATTCTAGGTTGCTATTCTGACTTTTCATCAGATGTTACATCAAATGATGGTAGCTACTCACACATTTAACTTTCCGATACTTTGAAATATTAGACTTGTATGTTTTTAATGAGGGTGAGGGTATATATAAGTCGGTTTACCCGACTGCAATTTTTCACTGGTTTTCTTATTTATTGACTTTTTAAGGATCCATGATGGAGGGTATATAAGATTCGGCCCGGCCGAACTTACTATTTGTCCACTTGTTTATATTAAAAAACAATGAGATATTTCCATTATACCGTGTTACAAAAAAATTGATTTTTTTCTGTCCTATGAACCAAATTTACTTTTTCGGAAAGGGGATAAAAAATAAAAATACACGTGTATCGGCGATTTTCATGTACACGTCAGAATTTTTTTTTTTAAGTTTGAAGTATAAAGCTCGCAGTGGCCTGTGTGAAAGTCTTTGGACCGATTTTTAACCCTTTTTCAGTGATCCAATCGAGCTGATTTTTGGCAGGCAGACTCGTGGAAATGTCTGTATCACGTCAAATTTTTAGAGGATGCATTGGCTTATCGACGATCACGTGCGGCTTATCCGATCCTCAACTAAAGTTTTGCTTGTTAAAACAGCCCCGAGCTGAAAATGTGCCTCGTAAGAAAAGATAATTTTACGGACAAAATCGTTGTCCCTTCCGAGCAGCCCTAAGAATCCAACTGAAGTAGAATTTGTCGTGGGCCTTCAATTGCTGAGTCAACTGGACGTTGGAAGCGAACAATGTGAGGGCTATGTGGAAAACTCACATAAGGCTGGTGCAAAATGTATTGGATTATTGAGATCCAACTTCCCGGCCTGAGTTGTGAATTCTTGGATTCACCGATGAAAATATAGTGTAAATATAGAGACCATGAGGGCCACAAATAAGATCTCCGTACATCCTAAAAGAAATGTCTACTTTTTGGTGAATTCATTAAAACTTTAATGAACAACAGAAAAATACCAAAAAAAAAATATTTGAAAGCGCCCCGGTAGACGAGTTGGTAGCGTGCATGCCTAACACCGTGGGGGTTGTGGGTTCGATTCCCATCAGAGGCTTTGGCCTGACGCTGAAAAAATCTAGCCATATGGTCTATGTCACCCGGTTTACCCATGGACCCAAAATTAGAATATAAATTAACTTTGTATTGTAATTAATAAATAAATACAAATTATCTGAGATTTAACTAAACGAACTATACGAAATGGGTCTCAGTGCATCAATTTGGAAACAATTTAGTCATCACTCATTTCATGCCCACATTTATGAAAAAAAATTGTTTTAGACTATTAAGAGATTTGAGAGGTTTGAGTTTTGAGAATTTTTTCATTTTGTGGAAAAATTTGTCACTTTCGAAGGGGAACAAATATAGTCCCAGGAAAAAGCACAACAAAGAGTCATTTTCATTGTGAAGTAGAAGCAGGACTATGAGCCATTTACATGTCATGTGAGGATCTGTTTCTCTCATTTTGGTGGGCAAATTCATTTTACACTTATTCGATTGTTTGGGGAGATTTTTCTCTGGTCCAATTTCACATAACTCTAGCTTTAATACGAAACACTACAATTTCAGAAATGCATCACCTGAATTTCATTTATAATTTTTAATTTTTCCCTTGTGTCTGCGATTTTCATTGCACTTTTGGGACGTATTTTTTTTTTTTGATGGGGTCCATTTCCAACAGCTACTATCTAGGCCGATCCTGTTTGTCTCTTGAATCCATGAATGCTAAACATTTTTTTAATCGTATTGATGCTGTTCCAAATTACTTCCATGTGCCCACACATTTTGCTGGGATATTAAAGGTAATTCACCACAACAACTTACATATCACGACTATACAAATAAAAAAAAACTAACCTGTGGATGAATACACACTCTATAAGCAATTAGATTCGCTCTTCTTCTTAGCGTTCAACAACGTATCAACTAAATGCCAGCCTCTGGTGTTCAATCGCATCAATGTCGCCTAAATGATGTAACAAAAAGAAAGGAAATTGGCCTCAACTCTGCGGCGCGGTACGTGTGACTTGATTGAACGCACAACAAATGTAGCGCCTTAAAAAGCCTCTGTACATTCGAGTTGAATGAGGAAAACCAATTGAAGTCAGCTAAAGGACAGATGGAGTGAATGGTCCGCCAATATGGAATACGTTTTTGACATTTGAATATTTTGTATACCAATAGACATACACAGACAACGACGAAACAAGTGGTACAACAACAACAAAACAATTTTGTAATAAATAACCGATATACAATTCTGATGTGCAAAAATGGTACAAAATTTTTTTCCCTAAGGTTAGGATATTAAAAAAAAATTTTTTTAATATTAAACAGCTGAGTGCGATAATTGTAGAATATTTTTTTCCTAAGGTTAGGATTTTTTAAAAAAAAATGTTTATGTTTCGATTGTGGATCGGTGTGTGGCGATATTTATTCATCTCAATAAAGCCGATTGGGAATTCACAGAAATGGCCACGATCGTTGAATATATTTTTTGTATGCCAGGAACTTCAGCATCTGTGGAACGAATCTTGTCTGCAGTGAACACAACATGGATGTCAGACAACACCCGATTAGATGTGCAAACATTGAAGGCGATTCTGACCGGTAAAATGTAATTTGAAGTACAAATGCGTTGATTTCTACACAACGCATTTGAGGATGCATTGGCGTATCGACGATCACGTGCGGCTTATCCGATCTTTCACTACAGTTTTGCAGTTTAACACAGCGCCGAGCTGAAAATGTGTCTCGTAAGAAAAGATAATTTTACGGACAAAATCGTTGTCCCTTCCGAGCAGCCCTAAGCCTCCAACTGAAAAAGGAAAACGCAGAGTATTGTCGTGGACCTTCAATTGCTGAATCAACTGGACGTTGGAATTGCTTCAGACGACAAATACAAAACAACCACAGAAGCTGATTCTGGAAATGGAAATGGAAATGCTTCAGATGATTGAATTGATTATTAATATTTTTTTATATATTGAATAAAAAATATACTGAGAAAAGTATTGCTTTTCCAAATCGATTTAGTGCTTTTTTTAAAAAATTTATGTGAAATGTATTGTTTTTAGTCCAAAAAAATATACGAGCCTTATCCATAGCCCATGTTATGATTGTAAGGTCTGCATTTATTAATACAGACCGTGGTGTGGTTGATAGTGAGTGCGACTACCACACAGCAGAAACCCAGTTTCGAAACCTGTAAGACCATCAACAATTTGTCAGCGGCTGTTTTCCTCCTCGTCAATACTGCCGAATAAGACAATAATCTCAAAGCCATGTAAAACTTATCTACTCGCTGAAAAATACGTCTTTTTGTTTGTTTACACACAAGTAAAACGCGTGTTTGGTGTTTGTAGCAAGTAAAGCTTTTTTCCTTGTACACAAAGCTTATTTGGATGTAAATATAACTCGTTTGCTATTAATATTACATATTTGTGTATAAGCAATAGCGTGTTTGGGAAAAACAGACAACGAACTTATTAAATTCAACAAAGTACAACGAATAAGTGTGTATTTGCAATTGTTTTCGTAATTTTGTTTTCTGCATTTACGCTCTTTAAAATAAAAGCAATACCGATAGAATGAGATGGATTGTTATAAAGAAATTCACAAATTGAAAAAAAATAAAAAGTAATTCAAAAATGCATACATATAAATTTGATATTTATCACCTACAAACAAGTTTATATTTGTGGTATGAAAAAATATATATATGTTTGATGCGAACTTTTTTGCTGAAATTTGTTATAATGGCCATTTTTTTTTCAGCGTGTAGGAAAGCATTAACCGTTCGGAGCCGGTCAGTGAGTATATAAATTATATCGCACACAGCTCACTGATTCGGGAGAAGTTGGGGGGAAATAAGTAAGTAAGTTTTTAATAAATTATTGAAACCGGCCACTTTTTGCAGTTTTCGATTTTTCAGTTTTACGAAAATACATATTTTTTCTTTGCCTTACATTTGCTTATAACTTCGATACTGTCATTCTGATTGAAAGGCAAAGATAAAATATACTCTAAAGCGCCTTGGAGACGATCAAATAATTCCATCAATCACGTGCATATGTATTAGTGTGTGCCTTCGTGTTTTGCCCGCAAACGCACCACAAAATACGTCAATCATCACTTTGTGTTTGACTTCGTTGTGTTCGGTTGAAACTTTCATACTACTTTTGCTGCACTCCGCTAACATCACTTTTTGTTCGTTTTCGTTGTGTGTTCGTTTGATATGTCGTCGTCGGAGGAAGAAGATTTGCTTTTGTTATCATGTGCTGCAATTTTAACCCTTTCGTTGGATTTGTCAAATATATTTGACAATTAATGTACTCTACTTCTATAGACTTTTGCAATATATTAATTTACAGTTATTATTTTTTTTTTGTTTTAAATGAAATGCCGATACTTATGCTATTTATAAATGTTATCGTAATAGGTCTTCGCTTTGTTTTGTTATTTTTAAACGAATTGTTAAGAAGTTGACACTTTGTTTGTAAAAACAGCCAAATTTTGATATTTTTACAAACACAAAAAATAATATATTGAGTCATCGTACGATATCGACCAGTATTAATAGCATTGATAGAGGTATAAAAAAATGTTTTCTGAATAAAAAATTAAAAAAACATAAAGCGGGACCTTTTGGTGGTTGTTTTTCGGTTCTCGACATTTAGGATTATCATCCTCTAAAAGCCGCTGTGACCACCAAAAACAAAAATTATTATTTTTCCCAGCATCAGCGTCATCATATTACACTAAATTCAAATTTTCGCATTGTTAGCTCGACTAAAATTTTTTTTGACACGGAAATAATAATAAATAAAAGAGAATAATAATAAAAGAAAAAGAAGTCCAGAAAAATAAAATGTGGATGCAAAATTGGTTCAAAGAACCACATCGGTTTACGCACGAGAATCTTTTGGAGAATCCCGCGCACTTGTCCATCTCGCACAATTTTTTACTACTAAATGAGTCATGCTTGACAATCGTAACTGGAGACCATCAACGAAAACACCATCAACGAAAATATCAAAAAATTTTGTTTTTTATGTCAATCATTGCCGACGTCGTGTACGTGTAGCCGACGAAACCCGATTAGAGGCACACACACAACTGATTGATGGAATTATTTGATCGTCTCCAAGGCGCTTAAAAGTGAATTTTTTATAATTTATTTCAACAAAATTGGTCGAATCTTTGTTGATATATGACAAATTATGTCTCAAAAATTTTAAATTAAAAAAAAAAAACAAATTTTAAAAAATCTTGTCCATAGCAGAAGGAATTTTGGAAGCTGAGAAAGAAATAGAGAAGGAGAGAGGACAGAAAGTAAACGTTGTCCAGATCAATATCATCCAATTCCGACCATAAAAATCACACTGTGCGACAGCCACAATCGGTTTGGGATGAAACCACCGGGGAAAGTTATATCGGTCAAAAAAAGGTCATACGTGTCCCAGCGTTTCGTTGGGTCTCATCTAGGAATCGAGATATATCGATTTGAAGTTAGTAAGTATCGTATAGGGGAATTTGTCACGTTTTTGGCTCTTTTGTTTGACATAACTTGAGAACCACTCGTCCGATTTAGCTGAAATAAATTTTAAAAAACCAAGAATTACAACTCCCTTAATTTGTTCATATATTATTTTCCTTTACAAGTAATAGTTTCCAAGTTAAAAATAAGCGCATGAAGAAATTTTTTTTTTTTTTTTTTTATTTTTTTTTTAAATACATTTATTTTCGTTTGTTTGCTCCCTTTTCTTTCTTGCTACGTGAAAGTAATAGGACTTGACACTTTTTACCGTTTTGGATTTTTTATGAATTAAAAAAAAAAAAATTTTAATTTTTAGGCAAAAATAATTTTTTGTTTTCATACATTTATTTATAATTGCGAAACTGTTGCTTAAGTAGGAAAACGGCTTAAGAACAGATTAGAGGAATTGTAATTCTTAATTTTTTTAGCTAAATCGGACGAGTGGTTCTCGAGTTATGTCAAACAAAAGAGCCTAAAACGTGACAAATTCCCCTATACGATACTTACTAAATTCAAATCGATATATCTCGATTCCTAGATGAGACCCAGCGAAACGCTGGAACACGTATGACTTTTTTTTTACCAATATAACTTTCCCCGGTGGTTTCATTCCAAACCGATCACTGACCCTTACCATTTGTCGCAGAGTGTCATTAATCATCGCGGAATTCATTCACCGCAACTGTTGATCCAACCTCATTTTCGAAAAAATAATGTCCAATGACCCCGCCGAACTATCAACCGCACCAAACAGTCACACGTTGAGGATGGAGAGGCTTCTCAACAGTAACTCTTGGGTTTTCCGAGCCGACAATTTTGCTTGTTGACGTAGCCACCGAGGTGGAAATGGGCCTTATCAGTCAGGATGATTTTTCGATCAATTTTATGCATTTCAAGGAACAAATCAGCAATGACACGACGTTGTTGATGATCGGCCGGCTTGAGTTCTTGTGTTAACTGAACTTTATAAGCCTTAAGACCCAAGTCTTTATGCAAAATACGGTTAAATGACGTTTGTGGAATGAGGAATGGAAAACCTGGGTTTTCTTCCACACTTTGGGCTACAGCACATCACTAATTTGTATCGTTCCATTTTTAGTAATGGCGTAGTTTCTACATGTCAAATGTCAAAGAATAAAAACTTCAAAAGTTACAGCAACCGAAATGCCGGCTGATTCAAAATAACACCTCTTGTTGGAGAATCCTGTACTAGCATCACATACATATTTTTTTTTGCCCGAAAATTGTGGTGTTTTTTTTTTTATCAGAATATGCTTCATTTGGGGGGAACTTTAGATTTACTTTCATAATTTAACGAAATGATCAACAGTGTTATAAAATCAAAATCATATTTGAACTCTACTGGTCCAACTTGTTTTAAATTGACTACACTTTGGGGACACAATCTCATGTTTGTAAGATTTGTTCTTTACCAAAACCCACACAGTTAAACAAAATGTTAAATTGGATTTAAATTCTGGAGTCCTGGTGGAATTAAATATAGATCAATGCAATCCATCATTCCCAAAGCCTCCAATACCCCAATTCAATTTAAATGAACTGAATGCTGAGATTTTCATTTTGGCTGCCCAAACTGAAATGTCATATCTCAGTCGAACACTCACTGAAGAAGATGAATTACCGGCCATGTATTATAATTTGATGACGGTCAATGTATCTCCACAAACATTCTTAAATATTCATATGCCTGCATGACGTTCATGTCGTTCAGGGATGGGACTACAAGCACTACAGTGGTAGCCGTTAAAAAGTTAAACAGTTTGTGTACCGAAGTTATGAAGTTATTTCAAACTAGTAAGTTGTAATGCGCCTATGGCGCCCGTTAATTTGCTTGAGAAAGTATTTGTTACTTAATTTTAAAAATTTTGTAAAAAATATTTTGAGAAAACTATTTTGTAAAAAAAAATTTCGAAAAAAAATAAAATTGGGAAAAAAAAAATTTGTGGGAAAACAATTTTTGCTGAAAAAAAAATTTAGTGGAAAAAAAAAATTTGTTGAAAAAAAAATTTGGAAAAAAAAAATTTTGTAAAAAAAAATGTTTGGAAAAAAAAAATTTTGGTAAAAAAAAAATGTGGGGAAACACAATTTCTGTACAAAAAAAAATATTATTTTTTTTATTATTATTATTTATAGAATTATTATAGAATGCCTATTTAAATTCCTACGTACTGCGTGACAGAGTCAGTGAATCAGGGAATCAGTGTATCAGTGAATCAGTGTCGAGGGTAAATATATATTAAGATGGAAAACATTAGCCATTTCTTAACACTCAAAAATCGCACAGCAATGTTTTTAATGACACTCACCGTATGGCATAATCTACTAAATGCAATTCATTCGTTGGAAGTGGAAACAAAAAGAGACTTCACCAACACAGGACGCATACATGAGAGAATTTCTTATCGAAATGTATGCTCGGTTAACTTATGACAGACGCACTTACTAACCCATCAAAATAAATATCCAGCCGTGGAATTTGAATGAGGCAGCCGTTACTAAGTTACGCGTACACACAAAACACGCCGACCGCAGACACAGCGAACGCTTAATCTCTGATGGTATAAAAGCAAACACTCGAAACACCATCAAATGACAAGCAGTGGCTGGAGGCTGTAATATTCTGCTTAAAAAGCGTCCAACTAATTTTTGATTGACATGCTAAACGTGTACTCGCTGACTCCCCTACACAAACCGCAATAAGTTACTGCATGATTTATGTAAACCAACAATTGAAAGTTGACAACTGATGCATACGCCTGCTAAAATTTGTATAGTACAGTAAATTTAGTGTAGGGTAAAACTTTATTGATATGCTGGGTGTTTCCCAGAGAATAATAGAAGGAGAGAATTCATTGTGGGTGTCTAGGGTTTTTAATTACCCGACCTTTTTCCACTCTTGGCAATCGGGATTTTTTAATATCACGAAAATAAAGTTACCAAAAAAATAAATTAGAAAGTTTTTTTTTTAACCAAAACTTAGACATAAACATAATTGAGCTATTCGATTAGCCTCTGGGCTAATGATGTTGGCAGTAGACATTTCCATCGTATTTTCTTGGCAAATTGCAATTGTTTACTCTGTTCATTGGTCTCCACTCATAAATCGTCGCCAAATCGCGGCTGAGTGAATCATTCATCGTTCGCCTTTTGTTCCCGATTTCCAGAGGACTTAGCCGAAGGATAAATGAATATCAAAGACAGAGATGACGGTCATCCGCAAAAGAATTTGGTTGGGTTCAACAGGTCTTCAATGAAAAAAATAAGGAGGGAGGATAGAACCTTGTGGCACTCCTGCGGTCAACCTATGCTCATTGGACGAGACACGTATAGATCTTTCTCTGAAAAAAACTTCATATAAATCTAGAGAATACAATACCAATACCAAATGCAATAAGTTTTGCTATGAGTGTTCCATGCCAGACCCTATCGAAGCCCTTGGAAATATCCGGAGCCACTACCTTACTTTCACCAAGGCGGTGAATGGATCGACTCCATCGCTCCGAAAGGAACGATCTCCAGTAGATCGATTTCTACGGAAGCCATACTGCCGATCATTCAGAAGGCTATTAGACTGAAAATATTTGACAAGATGGTTGTTAACCATGCTCTCCATAAACTTTGAGAGCGCAGAATATATTGCTATTGTGCGGTAATTAGCAGGATTTGTAGCCTCACTTTTCTTGGGGATCGGCTGAACATTGACAACTTTCCAAGAGTCGAAGAGCGCCTACATAGGACAAGTGCTGAAATACAATCCGGGACCGGAGTTTTGTTTACATTGAGATCTGCAAGAAGCCTTTTAACTTCATGTGTTTGGAAAAAATATCTAAGGAATTGAACGTTTTTGAGGGGGGAGTGGTTGTCTGCTGTCTGGCAAAGATGAACTCCTTGCAAATATTTCAGCCATAAGGTTAGCTTTGCCAGCCAGATCACTGAATATCCGGTCATCGTTAACCTGAGTTGGGATAGAAGATGAAAAATTGTTCCTTGGCCTTTTAGAAAATGACCAAAAGCTCGTACTTCTCCTGGCAGAACTAGCTGTTGGCGAAGACGTTTTTCGCTTCTAAGTACTCTGGCACACGTTGATCTTGTCATAGCAGTTCAGTGATGGCATTTTTATTTAAACGCCAATTTCTGAAAGCTTCCTCTTTAGATCTGACAGCTTCTTTGCATGTCTGATTACACCAGCAATTCTGTGGATCTGACAGCTTCTTTGCATGTCTGATTAAACCAACAATTCTGTGAAGGTTTAATCTAAGTAGTCTTCGAGGGAATAGACGTGCTTATTCCAAGAAGAATCATTTTCTCAGCAGCATCGACATTATTGTCTAGGAAACATAATGTCCAATTAAAATGCTGGCAAACATTTGTGAGCTCAGCCCATTGTGCCCTTTTCGTATATGAACACTGAAGGTCGACGTGCTTGGAAATCAGACCAAGACCAACAATAGGTTGTAGAGCCAACTTAAGTAAGTAAGTAATGTTATTGTTAAAGGAAAAAAAGAAACAAAAAATACAAAAAATGGTTCGAACGAAAAAAAAATATGTATATGTTTTGTTCAGGCAGCACTGGCTTTATTTTTTAAAAAATCGTTTGAATATCGCATTTTTGTCCTTTTTTAATTTTTTCATCATCCAAATTTTGTTTACTATTCTCTTTATTTGAACTGATTTGGTCATCGCTTTTCATCTCATCCTCTTCTTTAGCAGTAATTTCCCATTCGACTGAAATGAAAATAATTTTGTTCAAATCAGCTGAATGCCAGACATTTTCTGACTACTAGGGTATCACATAGTCGGCCCAATCCAACTTTCACCTTTTTCTTATTTGTTTCATTATAATTCATTGTTTTGCACCAAAACTGTTTACTCAAAATCCCATCTCGTCAGCTTGAACTCCAATTTGCCACAAGCTTGTCAAGTGACAATGAATTATTTTAATTATCTTTGTTCAGTAAACGACTTGACGGAATTGTTATTGTCTTTGATGTTGTTGTTGGTGACATGCCGAATAAATCTGGCAAAAAGCCGAAAAAGAAACATGGCGAAAATTTAGGTTATATATTTTAAATTCCAATCTTTAGTCTCAGGTAAAAATTTAAATCCATTGCAGATGATGATTGGAAACTTATTTTAGAAAATCGAAAACTGTAGAATTTCGACCACACTGACATACGACCCCGAATTTGAGGACCTTTTCCATAATGCAGATGAGCTCAGAGGAAGAAGCCGATGTGAAATTTTCGTCGGTGGCGACTAAGCTTAAAAAAAGAGTGCGCGGCGGCTAAACCAAAGTACTTACGGCGGCGACTACACGTCGACAACAGCCATCGATTTTTTTTTTTTTAAATAATTTGTAATACGAAAAGAAGCCATCAAGTGCTTATGAAAAACGATTAATAATAAAAATAATTAGTTCTTTTTACGTTGTTTGGTTTATGTTATGATCATGATATTGCGTTATATTAACAGTGTTATACTCGAATGTTGATAAAAATGGCTCTACGATAGGGACCGCCACCATTTTTTGCATACGGTACATAACGGATATAAGAAAGTCAAAAACTAAACTTATTTACACAAAGTCAATTTTCTTATAAAAAATTATTGTTAACCTTCTTGTTTTTGCCAAACCTTCTTATATGAGTTTCTTTTTCTTATAAGATATGTTTGCATTTTCCATTTGGGTTATTTTTCATAGAGCCAATAAAAGTCAAAGTCAATACGGAAATTAGAATGGGGAAAATTAGGACCTACGAAAAATGGTACAAATGCAAAATATCTTCAAAAAAATAAGAATGACCCAAAGAAGAAAAATATCCCAAAAAAAAAAAATATCCCAAATAACAATGGAGAAAATTAGGACCTACAAAAAATGGCCCAAATGCAAAATATCTTCAAAAAAATAAGAATGACCCAAAGAAGAAAAATATCTCAAAAAAAAAAAATTCCCCAGAAAAACCCAAGAAAAATGAAAAAAAATCCCCATAAAAAAATCTCATAAAAAAAGGGGAAATTTTCATTAAGAAAATGTTTAGGTACCATTTCATGTTTTTTTTTTTTGGGGAAATTTTCATATAAATGAAAAATGACAATGTTTTTTTTATTTTTGGGAAAATTTTCGATTTTTTTTGGGAATATTTTCATAACAGAAGTCAATCATATATCGCTTTTTTTATAAAGTTGTTTTTTGTGATATTTTTCAAAAAATTTAGGCGATTTTGCTTTGGGTAATTTTTCATAAATTTTTTTTTGTGGGATTTTTTAGAATTTTTGGGTAATTTTTCGTTTGGGGCATTCTTTTTTTTTTTTGTTGGCTTTTTTCTTTTGCGCCATTTTTCATAGAGCCCATGTTTTCATGAAAAAAATAGAGAATTCCACAAAGAAACAATTTTGCAAAATCCCCGAAATCATTTTTGAAAAATTCTCCAACGAAAAATCGGGATTTATTTGGGGCATCTTTGTTAAATATTCGTCCATTATTTTTTGGATTTTGGCAATTTTGGGGAATTTTTCGTTTGGGGCATTCTTTTTTTTTTTGTGGGCATTTTTCTTTAGAGCCCATGTTTTCATGAAGAAAATAGAGAATTCCACAAAGAAACAATTTTGTAAAATCCCCGAAATCATTTTTCAAAAATTCCCCATCGAAAAATCGGGATTTTTTTGAGGCATCTTTGTTAAATATTGACTAGCTCGTCCATTATTTTTTATATTTTGGTAATTTTGGGGCATTCTTTTTTTTTTGTGGGCATTTTTCTTTTGCGCCATTTTTCATACAGCCCATGTTCTCATGAAGAAAATAGAGAATTCCACAAAGAAAAAATTTTGCAAAATCCCTGAAATCAGTTTTCAAAAATTCCCCATCGAAAAATCGAGATTTATTTGGGGTATCTTTGCTAAATATTGACTAGCTGGTCCATTATTTTATTCCTAGTCAATAAACTCCTGCAATAATTTAGAGTTGAGCTGAGGATTGCTAAAGCTTGGGGACATTTTCATTTGGAATTTCCTGCGGGCTTTAGAAATGTGAACTGGGGACCGTTAACATGTAATTCCTTGTCCAACACCTACACACCCCGTTGTCCTATACCACGCAATTTGCTTACATTTGGAAGATTTCTACAGGCTTAAGAAAATATTGTAAAACATAACACTTGTATGCCACAGCAAATCACTGAATGGAGTATTCTGGCCTAATAAAAGTGTTGTGCTTTCGAAAGTGTTGCATGTTCTGTATGTTTGTTTAGTTTTGTTTGCCAACACAAAACCCCACTCACCTGAAACACCGTCAGCGGCATGTGAAACTCGGCGCCGCCGGTCATGAGAAAGCCCCATTTCGAATCATCTTTGACCGCATACGTATCCGAGTCCACATCAAAGGCCGGAAAGCCATCCGTATCACCGATGCCGCATGACAACTTAATGATGGGCGACTTCTTGGGTGGTTCCGTTGAGTACACGGAGTACATTGAAAGAAAGTTCGGTTCGGGCATGTTGTCCGAATGTTATCACAATCGAATGTTTGTTTGTTTATTTAATTCAGCCGCTAAACTCTTATCTACGGAGACAGAGACAGAGACACGTTGTTGTCCGTATACCCTACACCACAGTGTTATTTTTATTTGAAATACTTTAAGAGTTGATTGACGGTACTCTTAGTATTTTCCAAAGAGTTTTACGGTTTGTTTAAGAGAAAACAAAACGTTTGTGTTTATTTTTAAAAAATTACCACATCTCGCATGAGAGCTGTGCTTGTGCTCTGCTATACGTTTTTCTTTTTTTTTCTTTTTGAAAATTAGTATTTCGAAAATTTGTTAAAAGTATGAATTTATGAGATTTCTTTAATGTTTTGCTAAACAAACTCAAACAATTGTTTGTATAGCCGGCACAAAGTTTTGTTTTGATTTGTCGACTTCTTTTTTCAATGAATTTCCATGCAAATCGATGATTTTATGTTATTTTGTTGCTGAAAATTCTAAAATGTTGCGTGTTGCATAATTGGATCGTTTTTTTTTTCAATTTTTCTTTTTTTTTTTATCACATAACTGTTTTATTTTCTAACACTTATTGCGTACCACGGGGAATTATTTTCGTTTATTGTAAGATTTCTTCACTTGTTTGTTAATAATTTCTTTTAAAACTTCATAAATTTTCTTTGAGTGATTCTGTTTTTCTTTGGTTGAATTCACTTTGGTTTGCAAGAATTTTCCTTAAAGTTTTATGTTTGGCTGCAATTCAGCGACTGATTATTTTTAAAGTTTCACATAAGTTTTCCTTTGGATCGTTTCATGCTTTTTCTATCACTAGACCGATGTTGGTATTTTTTTCTTCTTCTGTTATTTGATTGCTCTGTTCACCCTACGCAAGGTAAACGTTTTGGGCAGTGGCTTTGATACTTGAGATGCTTGAGTAGGAAAATGAATATTTTCTGGGACTTGAAATTGAAAAGGAATTTTAAAACTCTGAATCTGAAATTTAGTTTAGAAAACTTTAAAATCGTCATAACATCTGGAAGGAAATCAGCCACAAACTCAGTCATGGAAGAGTAGCCAATTTCAATCTTTACAGACGGTTCAAAAAGAAAAAAATGCATGTGTGGGTTTTCCGATCCCGAGATGAAAATGCACTTCGTCAGAAAACATGATTTTTCAAGTAAAATCGTTTTCCATTTCGAGCTACCCCAACTGAGAAGCGATAGCGAAGCGGTTGGTCGTGTACCTTCAAAAGTAAGCGCCTTCAATAGGTCGAGGACTTTGCGAGAATTCGCATCTATGGCGAATCGATGTTCTAGAACTGAGTCGCACACTCTCGGCAACGGCCTTTAGTTAAGGCTGCATAAAGAATGAGAACAATGAAATGAAGTTATGGCGTTATGAAAAAAATGAAAAAACCCCCCAAAAAAACTCATTCGAATTTATTTTTATAATTTTTTTCAGAATAAAAAGGCCCCAAAAAAACTCATTCGAATTTCTTTTCACAATTTTTTTTTAAATAAAAGGCCCCCAAATATATTAAGAATTCCCCCAAAAAAAACTGATACAATTTTTATTTTTTATTTATTTATTATTAATTACAATACAAAGTAAATTTATATTCTAATTTTTGGGTCCAAGGGTAAACCGGGTGACACAGACCATATGTTTAGATTTTTGCAGCGACAGGCCAAAGCCTCTGGTGGGAATCGAACCCACAACCCCCACGCTGATAGGCAAGCACGCTACCAACTCGCCTACCGGGGCGCTTGAGATACAATTTTTTTTTTCATAATAAAAAAAATCCTCAAACATATTGGAGAGTTTTTCATATTTGTTAGGTAATATTTAATTTTCATATAACAAATGTCCTAAAAACGAAAAATGAAATTTAACATTAAAAAATTTTTTTTGGGGAATTCTTAATTTTTTGGTTGGGTGGGGGCATTTCCATTTGAGGCATTTTTCATAGAGCAGCAATTTAATAATTTAAGCTCATTTTGTCTGAAGACTTTTGTAAAGGGTTTTCCATTTTTGGGTTTTCAAAAGTAAACGTAAATGAAACACATATAAAATATTTTTGACATAATTTATTCAATGTCAGACTTCTAAAGAACAAAAAATGGTTTAACAACTTAGTTTGACAGATGTCGAATTCGAGCCATATACTTTTGAAACCACGAAATGGATAACCCTATATTATCTACAAGTTATGGAAAACATCCCAAAATGTAACAATGAAAAATTACGTATTTTTAATTTGGAGATTTTTTCATTTTTTTTTTTTTATGTTTTACAACGTTTTTCAACAAGAGGTGTTATTTCGATAGCCTCACGAATTCCATCTTTGAGATCTTGAATCGACACTGGGCTGTTGGCGTAGACCTTATCTTTCACGTGGCCCTAAAATGAAAATGTCACAAGGTGTTAAAGCAATTGTGATCACCTCTTCGAGAGATAACATGGTCCCGAAACGTTTCCCATAAAAGAGCAATGGTTTCGTTGCTTGTGTGGCACGTAGTGCCGTCTTGTTGTAACTAAACGTTGTCCAGATCAATATCATCCAACTCGGACCATAAAAAATCATTAATCATCTCACGACAGCGCAATGCATTCACCGTAACTGTTGATCCAATATCATATTCGAAAAAGTAAGGTCCAATGACCCCGCCGCACCATAAACCGCACCAAACAGTCACACGTTAAGGATGGAAAGGCTTCTCAACAATAACTCTTGGGTTTTCCGCAACCCCAGATGCGACAATTTTACTTGTTGACATAGCCACCGAGGTTGAAATGGGCCTCATCAGTTAGTCCAATAAAAAAAAAAGTTATAGGATAGGAATGAACAAGTGGACAAATAGTAAGTTCGGCCGGGCCGAATCTTATATACCCTCCATCATGGATTCGTTGCATTTCGATACCCATATGTCCATGTTTGTCAGGGGCCGGTTTTTGGGCCGCTCGTGACCCGATAGTCCCAGGAACCCGATAACAAATTTTATCCAAATCATGAAAATAAATGCATATTTGGGTTCGCGAGAAAATTTCGTTGCATTTCGATACCCATATGTCCATGTTTGTCAAGGGACGGTTTTTGGGCCGCTGGTGACCCGATAGTCCCAGAAACCGGATCAAAAAATTTAGGCAAATCATGAAAATAAAGGCATATTTGGGTTCGTGAGTAAATTTCGTTGCACTTCGATACCCATATGCGCATGTTTATCATGGGCCCTTTTTTGGGCCCCAAGGGTCCACGGAACCCATGAGCACGCCCATTTTTGGGAATTTTTTCCCCATATATAAACTTAGAACAGATGTAGTGAAAAAAAATATTTGAAAAATTTGATTATATTCGATTGTATTTGGGATCTATTTAGTCCCGTAAAGGGGAACTTTTACCCCTTTGGTCCGATATTGACCATTCTCGAACTTAACCTGCTAAAAACATCTTCCTACAAAATTTCAGCTTCTTAGCGTTGGTCGTTCGCACTCTATCGTGATTTCAACAGACAACAGACGGACAGACGGACATCGCTAGAAGGTCTTAGAATGTTAAACTGACCGATAATATATATACTTTATAGGGTCGCAGATCACTCTTTCGAGGTGTTGCAAACGGAATGACAAACTTAGTATATACTCCATCCTATGATGGAGTGTATAAAAAAGTGCTAGGACTTAAAGAAAATTCGACTTATGGTAGTTCGTGTTATGGAAGTTCCACTGTATTTAACTTTAAATGGTTCTTCACTCAATTCACCTGACTGGTCCATTTCATGAATTTGTAATCAAAAAGAGTATTCACCAGTCGTTGACCGCCGATGTGTATTTTCCTAATTAGCTGATTTTTTTTTTTTGGCTTGGTCGAGATGATTTTTTTTTCGCTTTTTTATTTTGGGTTGTTTTGTTTTTCGTTTCTTTTTTATTATTTGTTGCAGTAATAGTTCAATTGTTGTTGCGTTTTTTCTATTTTTTTGTTGTTGTTGTTTTCGTTTGTATTTTGTTGGTCGATTTTCCCCCATTACTTTTGTCTTTGATTCTTAAGTCTGTTGCGTGCGTGCCTTTTCATCACTCGGCATGAGTGCGGAGCATCATCATCACCATCCCCATCATCATCATCATCATCTGTGTTGCTTTCCTCTTCTAGTTTTTTGTTTTGGCGAGTAGCGTGTGTGTCAAAAGTTGTTATTTTAGGTCAACTCAAGTTATTTTGGGATAGGTCTTCCATTCTCGTTCACATTGTGTTGCGCTGTGTTGTGATTGTTCGGATATATTGAATGGACCCAATTGGAAATGTTGCAATGGTGGAAGGAAGGCTTTCGACAGAATTCAATCGACGAAGGCAAAGAAAGCATTTTGTAACATTTGTACTCACGTATGTTAAGCAGAATGTGTGAATACAAAAACAATTATCACACATTGTTCTCATAAAGTTAATATTTTTGGTCGTTATAATCGTCGTTTAACAGAGTTTAACATAAGAACGATTATCGATTTAATTGGATCGTTTGACCCGGCATAGGACGGAATATCGAGTATTCTTTCCAGACCTGTCTCTTGGTCTGTCTTGTCTGTCTATTGTCTCTTGGTCTGTCAACTCTCCTCTCTTATTATGTATGTACTTCAATGAGTTACATGAAGTTGTATTTAAATGAGACGGCACAACATTAGTTTTTGTGGCTTATCCGAATTTGACAATTCACAGAATTCAAAAATATTTACTGGATCAAACGGTATTAAATTTTTGCCCCTGACATCCGATTGTGGGCCACTGTGCGTCATTCAAAACAATCGCCATCACATTTTACATACATTTTTGGCTCTTTAGGTTTACAATGTTCAGTTGTTGCACCAATTAAAGTCAAATGACCGGCAACAAGGTTGACAATTAATTTATTTCAGAAAATAACCAGGGGATGATTTTTGCCAAAAAAAAAAACGCATTTTCTCAGATGAAGCACAATTTCATTTGGGCCTGGGGACAAGACAGGCCAATATGTTGAGAAACCTTTACATACCTCTCGTCATTTTTTTTTTTTTTTTTTTGTGGAAATGAAATGTTACATGTTGACAATTTTCTATCTGGCTTTTGATAATATGTGGTTTCAAACAGCCAACAATAAATTGTATGTCAACGAAATTACCGGAAGAATATTTTCAGAAAATTCGTTGTCAATCAAGACTGCAGACTGTAAAGACTTTAGAAAACAACATTCGGGACCATTTCACACAAAAAAAAAAATATTTTAAAAATATATTTTGGCTACATTACTATTAAGCCAAAAATATATAGCTGCCCCAAACATATTCCAGTTTCCAGTTAAATATTTTTTGGGTCAATATGTTATAGAGATTTTTTTCTTTTCTGTGCATAGAAGGAATTTATTCAAATATACCAGAAACAATTGAAAACTTTAATATATTTGCAGACAATCATTTATTTGTTTGGCTACATTGCTACTAACCCAAAACTATATAGCTGCCCCAAACATATTTATGTTTCCAGTTAAATATTTTTTGAACCGATTTGTTACAGGGAGTTTATTCAAATGGAAAATAAACAATTGAAACCTTTAAAGACAATATTGCCCAGTTAAAAAATCTAATGGGCGATTTCGGCTCTATGAAAAAATCCCTAATTGAAAAATGCCTCCAGAAAAATTAAATATTCCCAAAAAAAAATCTCAAAAAATTTGATGTGTTCTTCATAACTTTTTAGATGATATTTTATTTTTTCGTATGAATAATGCCCCAAAAACTCTGAAATTTGGCATGGCTTAATATTATCCCAGAACTGCTTATGGGATTGCATATGGGCTGTATGGCCACACCCCTTCGGGTTCCTCTCATACAAATCGTCTATTTCGCCCACTTTAGAAATCTTGTAATAATTTCAATATGGCCAACGCGATCTTGCCCAAATCCTGTATTTAGTAAATATAGGGAAAGTTTCGAACAAAAACTTGGAAGTCTGGCAACTCTCCTTCTGGTACCTCCCATACAAATGTACCATTCCGCCCCATTAGAAATCGTGTAATAATATCAATATGCCCAACGCGATCTTGCCCAAATTTTGTATTTAGTAAAGATATAGCTAGACAAAGTTTTCGACAAAAACTTGTAAGTCTGGCAACTCCCCTTCTGGTACCTCCCATACAAATCTGATATTTCGCCCACTTTATAAATCGTGTAATAATATCAACACGCGCAAGTTCGATCTTGGGCAAATTCCGTATTTAGTAAAGCTATAGCTAGACAAAGTTTTGGAAAAAAAACATGGAAGTCTGGCAACTCCCCTTCTGGTACCTCCCATACAAATGTGACATACCGCCTATCTTAGAAATCGTGTAATAATATCAATATTCCCAACGCGATCTTGCCCAACTTTTGTATTTAGTAAAGCTATAGCTAGACAAAGTTTCGGACAAAAACTTGGAAGTCTGGCAACTCCCCTTCTGGTACCTCCCATACAAATGTGCCATCCCACCTATCTTAGAATCGTGTAATAATATCAATATTCCCAAAGCGATCTTGCCCAAAATCTGTATTTAGTAAAGCCGTGGCTGGAAAAAGTTTCGGACAAAAACTTGGCAGTCTGGCAACTCCCCTTCTGGTACCTCCCATACAAATGTGCCATCCCGCCTATCTTAGAAATCGTGTAATAATATCAATATGCTCAATGCGATCTTGCCCAACTTTTGTATTTAGAAAAGCTATACCAAGACAAAGTTCTGAACAAAAACTTGGAAGTCTGGCAACTCCCCTTCTGGTGCCTCCCATACAAATGTACCATACCGCCCACTTTAGAAATCGTGCTATAATATCAATATGACCAACGCGATCTTGCCCAAATTCTGTATTTAGTAAAGCCATGGCTGGAAAAAGTTTCGGACAAAAACATGGAAGTCTGGCAACTCTCCTTCTGGTACCCCCCATACAAATGCACCATTCCACCCACGTTAGAAATCGTGTAATAAAATAAAAAACTCTGCTTTATATTCCGCCCGTTTTGTAAAAACATGTAATACAATTTTTATTCTACAACATTCGGTATTTTGAGGTTGCTAATATGACATTTTATCAGATGTATCATCTTACTTTTACTTACATCACGCTTACTTTTGACTCTCCGATACCTTGGAATATAAGACTTTTATGTTTGTACTGAGGGTGAGGGTGTATATAAGTCGGTTTACCCGACTGCGACTTTTTCACTGGTTTAATTTGTCATTTTCTTATTATTTTGACTATAATTTTGGAAGACGTCGTCCGAACAAACAAAAGTAATTCTATGAACATTTGACAGCAAAAATCCTCATCATTTATTTTTAGCCCACTGCAGCATTCTTAATTCACCATAGCAGAGGCGCTGTCAAAGAATTGTTTCAGTGAATTTTCCCGAGCTCCGTATATTTACCCTAATGACCCTTTCATTTAATCTCCATATCCGCTAAAACCAACAAACCAATTGCCAAACTGCACAAGTCCATTAGTTGTATTTCCACCTTTCAATTTGGCCAACAGCCGAGAGATTGATCAACAGCATTACCCAAGATTTACCGAATATATATATAAACACAGAGAGATTACCGGAATGTTTTGTTTGGCACATGATTTCCGTACAAAATGGACACTTCAGACAACGGAGACAAGAACATCCACTTCCTCATTGAGTCAATAACCTGTGACTACAAATACAGCAAAACAATTGTCCAAATATACGTCTGCCTATGTGTCAGTCTGTGTGTGTGTGTGTGTGTGTGAGGAGAACTGAAAAAGCTTTCGAGAAAGAAAAATTCTTCAAATATTTGTTTACTGCGCCAGACTGGGCAATCGGGAAAAATTCATAACAAAAATCTCTGAGCGAAGCAGACAATGGAAAACTAAATGGAAGAGTTTGTGCAATGTAGAGCGCTGAGAGATGGTTTCGATAATTATGTGCTTCTTCTCTTTGTGAAATAATTTTAGTTTTACTTCTTTCTTTAAAAATGATCACTGATGGTTCCCCAGAGACACCTAAGGGGTCACTAGTTAGAAGAATTGGACTAGAAACTAGAAAGATAGTGTGCTTTGGAAAATTGGCAAAACGATTATTAGACTGGTTTGATACTGTCCAGGAATTAAGCCACCATATTACTCTAAACAAAAATTGCTCGACTTCGTCTCCAGCATTTTTGGATAGCACGACCCCCACTTCAGCTGTTTTCTATGTATTACAAAATTCAAAAAAATTTTATTACCCTGAGCTATTCCGATACTCCATCTAGCACTGTGGGACGTTTGTATTCAAAAGACATCGTAAATATTTCAAACTAGTAAGTTGTAATGCGCCTATGGCGCCCGTTGAAATATGGAAAAAAAATATTGTTGAAAAAAAAAAATTTTTCTGGAAAAAAAAAATTTTGTTGAAAAAAATTTATTTTTTGAAAAAAAAAATTTCGTTGAAAAAAAAATTTTGTTGAAAAAAAAAATTTAGTGGAAAAAAAAAATTTTGTTGAAAAAAAAAATTTTGTGGAAAAAAAAAATTTTGTGAAAAAAAAAAATTTATTGAAAAAAAAAATTTGTTGAAAAAAAAATTTGTTGAAAAAAAAATTTTTCTAAAAATAAAATTTGTAAAACAAAAAAATTTGGAAAAAAAAAATTTTGGTAAAAAAAAAAATTTGGGGAAAACACAATTTCTGTACAAAAAAAAAATATTCTTTTTTTTATTATTATTATTTATAGAAAATTATAGAATGCCTATTTAAATTCCTACGTACTGCTTGACAGAGTCAGTGAATCAGGGAATCAGTGTATCAGTGAATCAGGGAATCAGTGTATCAGTGAATCAGTGAATCAGTGTCGAGGGTAAATATATATTAAGATTATAAAAAATTAACTTGTTTTTAATATTTATTATTTATTTTATGGGACATGGGAGTAAATAAAACTCAGGGTGGCAGTCGAACAAATATTTCGACTACATACTCCGACTCCGGGCAATTTTGTCAGTTCCCAACTCCAATAAATTATACAGGATACAGTCGAATTCGGTTAAGCGAAAATGGAAAAAATCAAGTAATTTGTTTCACCTATACGGGATTTTCGATAAAAACGACATTGGATAATTGAATCTTCTTTCATTTAAACGAACTGCATATGAACTTTTTAAGTTGTTCTGTGAAACGAATATATAAACGTGTGACATGTCCGATAAATTTAAATTCAATATTTATGAGCTTGGATGAAAATAGTCACTTATTTCTATTTGGTGGAGGTTTACAAATCATTTTTTTGAGAACAATTATTATATTTCCCTTACATTCATTATATTTCCCTTAAGAGGTGTTAGTATGATATAAGTTTGTGTTGTTGCATTAAAAATTGTGTTTCACATAGACAATTTTTCAATAAAGCGGATTTTCATTTAAGCGTAGTACAGTGCAAGGAAAATCATCCAGAACATTCGTTAATAATATTTATTTACAATTAAACGATTTTTTGTAATTAAAAGGCGTGCGCTTATCCGAATTCGACAGTTTTTGTTGCAAGTTTAATTGTGTAGGATTTGTAATTAAAATTGTTTTTAATCATTTCATGTTTTTAACATGCCTGAAGTATTTTTGTTCAAAGTTTTGGTTAAAAAAAAAACAATAAAATTTTGAAGTTTTTTTTGTGGAAAAATAGTATTTTTTATTATAATTTTTATTTTTTAAACAATAAAATTTTGAGGTTTTTTTTTTGTAGAAAAATAGTATTTTTTTATTATAATTTTTATTTTTTAAACAATAAAATTTAGAGTTTTTTTTTTTTTGTGGAAAAATAGTATTTTTTTATTATAATTTTTATTTTTTAAACAATAAAATTTTGAAGTATTTTTTTTGTGGAAAAATAGTATTTTTTTATTATAATTTTTATTTTTTAAACAATAAAATTTTGAGGTTTTTTTTTTTTTTTGTGAAAATATTATTTTTTTATTATAATTTTTATTTTTTAAACAATAAAATATTGAAGTTTTTTTTTTGTGGAAAAATCGTATTTTTTATTATAACTTTTATTTTTTAAACAATAAAATTTTGAAGTTTTTTTTTGTGGAAAAATAGTATTTTTTTATTATAATTTTTATTTTTTAAACAATAAAATTTTGAAGTTTTTTTTGTGGGAAAATAGTATTTTTTTATTATAATTTTTATTTTTTAAACAATAAAATTTTGAAGTTTTTTTTTGTGGAAAAATATTACTTTTTTATTATAATTTTTTTTTTTTTTAAACAATAAAATTTGGAAGTTTTTTTTTGTGGAAAAATAGTATTTTTTTATTATAATTTTTGAAGTTTTTTTTTTGTGGTATTTAGTATTTTTTTATTATAATTTTTATCCCGCGAAGACGTCGAAAATTTTCCCGATTCCTTGGGAAATTACAAAACCCTAATTGCAACGTTAGCCAGTTGGACTGATATCAGCTTTGAAATGGCTGCGAAAGAAGGCCTGATTCAGCATTCAGGTAACCGACGACAACAATCATAGGCAATTGTGTGAGGCTTGCGGCTTTAGAGTTTTTTTCTTTTCTTTCATCGAAAATCAATACCAGATTGCGTAGTTGCCCTCCAAACATTGATTGATAGTTTGCGAGACCATCAGAACGGCATGACAAGGAAAACTTGTCCTTGGCTTTTCTGGGCCCCCAAAAATCGTTAATCCGCCTCTTTGCAGAGTGCCCGAGACAACATGAGTTTTATTTGCCCTGATAACATTTCTTTCCAACAATTTCCTACCTATGAAATTTTCCATCTATTTTTATTTTTAATATTTTGAATTGGTTGCCAAATACATACATACATACTTGTCTTATTAATAAAAAAAAAAAAAAAAACATATTATTCAACGTACGTCCGCCTGTCTCACACTTTTCTCATTAAGGCGTCGCGGTGATTGCGATGTTGACCCCTCACACTGCATGCGAGCCAAGTCTTATCAAACGAACAAAATATGCATTTAAATACGGCGTATTTTATTTCCTCACCAAAATACAGTGAACTGCAGGATTGCTAAGCGATAATGATCGTGAATGTTTTTTTTAAATGCGTGTTATTTGTTAAATGTCATCGGCGATCGGCCATCGGCCATCGGAGCCAGCAATCGGAATTGCAGATCAAACTATGACCGCCGTATCACAAGCGGAGAACGGTAACTGCGAAAGACGGCGAAAAAAAATCGCTTTTTAATTAAATTCGATAGAAAATTGTACAACGCTCTTAATACCAAAATATTAAAAATTTATATTTACAAAGAAATCTCAAAATTCATGATAAAAAAACCATATCCTATACAAATTAAAAAATGTACAAATAAAACTAACAAATTCAATTGTATCATAAGCAGGACACGCCTTTATGCTTGACCACACAAAAAACTCTCTCTTCAAAATTAAAAAATTATATTTACAAAGATATAGCAAATTCAATTGTATCATAAGCAGGCCACGCCTTTATGTTTGACCACAAAAAAACCAGAGACTTTCTCCGTTGGCCCGAGTTTTTCCCATCGCCCTGGTCACCGTGGTAGCTGAATCCATTCAATTAACCATTTGAACACGGCAATTGTCAGCCCAATTCAAATCAAATACCGTGTACCACAGTGCAGCTTCAATTATGGAAATTTAGAAATATGAGGTCAGCTAGAAAGGCTATGCTTCGATAACGATTTCGAGTTCGCATACACAACATTTACACGTGAGCGCACTTTTTCGGTTAAAGAAGTTTCGTGGAATTCCAAAAAAGAATAACCCAAAAATTTTTTAGTTTGCAAAGCCTCAAGAAATATTCAATTTCCCAAAAAAAAAACTTTTGTCAAATTTGCAAAAAGGTTATTTGCAAACATATTTGCGAGCTTAAGTATATTGTGCATCAACGTCATGGCTCAGCAAGTCAATATGTACATATAGACAGACGACTGATAAGAAATGATTTAAAGTATCAATAAAAATTACCGAGAATTTGTGTTACCGGGACAGTACACAAACGAATTGAGAACGGAAAACAACATATTCTTTACAATCACGAAAAAAAATAAATAAATACATTTTAAACTATCGACAAAGGACAATGAGACTTTTATTAATATGTGCGATTGCCTGTGCCCTGTTGGCCGTGTCCCTGGCGGGTCCTGTTAAGATTCACGTGAAAGACAACCCGGCCGACAGTTCAAGTGAAGAAAGTGCAGAAAGCCCTAAACAAAAAGTGAAGGACTCTTCATCCAGCGAATCGGTGGAGGATGATGTGGTTGAGCTGTTGTCGGAAAACAACAAGAAGGTCAAAGGCAAAGTCGATCAGTCCAGTGAAGAGGACGATGATCTCAAGCCAAAGACCAGAACCAACAACAACATTGTCAAGGACAATGCTGAAGATGATTCCTCGGATGAATCCGCTGAGGAGGAGGAGCATGCCCAGACGATCGAGCATCGTTTTGTGGTGGTCGTCGATGACGACTCGCATAGAGGCAAACGCGCCATACGCTCCGACGTTCCCACTAATAATCACATTCATGTCAAGGATCTGGCCACTGTGGAATATGAGAAGTATTTGAAATTAAAACGCTCCAGACGTAGCGCTGACAAGTCTTCCGAAGAAAATTCCTCAGAGGAGAAGAAACAAGGCGTGATTGAAATTGCCCTTAAACCAGAACATGCGGAGACCTCCACCTTGGAAGGTGTTGCAGTGGTAGCCGAAAAACCCGCAGAAGCTGAAGCCTCCTCAGCAGCCGCTCGTCGTCGACGAAGTGCGGCGATCAAATCGTCCGAAGAAAATTCATCTGAAGAAAAACATCAAGCCGCTGATGCTGTTGTCGCATTAAAACACGAAACGGCAGAAGAATCATCGCACAGTGAACATAAAACGGAAGAGGCAGCCGCAAGGCGTAGACGAAGCGCCGAAAACACATCCGAGGAAAGCTCTTCGGAAGAGAAACAGGCGGGCGGTGAAACCGCTCATGTCGAAGAAGCCGTAAAACATGAAACTGAGGAGGCGGCCGCACGACGTCGAAGAAGCGCCGAAAACACATCCGAAGAAAACTCTTCGGAAGAGAAACACCCGGGCGATGGAACCGCTCATGCCGAAGAAGCCGTAAAACATGAAACTGAGGAGGCTGCCGCAAGACGTCGAAGAAGCGCCGAAAACACTTCCGAGGAAAGCTCTTCGGAAGAGAAACACCCGGGCGATGGAACTGCTCATGCCGGAGAAGCGGAAAAACATGAAACTGAGGAGGCAGCCGCCAGACGTCGAAGAAGCGCTGAAAACACATCCGAGGAAAACTCTTCGGAAGAGAAACAGGCGGGCGGTGAAACCGCTCACGCCGAAGAAGCCGTTATCGCAGTAAAACCCGAACACGCTGAGTCAGCCGCAAGACGTAGACGAAGTGCCGATGAGTCGTCCGAAGAAAACTCGGCCGAAAACTCCGGCGAAACATCTCATGACGATGATGGTGCTTTTAGTGTTGTACATCTGGTTGTCGATGCTCCCGACCAAATATCCAACGAAGAGAACACCAACATCCTGGATGACGATTTCAATGAAGTGATTGTATACGTAAGTGCGGAAGACACCCAGGAACCGCAGGACCTGACGCAGAACGACAATATCGACAAGTACTATATTGTCAACGATGACAAGGATGACAAGGAGGAAAAAACGCCATCGGCAGACAACTCAGACGAGGACTACGTCAAAGGATGTGAGGGCAATGATGCCGCAAATGATTCCAACGAATGGAACGAAACTAGTTTTGATTAAGTCGCACTGTAGCACAACTCAATGAACAATTCATACATAACTCTATACGTATTAAATGAATTAATAATAATAATAATAAAAAAAAAACTAACAAATATTAGTAACTCATATTCCATTTGGTTCGATAGAAATGTCTGAGGTGTCGTTCATTTCATTATCAAAGTTGCCTGAACTCTAATGTCCATTATCGGGGTGTTGTGTTGGACTTTCAAAGGTAAGATCACCGCTGTAATCACAGCTGTCAAAGTCGACGAATTCGTGACATGGAATGCACACTCTGGTCAAAGTAGACGGCTTTAGATTGGAGGGAGAGAAAAAAACCTCAACTGATAACGGACAGCAGTGAAAAATATTTCTTTAAAAAAAAATAATATGGTGGTGTGACTGGATGTCCATTGTCCATTTAAAGTAAAATCAAATAGCAGAAACTAGATTGTGGTGAAATTTATAAAATGGGTTTTCTTTTTTTCTTATTATTATGCAAAAATAAATATATTTTCTTTGGCAAGGAACAATCACTATACAACTCTGATGTACTGTGGTGCCGTGTGTACAATAATTACCCATCTTTTTTTTTAATGAATTGACTTTTTTTTTTTAATTAAATTTTTTAAGACATGACATGAGATTTCTTTAAAATACATTTTTAAAAATGTATCACTAATCAATTTAAACCAATTTATCGCCTAAGCCATGATATCGAACGACATCGTTCACATGGTATTTTTTTAGAAAAGTTTATTGGCTTTTGAATCAGCTGTTTGTCTCTTCGACATCATAGATTAGACTGTTTAAATCTTTGCATTTGAATCCCATGTAAAGGGTGTTTTTTATTGAGGTATAGAACTTCGAATTGAAATAAAACACAAGAAAATCGTTTTAATGTCCATCAATTTGGCTTTATTGGAAGGATAATTTTATGCCATTAATGTTTAAATATGATTTCGGGCATGTGGCCGCCGCGGCTGGCTCGAATACAGCCAATTCTACAGGTCCAATTTTCAACCACTTGTTGGAACCACAACTCATCCACATTCATTCGGTTATCATGGCTCTATACCGGTCTCCATTAACGGTAACTGACTCTCCAGCATTATTTCGGAAGAAGTATGGCCCAATGACTCCACCAGCCCATAGAGCACACCAAACAGTCAGTTTTTGTGGATGTAATGGCATAAAATGGACGGAGCTTGCGGTGAACTTCGCGAACTGAACCATTACTTTCGAAATAAATTTGCACGATTTGCAAGCGTTGTTCTTTTGTCAACCTGTTCATGATGAAATGGCAAACCAAACTAAATATTAATCACTTGACAGCTGACAAAATGGCCGCCAGTTAAAAAAGTGATGTCAACTTAAAGTTCTATACCCCAATAAAAAACACCCTTTATATTTTCACAGTTATTAACTAACGTTTTTTTTCGTTTTGTTGAAAACAAAATTCATAATGCGGTCAACACACGATACAACTGGTTAAGCAACTGAGTTGAACAATCAAGTTGGCCGTCCTTGTCATACGCTACAACTTTTCAACCCATTTCTTAATGTGTAAGGGCCGCATAAAAATAGAAAATTATAGAACAGTAAAATCAATGAAGTACTTCTTATTTTATTCACAATTCTGTGAAGTTTTTAAAAAATCACACATAATCTCAGAAAAATGATGCCTTAATAGTGTTTTGGCCATGACTTCTACAATTATTGACATCCCCAGAAGACAATTGGTGTTTTGGATTTGTGGGAGTTAGATCGAATTATGATTTTTTCTTAACAGAACAATCGGGGGAAACATTTGAAAAATTGATGTTTTCAAAGAAACTATTTTTATGAAATGGAAATTACTTGAATTACCTATTTCAGAGTACAGCACTTTTTTTGATTTTTTAAAAAATCACACATAACACTAGCCAACAGTCGTTTTGTTATTTGGTTCTAGCATAATTTTTCTCATTGATTTTGACCTACTAAACACGAAAATGAGTTTTAAAAATTTTTCTGTCGATTGGTTTTCGAGATACAAATTTTTGAACATTTTTTTTTAAATTTTTGGAGGTACACTTACAATTTTGAGCATATCTTTCGTCTTCTTTGACATTGAGCATATCTTTCGTCTTCTTTTCTTTCTCAGAAAATTTTCAAATCGGGTAAGTAGTTTTGATGTTGGCGGCTTAAAAAGGTTAAAAAACGGCGTTTTTTAGTAAAAAAAATGTTTTTTTTAGTAAAAATGTAAAAATTCATATAAAATATAAAACACGATGCTAACAGCAATTTTTTTTTTACGTATAGCTGGCATTTTTACAAAGAAAATAATCCCTTACTTAACAAAATCTGACAACAAATGGCGGACTTATAATGGTAAAAGGCCGAAATTCCGCTATTTCACGATATTTTGATTTTCATTATTTGCACAGCTTACACAGCTTCTACACGCGCCGTGTAAGGAATTTTGTTTTCTCTGTGTAAGCTGTGCAAATAATGAAAATCAAAATATCGTGAAATAGCGGAATTTCGGTCTTTTACCAAAAAAACCAGATGGCTGCCGCATTTGCTTTCAATTGACCATAAACGGAATCGTGTGACAACATCAACGAATTTTTTTCAAGTTGTTTAACCGCAATTCGAATGAGTTTTTGCGGCGTTCTGTGGATGAAACATGTATCCGTTACAACACTACGGAGACCAGGCAGCAGTCTAAGAAATGGCTATGTCCAAGTAAACCGGCTCCGAAGAAGGCCAAGGTGACTTTGTCGCCCAATAAGTTGATGGCAACAGTTTTTTTTTTGGTATACACGCCGGATAATCCACATCGATTACCTTCAAAAGGGGAGAAAAAAATAAACGGCCAAGATTATGCCAATTTATTGAATCGATTAAACGAGGATTTAAAAAAAAACGACCACATATGGTCAAGAAAAAAAAGTAATTTTTCGTCAAGTGTACAGTTTCAATGGCATAATTGAATGAATTTGGTTACGAATTGGTAAATCATCCGCCATATTCTCCCCCTATTTCCAAAACTAATGAAATAGATCTGTTGAAAGAGATTCAGCGCCAAATATGAAATTATTGATCAAACAAATGTCTTTTTAATCGACTGCGAAAAATTCTATTTTTCAAAAATTGTAGGGAATTAAGTGTATTGAGCTAAAATGAGATTATGTTAAAAAATATTTTTCTTTTACAAAAAAAAAACAAACTGTGTTTTTTGTTCTCGTATTTACCTGGATCATTTCTACGATCAGTTAGAAAAGCTTTAAAAACTTTTCGACGAACAAAAAAATCTGGGGTCATTATTAAATATTTTATTTATTTCTAAGAAATGGGTTTCTCATTAAACATGGTTCTCCAACAAGAGGTGTTATTTTGAATCACCCGGCATACCTTCCTCTTTATTATGAAATTAACATCCGATCATTTATCTCAAAAAATTCAATTTTTTTGAATACCAAAGTAACACCTCTTGTTGGAGAACCCTGTAGAAAACCAATATAATACTAAAAGTCTCGCCGTCTATCGGACGAAACTATGGTCGAATGATACAAGGCCAATTGCGGTCATCAGCGTTGGATAACCAATTTTCCTCGGTACAAATGGTTTCTGATTGGTGGATTGATGCTCAATAGAGTGAAACTGTTGACTAACTTGAAGAGCCTGATCGGAGGGTCGATTATGACGACCATACAATGGATTTATGGATTTATACATTCAAATTGCGGAGTATCATTAGCTGATCTTTACACAACAAACAGTTTTTCGTATTCTAAACATAGCTGACGACCCATGATCAAGCAGTCTAAAGAAATTGACCTGTGTCAATTTTCACAGACGAATTTACACATTTATCTTTTTGTCTTTCGCGATCTCTGGTTAATTTTTAACTTTTGCACTGAGGACATGAAACTTTCGTGAAAGTTATTTTAATGAGTTCGAGTAATATTTGGATATCGTTTGTGGAGAGAGAGAGAGGATTTAACGCATTTGGTTATGGATGGCCAGACCAGGATACGATCGCTATATAACGGAGGTATTATTTGACTCGACGGAGGTGGTGGTACTCAATTCCGTATCTAGTCACCAAGAGACGTCCTCAAGCGTTTTTGTTTATCAAATGAAAGCCAAGCGTTAGCGAAAGCTTCTGACATTTGCATTCGCTTGGACATTGCAAGCCAGGCTCTTAACCATAACAAATGATCGTGCTGGTTTGCACGATGTCTTTCGAAAGAAAAGACAAATTAAAATGTTCATTGAAAGCAGGGCCTGACTACCTGGCCAAGAATGACACGCCCTCCGAGGTACATCAGCCTAGAAACGAATAGATTCAGACATGCGACATGTTTTTTTTGAGACATTAATTGTCATTAAATTCTTTAAAATAAATTTGAAATTAGTCTACATTTTTGCATTCGAATCCGATGTATAGCTTCAGCGTTATTATTCAAATTAAGCCGTAATTTTTTTCGTTTGCAAAAAAATCATAAAATATAGAAAATGACAAAAAAAAAACTTCCCTTTTTTAGAAGTTTATCAGAAATCCATATATCTTATAATTACAATAAGTTATAGATAAATAAAATCAATGGAGTACTTTCAGTTTTATTTACAATTCAGTGAATCTTCCCACAAAATTCCTAAAAATTATGTAATTTTTATGAGGATGCGGATTTTTTGTTCCTCGACTTTTAAAAATCGTATACTTTGACCTTGTCTTTGTTTGCGCATATTTCAGAAACCATCCAAGATATCAACTAGATATTACCGTTAAATGAAAGCTAGAGTGATGTACTACAATAGATGTAAGGGTTTGACTGAGCCCCGACAATTTCTATGGGTTTTAACTGTGCATACGGAATGGACTTTATTTAACTCATATCTTGAAATCCTGCTAAGCAATCCAATAATTTCCACTTGGTATTAATTCCATTTTGAATGCACTAACTAGCTACTATAACGAAATATCAAAATAAGAAAAAAAAATATTTTCGGACAAAAAAAAGAAAGGGGTTAGCCTTTCAAAAATTCGGGAAATTTATAAAAAAAAAATAGATTTGTTTGTAACTTTGCTCATCGATAGACGTTGTAAATGTGATGCTGGCGCTGTGGTACTTTTTATCTTACATTAGAATTTTCGGAGTTATTGGACTTTTAAAAATCGTATACTTTGACCTTGTCTTTGATTTTTTTTTTTAATTTTGTACTTGGTCGGTCGCCTTGTTTCCAATACAACGAATCGATCAGTTCGACACTCGCAAGTTCACTTACTGAGGGAGAAGCGTATTCCGTTTTTTTTTCGAGTCTCGATCCCCCCAACCCAGTACAAAGTTCCAAAAGTTTTCAGTTTTTATATTCAGACATAATCTGTCTTTTTCCACTTTACACATGGTGATGGTGGGTGTCCTTATCTTTTTCCGTAATTTGAAAATGTGATCTGTATGAAACACCATGCAGTCTGTTCCAAATAAAACGATGTTCTTATCGCTATTCTGAGAATTACAAAGATTGAAACAAACCGAATTATTTCCGTATCAGACTCTTTTCGTTTTGTGTGGGCATTTCTTTGGCGGTTTCAAAAATATTTCAAATTCAGAAACATATTTTTAGGCATTTTTCATTTATAAGTGGGAGAATGGGAGACGCCCTTAGCATGGCTACTACGGATGGACATTTTTTTCAAGCAAAGTGATTTGGACTTGGAACGAAACACTGAAAATGGCAACTGGTCACACACCTCATGGTATCGTCGCAATGAAACCGATAAGGGAGGACTTTGAGTTTCTCTTGGGAGTAAAATTGTTGTTAATGGAGTTTTACCGAATTTGTTCGCACCATGACCGCCCTACAACGCATAAAGGGTACTCCAACTAAATGTTTATTCAAAAACAATAACAAAAATCAATTTTTTTGCGCATATTCATTTTAATAATTTCAGCCTCCATGACAAAACTTCCGATAATGGAATAAGGCAGATCGATTTCGTCACCGCAGGGAGTCTGAATATAATTAACAGCATCAGATTTAAGCATCGTGAGACCCATAAGGCGGAAAACCAGAAACCCGACAGAACACGTTGTGTTAGACGGAAGGCATTTGGGTTGCCAGACAAGCTGGAATGGGCTGGATATTCCAGATATTTTAAGACAAGTCCAGTTACATGCTATTGCAAAATTTTACCAGCTACATCGAAATTGTCAAATTCCAAACAGTTACTTGATATGGCTTACATCTTTTGTACACACCTCTGATCAGACTACGGTGAAGATTTATTATCTAGAATAATTATTATCGGCAATAATTACACCGTGTTACAAAAATAGATTTTTTTTCTGTCCTATGAACCAAATGCACATATTCGGAAAGAGGGGAAAAAATAGAAATACAAGTGTATCAGCGATTTTCATGTACACGTCAGATTTTTTTTTTTTTTTAAGTTTGAAGTATGAAGCTCGTAGTGGCCTGTGTGAAAGCCTTTCGACCGATTTTTAACCCTTTTTCAGTGATCCAATCGAGCTGATTTTTGGCAGGCAGACTCGTGGAAATGTCTGTATCACGTCAAATTTTTTAAAAAAATATATTTTTGTGCCAGGATTCCAATTATGCCGGAAAAAGTAGCCATAGGAAATTGCATAGGGATTCGAAAAACTTCACATGTTTCCTCATATGTTAAGGGAGCTCGGACACGTTAACCTCATGGAAGTCAGATTAATATCCCGGGCTGGAGCGCTCTTAATATATAACAAGTTTTATGTTTTTGGAGTTCCTATGCACTTTCCTTTGGATTTTCGTAGCCCCACTTGTGTATACGAAAGTGAGGTGACCCACGACTCCGTGAATGCCTTTTTGGGCCTGTAATGCAAAATCTTGGCGCAATTTCTTTTATTTTATTTTTGTACTTTATGGATATTATTGGATCTGCTCCTTATGAGCCTAACAATAAGTGTATGAATCTTAAATATAATTCAGTAGTGAATCTGGGTATGGATTTTTTTTCCAGCGGTTATCTGCATCGTGTTGGCAGGAATAAAAACATTTGTTCGCATTGTGATATGGAGGTAGTGCACCTCCACAGCCTGTTATTAGTCGTTGAGCGTTATAGAATATCTTGACAATGTTCACATATCCTAGAATTTTAAACCAAATTTTAGTATCCACAATTATTTGTACCCGAGTGCCCTTAATCACGATTTTTCTCGAAATTCTACAAATTCCGTCATGCCCTCTAAACTTTACATCCGCCAAGAAATGTAGTTGGAAATTTAGCGTAAAACAAAACTTAAAACAACAGATATCAAAAATATTTACACCCTTATTCCTGAATCACACTCGGCAATTTTTCTTGCTGACATTTTTATAATTCCCTTTTGAACTAGCCTCTTGTGATCACACAAGGCAATTCGGTTTCGGCCAGTTCTGTTTTCATTAATGCCATTTCAAATGCAAAATTTCAAAATGTCAAAATCATCTGCAGCCAACTTCACAGTATGAAAAACACAAACGGAATTGCCAGTACGAGCAAGTCTTCCCCTTTCCACTCCCCTTACCACTCTCTCCTATAAACTGGGAATTGCGACAATTACACTGTGCGACAGCCACAATCGGTTTGGGATGAAACCACCGGGGAAAGTTATATCGGTCAAAAAAAGGTCATACGTGTCCCAGCGTTTCGTTGGGTCTCATCTAGTAATCGAGATATATCGATTTGAAGTTAGTAAGTATCGTATAGGGGAATTTGTCACGTTTTTGGCACTTTTGTTTGACATAACTTGAGAACCACTCGTCCGATTTAGCTGAAACAAATTTAGAAAAATTAAGAATTACAATTCCTCCCGGTGGTTTCATTCCAAACCGATCACTGACCCTTACCATTTGTCGCAGAGTGTTATTTAAAAAAAATTACATCAATTCAAATTAATTAAACACCTGCACGTATGAGTGATAGGCTTTCAATCGAATATTACTCATACGCTCCAAAAATTGGCTAATGCTATTCTAGAAAGCAAATGTGAATGGATACACTGTTAAGACTCATTGCTAGGAAGTTCATGTGTTCTAGAAAGTTGTTTATTGAGATCTTATTTAAATTTGTGTAGTTGACTGTTTCCTTGAATTTTGAACGGTTTGCTACCTATGGACCTGAACAGGGGAAAAAGTTTAAAAAAGCAATTTTTTTTTTTTGATTTTATGTGTTCACAACTATTGTTGCTTATAATCAGAGTGTAAATCAAAATTCAAAACGGTTTGCAAGATATGAGCCTGAAAAAACGATCACTTTTTGGCAAAAATGACACCGAGGCCGCAAATCTTTGGGGGCCCATAGAAAAATCCATGACTTTGGGTAAAACTGGGGTCTTTTTTTGTTGTTTATAATCAGAGTGTAAATTAAAATTCAAAACGGTTTGCCAGATATGAGCCTGAGAAAATGATCACTGTTTGGCAAAAATGAACCGAAGCCCCAAATCTTTGGGGGCCCATAGAAAAAGTCCATGACTTTGGGTAAAACTGGGGTCTTTTTCTATTATGGTCTTTTTATCGGGTAGTGTTTTCCGTACATGCTTTTTTTCGTGTTGCACTGTGTTTTAAAAAAAAAACATATGGCTGCTGGTGAGATGCAGCGGAAATTGCCTCCATTGTTGTTGGAAGGCATAGCTTTAACCCTTCTGTTTGCAAGAAGGTCTCTCCAAAGGAGTCACTAATCGGAGGGTTAAACGAATCAAATTTGTTTTTTTATTTTTTTTTTGTAAACTTCCTGATTATTGTTGAAACAACAGCAAAGAGATTTTCTGTCGTCGCGGGTCTGTAAAGAAGAAAATCGTTCACATTACAACCGTAGCATGATATCATCAGTCACCCAATACTTGCGGAATTGTGGTACCTCCCTCATAAACAGGGAGGTTTGCCTTGTTGCCTTCGTCACAAACAAAACACTAAAGAGGTAGCGAGAAGAGGAAGGGGCGCCCATTTTGCGTGCATGTGCATATGCGCAACACACATACATTCTCAAAAGACCTTTTGCCAAATTTGTTCAAACTAAAGTATCTCGAGTGAACATATGAGCCGAGCAAGCGATAAGGAAGGTTCTCTGTCGGTTGAGCGAAAATCACACCAAAGAAGAACAAAGTTTGAGGGTTTTTGTCGCATCATGTTAGAAGACTCGTGGTTTTTGTGTGACAACACGCTCGACCAGAGACCAATTGTTACGTGCTCTGGATAGAACTCGAGGACAGCAATAGTAAATGTGTAGCCATCGCAGTTACAACCCTTAGAGCACCTCCCATACAAATCATCCAATCCAGGCTTAAATTAAAAGGTAAATAAAATCCATTACATTTTCCCATGTCTCGTGTTCAGCGAAGCGATTTGTCAGAAGTCTCCTATCTAATCCATGAATATTTACGAAAATTTATTACAAAACAAAACCAAATCTAGTAAATTTAATTTAAGTTCATTTTAAATGCTGTACGCTTTTAGTAGTTTATTAGGCTGACTAGAGCTTTTCCCCCTCAATTTAATTATATCCATAAGATGAAAAGAAAAAAAACGTTTTGGCAATGGGTTTTAGTTTATCACAGTTAAATATTTAAATATTTATTAAAATTATTTGAAATTCAAGTTTTTTAAATGACAGACATTTCTTCTTCGGAGCGTTCGGAGCGATGCATTTACAAATCGTCTTTGCCCTTGTAGATTTCGCTTAACAAGGCATTCAGCAAAAGATGATAGTTTAGCTTCTGTTCGACACTTTGCATTTCCATAATTTTCCCCTTGACTTCATCGATTTTCGTTAGCATGCCCACCATCTCCCGTTCGATCTTCTTGTGCTGCTGGCCATTGTAATCGCTGCGATCGCCGGCAGCCTCGAAGAATTCCTCATACAGTTGTTCGTTGTGGCGTTGCAGCATATCCAAGGATTCTCTCAAATTTCTATGGACCGCCACGAAATCCCGGATATTTTCGGAATATTGAGCGGGCAACACTTCACTGTTCGCCGATGATAGTGAAATTTTTTGCAACAGATCAACCTTTTGCCGTTGATACTCTGTCAACGAGTCTACATGGCTGGGCTCAACGCGTTCTACACTTTTATCGTTTGTCTCACTGGCTTCTGTTTCGATTGGCTGGGGTTCATGAGTGGTGTGGTCTTCGGGCTGAGATGAGGAGATTACATCGTAGGCATTGTAGTGAACATGTCCATTAGCGTCGCTGCTCAAGAGATTTACAGTTAACTGATTGTCCGTGTTGAAATCCAAATGGGCTGAAAATACGGTTACAGCATCTTCCTCCTCCTCCTCCTCCTTGGATTGCTCTCCATTATCCACTTCTTCCGAACTGTCGGTCCACTCCTGCTTAACTAAGTCGGACCAAGAATCTGCTGTTGTTGTCATATAGTCGTCATCCTCTTCGTCTGAGGTGGCTTCTGTTGTTGGATTATAATCTGGATCGGACTCATCATCCTCAGGTATATTTCCCAGAAGTCTAAGCAGTATGTTATCAATGTAATCCTCGTCGGATGTTGAGCTACCGACTGCCGGTGAAGTTACTTCGATGGATTTGTCGTCATTGTCATTCTCATTGCTCCTGCGAGATTTGGTTTCACCACCGAATATCTCTCTCAATTCCGCATCGATACCGCCATTAACATCATAATCCTCGCCATAATCGTCGCCCGCATATCGTCCGAAAAGATCTTCCCAATCATCATCATACCAATTCCTAAAAGGCCGAGCTAATACCGCGGAACAGCCACAAATCACTATAGCTACAGTCAATAGAATCTTCATTATGTTCTGACTTTAATTACAAATAGTTTATTAACTTGTCTTCGTATTATTTTTAATTCTTTCCAGAAATACTTTTTCACAATTTTAAAGCGGATACGAGACTGATCTTTTACGAGTTTTGTATAATCTTTTTATATGACAGCGCATTTTCCATCTCTTTCCTACCGCTCGGCTAGGCTGCGGGCAAAAAAAAAAAAAACAAACTAATAAACATTTTACTGGCGATAAGCAGCTATTGTAGTATGTAGGATGGCTGCGCAGTTCTTTGTGTTGTATAAGCAGAATAGAATGAATATTCTGCAATATCAAAATTGTCTTGTTATCGCAATGTGTTGAAATGGTAAACAAAATTTCCCGATCGATGGGTCAAAGCTGACAAATGAATCCCCAACTTGAGTGTAGCAGCGTTGCTGGGACACAGGTACGAAAATACACACACACACATGTTGAGTAAAATACTTATCAATTGTTTATTAAGTTTGTGACAAAAGTCAAATTATTTGTATGTGTTTGTTTTGTGAATGGTGAGGTGACATCTATGAAACGCGCAAGATTGAGTGAGATAGACCCTGTGTAAATTCCGCTTCAATGAAAAATTCATGGAATCCCAGAAAGAGATTCAAAACGGCCCCATAAAAAAAAATCACCGAAATGTTTTTTATATTTCTGAGAATTTTTTGCCAACACAAGAAGGAAACAAAATGAGACTGCAGAGGGAAACGGGATATTTTTATCGAAAGGAAACGAAAGAAAATTTAACAATCTAGACAATCAAGAAAATCGCAATTAAAACATTTTAAGGAAAATGTTGAGCAATGATTTTGTAATAGATAATATTTATTATAATTTATTATTTGGTTGTCTGGCTCGGGTAAGACGAATCGTCAGTACCCGCTCTCAGAATAATTCGCAATAGCCTCTAAAGTCCCGAAGGTCAGTTAGAGTCTGATCACTTATTGTTTTTGTCTAGCAGATAAGTACAAGGCGATTAGCGCTTTAGTTTTAAAAGTAGACTTTATTTGCCAAAAGTTATAAATCGAATGACCACTTAAAACTATGATTCCTTGCTAAGGAGCCAACAAGTATAATCAGAAAAGTCGTCTAGTATCCAGTGGAATAGAGACGGGATTACAATAAATGGAAATGAAACGTGAAACAATACTAGTGTACAATTGAATATAAGTAGGCGGATTGATATGTAAAGGAAATTCAATAAGGTTTTAAATTGTATGTACAAAGTTTTTTTTTTTTTTTTATTTTAAATTTTTTAAATCACACAATTTACAGAGTTTTAGTTATTTCACTTTTCATCTAGAATTATTGAATATTTTGTAGAGAAGGAATATTTATTATTTTAAATTTTATCAATTTTCATTTGTTATACATTTAACCTGATAATGACTGACAAAGTATTGCCGGTCATGCTTGGCTAAGGCACTTAGAATGCGGCCCAACAGTCGCTGGAATTGTTGACACTGAACGTGACGTTGTAAAGAAAGTTTTTAAGTGATCGACAGGGGGCCCTTTTTGCTGTCTCTCTCTCTCTCTCTCTCTCAGCTTTCTCTTGACTGCTTTTGAAGAACGAAAGAACGACATGAGATCCATGAAACACTAACGAATGATTTTTAGGCGTTTGCTCCAAAATAATTTTGTGTTATGTGAACAGCACAGTGTCCAGCTAAAGACAAACATTTGTAACCAAATGAAAGGGGAGAAAAAATAGCAACAAGGGCACCAGGAAATACTACTCCAAATATCTTGTAAAGGATCAAATTAAAGAAGAAGAAAATACCAGTAGCGTGAAAGTCGTCTGTTTTATTTAATAGTCAGCTACCGATGATTAAGGTGGAGCAGCCTGCACAAACTGTCCATTACACCCGTGTTACAAAAAATAGATTTGTTTCTGTCCTATGAACCAAATTTACTTTTTCGGAAAGAGGATAAAAAATACACGTGTATCGGCGATTTTCATGTACACGTCAGAATTTTTTTTTTTTAAGTTTGAAGTATAAAGCTCGTAGTGGCCTGTGTGAAAGCCTTTGTACCGATTTTTAACCCTTTTTCAGTGATCCAATCGAGCTGATGTTTTGCAGGCAGACTCGTGGAAATGTCTGTATCACATCAAATTTAAATGGTTATCGTTTTTTTTTAAGGTTTCAGTCAAAAAACATTTTTCGTAACGCTTAAGTAGTTTAAAAATTTGGAGTCTCTTCAAGTTATGCTAAGAAAAGTGAAAAAAATGTTTTTTTTTTTCAAAAATAATAAAAATTGGGTCTGCCTGCCAAAAATCAGCTCGATTGGATCACTGAAAAAGGGTTAAAAATCGGTACAAAGGCTTTCACACAGGCGACTACGAGTTTTTTCTGGCGTGTACATGAAAATCGCCGATACACGTGTATTTTTATTTTTTCCCCCCTTTCCGAATATGTGCATTTGGTTCATAGGACAGAAAAAAATCTATTTGTTGTAACACGGTGTTATCTGGGAAATGAAAAAAAATTGTATATTCGGATGGGTGAGGATATTTATTTGATGTTTATATATTCAAGGATCAGTTTGTCTGAGCCTGGGGCAAATGTGTACGGGAATAACAGTTAGTGGAAAGGTGAATGAACTGCGGATTCATATTTGTAGACCGTCATCCATGGATATCAACCAAGAATGTGGAAATGTTCGACAGCAAGTGCATATCGTCCCATAAGGTCGTATTTCTATGTGGATAACCTAGTCCCTTGAGTGTGGGGATATAAATAACGCAATAAAGTTCTTGACTGCAATTTAAGGATTTTTTTTTTTTATTAATAATTCATTTATTTCTATTTAAGTTTTATACAAGTAAATAAACAGAATTTATATCATCTCTAAAAAAAAGTTTAAATTTATACACATAATATGATTAAAGATTCAGATTAAAAATATTACAAGAAAATCATTTCTGTATGTTCACGCAAATGTGAGTTTAGATTCGATTTAAATATTGATATTCTCTGTGGGGCGGCCGTGTGTGCGACTATCACACAGAAGAACCCGAGTTCAAAACCGGGTAAGACCAAATATTTTTCGGCAGCTGTTTCCACCTCGTAAATGTTGGCGATTTTACGAGTAAGATAGCAATCTCTAAGCCATGTAAAACTTCTCGAGAAAAGCATTAGCCCTTCGGAGCCGGCTTTAAACAGTAGGTCCCGGTCAGTGGGTATACACAATCATATTCATAGAATATTCATGGAATGTTAAGGGAAATAAATAAGTAAGTATTCTCGAGAAATTTTACTCGAATCAGCCGATGTATTCAATACGTTGTTTAGTTATTTCCTACGTCTAAACCTTTCCACGCGCAAGTTCTGCTATTGAAAACTATCTGATTCCTCAAAAATACTATGGCATGATAACCAAGATGTTGCACCGACTTATACGGAAACTTACACACAAACATATACAATCCATATAGTGGTAAAACAGATTTGGAGATATTCTCATATAGAGAGAGCGAGGGATACGTCAAGTACCGATTGTATACTACGGCGCAAAAGTAATCCTCCTATCAGAAAATTCTATAAATTTTGCGATTGGCCCCTAATGTCAGTGGCAACTGTGGCGGCGGCCATTTGCATGACATCATATTCTCGACTTGAAGTAAAAAAAAATTAAAAGACCAAATAAAAATAATCCACAAGAAGAATCAAAGTTTTTCATTTTTATACACTCCATCATAGGATGGAGTATATACTAAGTTTGTCATTCCGTTTGCAACACCTCGAAAGAGTGATCTGCGACCCTATAAAGTATATATATTATTGGTCAGTGTAACATTCTAAGACATTCTAGCGATGTCCGTCTGTCTGTCCGTCCGTCCGTCCGTCCGTCTGTTGTCTGTTGAAATCACGATAGAGCGCGAACGACTAACCCTAAAAAGCTGAAATTTTGTAGGAAGATGTTTTTTGCCCATAAGCAGGTTAAGTTCGAGAATGGGCCATATCGGACCAAAGGGGGAAAAGTTCTCCTTTACGGGACTAAATATATTCCGGCCATAATCAAATTTTTCAAATATTTTTTTTCACTACATCTAAGTTCTAAGTTTATATAATTTATAGATGGGGAAAAAATCCCAAAAATGGGCGTGCTCATGGGTTCCGTGGACCCTTGGGGCCCAAAAAAGGGCCCATGATAAACATGCGCATATGGGTATCGAAGTGCAACGAAATTTACTCACGAACCCAAATATGCCTTTATTTTCACGATTTTACTAAACTTTTTGATCTGGTTTCTGGGACTATCGGGACACCAGCGGCCCAAAAACCGTCCCTTGACAAACATGGACATATGGGTATCGAAATGCAACGAAATTTTCTCGCGAACCCAAATATGCATTTATTTTCATGATTTGGATAAAATTTGTGATTGGGTTCCTGGGACTATCGGGTCACGAGCGGCCCAAAAACTCAGTTAGTTATACCCTCACCCTACGGTGGGAGGGTATATATCATTTGATACGGCTCAAAAGTGTAACACATAGAAATATCCACATTAGACCCCAGGTGTCTTTGAACCAAATTCGTTTTATGACTTTCTGAATCGTTTGAGCCATGTCCGTCTGTCCGTCTGTCCTGCTGGTACGCACGATAACTTTCGAAAGAGTTAAGCAATCACTCTGAAATTTGGCATGGCTTAATATTTTCCCAAAACTGCTTATGGGATAGCAAATGGGCAATATGGCTACACCCCTTCGGGTACCTCCCATACAAATCTGCTATTTCGCCCACTTTAGAAATCGTGTAATAATATCAACACTTGCAAGTTCGATCTTGTCCAAAATCCGTAGTTAGTAAAGGTATAACCGGACAAAGTTTCCGACAAAATCTTGGCTGTCTGGCAACTCCTCTTCTGGTACCTCCCATACGAATGTACCATCCCGCCTGCCTTAGAAATCGTGTAATAACACCAATATGCCCAACGACATTTTGCCCAAATTTTGTATTTAGTAAAAGTATAGCTAGACAAATTTTTAGACAAAAACTTGGAAGTCTGGCAACTCCCCTTCTGGTACCTGTCATACAAATTTACCATTCCACCCATTATAAACCTTATATACTTTCAATACGACCAACGCGATCTGCCCAAATTCCGTATTTAGTAATGGTATAACTGGACTAAGTTTTCTGGTACCTCCCATACAAATGTACCATTGCACCCACTTTAGAAATCGTGTAATTATATAAACTCGATCAACAATTCTTTCCGAAACTCTATATTTAGTAAAGCTTTAACTACATACAATTTTCTAGTAAAAACTCTGCTTTATATTCCGTCCTTTTTGTAAAATCATGTAATACAATATTTTTCTAAAACATTCGGTATTCTAGGTTGCTATTATGACTTTTCATCAGATGTTACATCAAATGATGGTAGCTACTCACACATTTAACTTTCCGATACTTTGAAATATGAGACTTGTATGTTTTTAATTAGGGTGAGGGTATATATAAGTCGGTTTACCCGACTGCAACTTTTTCACTGGTTTTCTTATTTATTGACTTTTTAAGGATCCATGATGGAGGGTATATAAGATTCGGCCCGGCCGAACTTACTATTTGTCCACTTGTTTTTTTTATTGCAGCCACCTTTTACCTTGAGCTCTTTATTTTGGGAAACTTTGAAGACTTCGAAACTCCGTATCTTGTATCCATAAGCTATAGTCAAATAAATAAAATGATTGTGGATAGGGCTGGTGTAAAACAAAAGCTTGGTTTTTTTTATCAAATTTAAATTTGAATCTGTACATAATTCCAATGGCTGGAGCAATTTTCCTCTTTATATAATGAATGTGTATTGGTAAAAGAAAAACTTTCACGACATTGCCTCAATGTACGACACATATCACCACAATCTCCAGATAATTGTAAAATATTTTCTTTCAGCATTGATGGCACTTGTAAGCAATATTCATTAACAATTCTTAGGATTAGGGTTATGTTGTAAAGCTACGAGTTGTTGTTGATAAAATCTATTCATACATATCTTGTTAGTTTTCCTCATGACTTTGCTAATCTTTTTCAACATTTTGTCCAAAGTTACATTTCCCATAAAATAAATAAAATGTCAACCGGTTAATATTTTTCTAAATTCGAGCTTTTTAAAAATGCTGAAGTCGGAGTCCAGTAATTTTGCCTCAACTCCACAGCACTGGTTATTAATCGCTCGCTCTCGTTTTCTTTCGGTTCTCCCTCGACCGCGATTTTTACCGCAAGGGTGTATGTGAAACGGAAGTGGGTTACACTGACATAAAACCAAAAAATTGCCAGCTGGCACTTCATGCAGCCAACGAATTCTTTTGGTTGCGATTTTATGCAGCCGTGTGTTTGTGGTTTTGGTCAGCTATAGACTTTTTTTTAGCTATGCGTAACCCAACAGCCAACTAAGGCTGATGACTGCAGTTTGATGTTAATAGGTTTTTGGGTATTAACTTTCGTTTATTTTCTTTTTTTTTGTATGTCATCTGTTTACTTCGGAAGCGACCGAGACTCATATGGGAGATTCATGTGGTGTTGTGTGAAAAACCACACAACCGACCGAAAGGCTTGCAAATCATTTACTGAGCAGGCCAAGAACAACAATCGATAGTAGAGCCAGCTTAAGTGAGTAAGTAGGAGGAAAAGTTCCTTAAATTGCTAAGGATAATGCATAAATGGGACACACAAAAACCGGGGTGGCAAGAACCCTTAAGTTGTGTGGAACGGCCCTTATAAGTTTTCCACCACCACATGTGAATCATAGCAAAAATCCCCCTAAGCATGTTCTGCTGACCATCTAAAATTATGCCATGGCAAAGTTAGGCATTTTACCACATCTTTAGAATTTATAAAAATATTGAACTTTATTAATTTTGTAATAGAGCGAGGAGGATTTTTTTTTAACAAATACATATATATACATGCATACAGAAATAACTTTGTTATCATTTAAGGTCTTAAGGATACAGCGGGGCATATCTTCGGGTATTTGTTGTATTCTCGCCATAGATCTCCTTTAACAAGGCCTTCAGCAGTAGATGATAGTTCAGCTTCTGCTCGACAGACTGCATTTGCAATATTTGCGAACGGACTTGATCGATCGTCGTCAACATGGCCGTCATATCCGTTAACAAACTCTTGTGCTCTTGGCCATTGTATTCGGTGCGATCAGTGGCCGTCTTCAGGAAATCCTCAAAGATTTGCTCGTTTTGTTCAAACAACGTGTAGATCGAGTCCTTTAGATTATTATAAATCGGACTGAAGTCTGCGATATTTTCGGAATATGCATTGGCAACTAATTCACTGTTTGCCGAGGAGAGAGCAACTTTGGCAAGTAGATGGACGGGTGTTGAAGAGTCATCAGTGCCTGAGTCGGTTTCTGTGCTTTCGCCCTGATCTGGTGTGAGAGCAGCAGAGATGCCATAGGAATTATAATTGCCATGTGAATCAATGAGTTGGTAGACAAAGTGGCTTAAGTCCTCATCATCATCCATTTCGTGGGAATCATTGCCAGTATCATTGTCAGCCTTGTCGTCTTCATCGTTACTTTTGCTATTGTTGTCTGTATCATTTCCATCATCTTCATCCTCATTATTGTCCTCATTGTCATCATCATCGCTGCCATTGCCATCTGTTTGGTTCTCCTCATCGTCATTATCGTCTTCATTAGTATTGTTATCATCATTATCCTCTTCATTCGATGATGTTGTCGTGTTCTCCTCCGACGATTGAAGTTCCTCCAATGATTCCCGGCTTTTGTCCTCATGTGTCATCGTATCATCATCTCCATCATCGGCACCGCCATCGTATTCGTTTACTAGCCCAAAATCGTATCTTTGCCTCAAATAACTCAAATATTCACGTCGATAGTACTCCCCTAATCGCGTCGATAGTTTGGCTTCATTGTCATCAAATCCGATGGTCCGGTCATCATCAAATCCTATCGAACGGGCGTTTATTGAAGAACGTCCACAGGCCAACACTAGACTATCGATTCACTGTGGTGCCATATGTGAAAAAGGGACAAAGTCGCCGTGTTTAACGTCAGTATCTGCCACTTTGGCCTAAACTCACGGTGGTCTTAGGTGAAAAAGGGACAGATAGTTGTCGACAAATGTTGCGTAGTTGCTACTTTATGTCGATTTAAGTGTCGCCAATGAAGTCTACTCCGTAAATAATGTGTGTGTGTGGTCCAAATAATGACAGCTTAAGGGAGTTAACGTTTAAATGACAAAGCATTGACATACCACTTTTCTAACAATCAAGTTCGAATATAAATAATCGAATAGTCCAAAATGATAGCAGCAATCCACGCTTGGCTAAATACGCACGATGTTAATTGAGACCTATCATAATACTCTGATGATCGCAAAATAACTCTGAGCCGAGACGAACTCTCTCTGCGATGGTTCGCCGTGGCTATCTCATCTCGACAAAAGATGATCTTCGAAAGCCGATAGTCCGTGTTTTAATGGCGGACTGCATTTTAGCTAAAGCCCGAACATAATAGGTTTTCTCAGCTTATAAAAAGTATTAAGAGCTAAATAGCTAACAACAGCTGAAGCTTAACAAACACCTAAAACATTTCAAAAAACAAAAGCTTAACCATACAAATATACAGCCAAACAAATGACGAAAGCTAAATAAAATCACACTGCAGTGATCCACCAGGTTGGCTTTTGGGTTACGCACAGCTAAAGACTCTATAGCTGGACAAAATCCCAGCCATAAGAAATCTATGCTGCCCCTCTGAAGGCCATGTATACTGTCCTCACAGTTTATGCATTTTCTCCTTCAGTCAATAGCCAACAATAAGTTGATTTACAAAATTTGTAAACAAACAATCTTTATTAATTGCATTTCAATATCAACAAAGAGCCGATAACAATAAATTAAATAACCGAATGTCAGAACTAAGCGACAATGGTCATACGAGTTACTGGATTAGTTTTATTGTTAAGGGACTTTACCAAATTACATATCAGTATTGAAAGTCTTTTCAGGATTTTCAATTTGATGCTTCTGCAGCTCATCCAAAATGGCACCCAATAGCAATAAGCCAAATAAGGTTTCGCCCAAATCCTCATCACCATCACCAGTTTGGGAAGGCGATGTCTCCTTGCTGTCGGTTATCTCATTATTGCCACCCTCAACACTGGCAATTATGAAAATAACTCCCTTTACCCGATCAATGTGCGGATCATCGTCAGTGTTGGGCGTGATAGTGCTGGTGCTGGTACCAGTACCAGTTGGCACCTCGTTAGTGACCAAGGGATTTTCGGTGGCCAGGTCCATCTGTTTGTTCAGTAAATCTCTCAAGGTTTTGCTACTTAAAACTTCTGCTCTCAAATCATCTTCATCACTGAGGCTGCGTTTCAAACGACGAACGAGCACTTTGCCGCCATAAGGGCTGTAGAGCGATTTTTCGTCCGACACAATGGAACGTTTCGATCGCTGACGATTATTTAGTGCCAGTATGATAAATTCGCCCTTGTCGTTCATGAAACAAGACGCCTGTGCATGCTTAAACTTTAACTTCTCGGCACAGTCGACTTCATGGAAGGCCTGTTGAACTTTGCAACCGCCAGTTTCGCTATCCTCAAAACACATGGGAGCGGCCTTTATCCCGGCCAGGAACAGTGCTAGTAGTACTGTCACAGTGACTGCCTTCATTTCTTGTGGTTTGCTTGCGTCAACGATTGAATGTAAATGGTTGTGCTTTTCCGAAGACTCTCCGTTCCCAACTGATTACAATTGGAAATGTTTTGAAAAAATTACGATTCGCCACAAATGAAATGGGAATATACGTTTATGTAAGAGATAACGTTAATCCATGTTTGGCATGAGAAGTGCAAATGTTAAGCGATAATATTGCATGGACGCAATCTAAATAAATCTGTAAAGAAGATTTGTTTTGCCATTGCAATTTTTCCCAGAAAAACTAATAGCGGTGGCGGCTCATTCTCGAAATAAGCGATTTTTTTTCTTCAATTTTTTAAAAATTTTGCTTTAAGTGCTTACCATTTATTAATTTTTTTAAAAATTTAGCTTTAAGTGCTTTTCATTTATTAATTTTTTTAAAAATTTCGCTTTAAGTGCTTACCATTTATTATTTTTTTTAAAAATTTCCCTTTAAGTATTTACCATTTATTCATTTTTTTTTAAAAATTTCGCTTTAAGTGCTTACCATTTATTCATTTTTTTTAAAATTTCCCTTTAAGTGCTTACCATTTATTAATTTTTTTAAAAATTTAGCTTTAAGTGCTTTTCATTTATTAATTTTTTTAAAAATTTCGCTTTAAGTGCTTCCCATTTATTAATTTTTTTAAAAATTTCCCTTTAAGTGCTTACCATTTATTCATTTTTTTTTAAATTTCGCTTTAAGTGCTTACCATTTATTAATTTTTTTAAAAATTTCGCTTTCAGTGCTTACCACGTTATTCATGACATTTGCTAATTTTTGCCTCAGAAAAGGATACTTCATAAATGGAATTGCCGAATCTGGTTTGAAAAATCGTCGGCGACTCTTCTAGAGCTGGCAATTCACTCCGACTGTTTGGTACGGTTTATGAACCGGCGCACCGCAATTCCTCAAAGACGACGATGGCTGCAACGTTATAATGACCGAGTGGTCATCTATATATGTAAAACTATTGCGTGACTGACTGACTTACTCATGAAGGTAGCATCATGAGTATGTAGCCCTTGCTTCCTAGACATCCGCTAAGAACGAATTGGAAGGGAGTAAAAATGGGTGAAAACGGGTAAAATATGTCCCCAAACTCCTTCGAAATACTAACAACTACAAAATAATCAAATATTGTAATTTTTGTTGGAAATTGGTCCTCGACTACGATTGGCAGCAACAGTTGGAAATGTGTTAGAGATGGGACGAAAAAGTCGCCAAGATGGGATAAAAAGGGACAAAAACGGATAACGAATAAGAAAGCCGAATCAAAATTCTGACAAAAACATGGGGATAATAGTTCGAGAAAACCGGTTAAAAAAGGTACAAAAGGGGGAAAAAACAAAAATGTTTGTGACCAAAAATTGTTGGAAATTGGTCCTCGACTACGATTGGCAGCAACAGTTGGAAATGTGTTAGAGGGAGGGATAACAAATAAAAAACACGAATGAAAATTTTGACAAAAACATGGGGATAATAGTTCAAGACCGGTTAAAAAGGTACAAAAGGGGGAAAAACAAAAATGTTTGTGAACAAAAATGTTTGTTAACAAAAATTGTTGGAAAAACAACATAAAATTGTACAAAAACTGGAGAAGGAGCCAAGACAGGTAAACCATAAAAAGTTATAGAAAGGTCCAAAAAAAAGTCCAAGAAAGGTCTAAAAAAGGACAAAAGGCGGAGGAAACCAAAAGTTTATTAAAAATGAGCTAACACTTAGGAGGACACTGAAAATACGACAAAAGGGTTCCAAGACGGGTAAATAAGTGCAAAAAATTATTTTAAATTTAGCTTCAAAATCAATCAGTAATGGTAGGAAAATAGGATGAATATAAAATAGGGAATAGAAACTGACATTCGAACTCATATTACAAAGTTGTCAGCGATGACCAATCAAGTTGCTCGTCCATTGCGCAATCTTTTCAACATGTCGTACAGTGTTGCTATTTACGCTTCACCTTGGAAAGTTGCCAATGTTCAGCCGGTCCCCAAGAAAGGTGATGTTCTGCGCTCTCGAAGGTCATGGAGAGCATGGTTATCTTGTTAAGTATTTCGAGACTAACGGCCTTCTGATCGACAGTATGGCTTTCGGAGAAATCGATCTACCGGAGAACTGAGGGCGTTCCTTTCGGAGCGATATCTGTCGTCTTTTCCTTGGTGTTTGAACATTTTGATGTAGTCAACATTTTTGAGTTCTGTAAGAAATTGGTTGTCGGCAAGGTGTAGGCGATTATTTTAAAGTACTGACATTAAACATCCGTCAATTGGATGTATTTTTGAAATATTTCCAAATTGTAATACTTTTGTATTTTTCGATAGTGGAGTGGAATTTTTTTTAAAAATTTTTGTTTCTAGGTTTTTTTACACATTCTTTTTTCATATAGCACATTAAAAAAATAAATTTTTTTCACAGGAAAACTGTATTGTATTTTAAGATAGTTGCTACAACCAAAATGTATTAGGTAAAAAATGGAATGAAATCGCCATTATAAAGGAGATTTTCAACATGAAAAAAGTCAATTTCCAAAAATGTACCTCAAAAGCGGTCGACCTAAAACAATCTTTGGAAAATATATCAAATTATCCGTTGGTTAATGTTAGTACCTTAAAATAATTGCATACTCTTTGCCTAAAATCAGTTTTTTGTGGAACTCAAAAATATTTACTGGATCAAAAGTTACAGCCTTTTGGACGATGGTCTTGTATTCTGGACCACTGTGCGGCGGTGAAGAGCCAGGAACCCTTGTGACATGATCAATTATAGATCATGTCGGGAAGTGTGGTCGAAAATACGAAAGAGTCCAAGATACGGTAAATTTTATAGAACAATTAAGGAATTAAACGATATGTATGTGATGGAATTCGACGAACCCTCACGTGTCATGCCTGCATTTCGCTTACGGGTCGAAGTCCTAATCTGATTCAGAAACAATAATAACCGGTGTATGAAATTTAAATCATTTATGGCATGGAGGTGAAGTGGAACCGTAGAACATACGTATAAACGAATAAATATTGTTCAGTGCGTATTAAAAAGAATTCCAGTCGTCCGGCCCCATTTTTATGACACGAAAAGTACCGAAAGCGGCTCGAAAACCACCAATGGTATGAGGGGAAGTGTATTTAAGTGGCACACAGGGCGACCTATAGTGATACGAACTTAATTTGGAGCGAAAACGAGAATAGAATAAAAGGAAATCGTCTTATCGAAAGGAGACAAAAATTCAAGAGATAAAAACGGAAGCTGATTTTGTTTCAACCTCTCATATGTTTTCCATCACAACAAGCGAATCATAGCAAACCCTCACAACTTCTACGTAACACTTCATTTCTTTAAAAAAAAAAACTACCAACAAGTTTTGAAATTTATAACATCTCTAGAATTTATTAAAATTTTGATCTTTATTAATTTTGTAATAGAGCGACGAGGATTTTTTTTTAACAAATCCTTTAATTATATTTACATGCATACAGAAATAACTTTGTTATCATTTAAGGTCTTAAGGATACAGCGGGGCATATCTTTGGCCATTTGTTGTATTCTCGCCATAGATCTCCTTTAACAAGGCCTTCAGCAATAGATGATAGTTCAGCTTCTGCTCGACCGACTGCATTTGCAATATTTGCGAACGAACTTTGTCGATCGTCGTCAACATGGCCGTCATATCCGTTAACAAACTCTTGTGCTCTTGGCCATTGTATTCGGTGCGATCAGTGGCCGTCTTCAGGAAATCCTCAAAGATTTGCTCGTTTTGTTCAAACAACGTGTAGATCGAGTCCTTTAGATTATTATAAATCGGACTGAAGTCTGCGATATTTTCGGAATATGCATTTGCAACTAATTCACTGTTTGCCGAGGAGAGAGCAACTTTGGCAAGTAGATGGACGGGTGTGGAGGAGTCATCGTCCATAAGGCGGTGTTGAGTTTCAAGGGCGGTCTCTATAGTTTCAGAGGGGCCAAAGAAATAATCATTGCCATGTGAATCACTGTTTGTCGAGGAGAGAGCAACTTTGGCAAGTAGATTGACGGGTGTTGAGGAGTCATCAGTGCCTGAGTCGGTTTCTGTGCTTGCGCCCTGATCTGGTGTGAGAGCACCAGAGATGTCATAGGAATTATAATTGCCATGTGAATCAATGAGTTGGTAGACAAAGTGGGTTAAGTCCTCATCATCATCCATTTCGTGGGAATCATTGCCAGTATCATTGTCAGCCTTGTCGTCTTCATCGTTACTGTTGCTATTGTTGTCTGCATCATTTCCATCATCTTCATCCTCATTGTCTGCATCATCGCTGCCATTGTCATCTGTTTGGGTCTCCACATCGTCATTATCGTCTTCGTTAGTATTGTTATCATCATTATCCTCTTCATTCGATGATGTTGTCGTGTTCTCCTCCGACGATTGAAGTTCCTCCAATGATTCCCTGCTTTTGTCCTCATGTGTCATCGTATCATCATCGGCACCGCCATCGTAATCGTTTAATAGCCCAAAATCGTATCTTTGCCTCAAATAACTCAAATATTCACGTCGATAGTACTCCCCTAATCGCGTCGATAGTTTGGCTTCATTGTCATCAAATCCGATGGACCGGTCATCATCAAATCCTATCGAACGGGCGTTTATTGAAGAAAGTCCACAGGCCAACACTAGAAATACCACCACAGCGATCTTCATATTTTCACTTCGTTGACTTAACTCGACCACTTGACTTTACTGCATGAAATTGATTTGAAAACTGCGATTTGGACATTTTCACTTTGCCTATTTATTGTATATGAGATCATTTGATTTGAACATTGCAATTCGATGCAAAAAAAAAAAGTGCACTTGCGATAAGAATCGCTTGAAAGTTGACAAAAGTTATCGCCGTATGATGAGGAAATGCCGACAAATGAAATATCGCCGGTAGGCTGGCAATTGTTTGTGACAATATTTTCTTCTCAATTGTCTATGTAAGGAAAATATCACCTCAAATGCACCATGTGGAAAAATTGTCTCACAATTTTGTTGTAAGCGTTTGGTTTTTAAAAAAAATTGAATACACAACGCTGAAAATGTGTACAAGTGAGGGAAATATTTATCTGGATCGATAAATCAGATTTTTAGTTCTTCTATCTTCATCTTCCAGCGTTCTTGTGGTTCATTCCGAAAAAGTAATTTTTGCAAACTTTGTTCGCACATTCCGGCCGGTATCTCACCAATGACACGGATAATGTTGTCTTCCAGGCAGCAATCGTCGCACAGTGGCTGCATTTGAGTTTCTTCGTTGCAAAAATAATATCTTGTGAACCGATTACGATAATCGAATAATTTAAATGGCACATGATAGATAATTGTTCTGCCTATAAAATGCGTGGAAAAACAACTATTTATACCCTCACCCTACGGATAGGAGGGTATATTTCATTTGATACGGCTCTTAAGTGCAACACCTAGAAATATTCACATTAGAACCCAGGTGTCTTTGAACCAAATTCGATTCATGACGCACGATAACTTTCGAAAGAGTTAAGCAATCACTCTGAAATTTGGCATGGCTTAATATTTTCCCTTCCCTGCTTATGGGATTGCATATGGGCTATATGGCCACACCCCTTCGGGTACCTCCCATACAAATCGTATATTTCGCCCACTTTATAAATCGTGTAATAATACCAATATGCCCAACGCGATCTTTCCCAAATTCTGTATTTAGTAAAGCCATGGCTGGAAAAAGTTTCGGACAAAAACATGGAAGTCTGGCAACTCCCCTTCTGGTACCTCCCATACAAATGTACCATCCCGCCCTATCAGAAATCATGTAATAATACCAATATGCCAACGCGATCTTGCCCAAATTCTGTATTTAGTAAATTTATAGCTAGACAGAGTTTCGGACAAAAACTTGGAAGTCTGGCAACTCCCCTTCTGGTACCTCCCATACAAATGTACCATCCCGCCCTATCAGAAATCATGTAATAATACCAATATTCCCAACGCGATCTTTCCCAAATTCTGTATTTAGTAAATTTATAGCTAGACAAAGTTTTGGACAAAAACTTGGAAGTCTGGCAACTCCCCTTCTGGTACCTCCCATACGAATGTACCACCACGCCCCGCTAGAAATCGTGTAATAATATCAATATGACCAACACGATCTTGCCCAAATTCTGTATTTAGTAAATTTATAGCTAGACAAAGTTTTGGACAAAAACTTGGAAGTCTGGCAACTCCCCTTCTGGTACCTCCCAAATGTACCATTGCACCCACTTTAGAAATCGTGTAATTATATAATTTCGCTCAACGAATCTTTCCGAAATTCTATATTTAGTAAAGCTTTAACTATATAAAATTTTCTAGTAAAAACGCTGCCTAAAATTCCGTCCTTTTTGTAAAAACATGTAATACAATATTTTTATCCGTTATATCGCATTAGACGTTCTGGCCCCGATCGTCCAAATCAAAGTTTTTAATCTCCGTCTAAAAAAAAAAAGCATTTTCATAGAAAAATTGTCTAACAAAGCCATCGTTGCGAAGTCAGCACCTTTGAGGATGCATTGGCTACTCGATGATCACGTGCGGTTTTTTCGATACCCAGAAGCTGCGGTTTTAGTTGTTAACATAGCCGGCGACATGAAAATACGCTTCGATAGAAAAGATAACTTTGCGAACAAAATCTTTGTCCATTTCGCTAAGGCCCAAACTGAGAAGCGGATGACTCAAAAAGAAACCACTAGTAGGAGCAATCGGTAGTAGTCACCCTTTACAAAATTTGTCGTCTTACCATCGACACAGAGTCGTTTCTTTGACTCGCAGCCTCAGGCAATTGCAACAGCTAATGTCAACCTCAGTGCTGTTATTGAAACCACTGCTATTATTTATACCTTAGCTAGTAATTCTAGATTGCAATGGAACTTCTAATTCTCTGAGTTCATCTTTAACACAATTTCCATTGATATTCTAATGCAGGCCAGAATGCACTCCTACGCCGCCGATTAATAGCGTAATAGAACTTTAAAAGCGCTTCGATATAAATTCAAATTAAAAGTCACCCATCCAAGGCGAGTCTCTTGACCCTTTGTCACATTTGACCACAGTGTATTTAATGGAATTTCGTTATACGAAACTAAAAACCAATCGCATTTTTTACAAAGTATTTCCAAATGTGACGAATGGCATTTGCTGCCACTAGATGTCTCTAACCACCTCCGTTACTTCTTCTTTAGCATTCTGTTTGCTAGTCTGATCATAATTCTGGGTGTAGGCATCTAATAGGACGCCTAGATAATCTTCATAACTGTTGCCGTCATTGCAGTTAGACGTAATCACATTTGACTCCAAGGTCTCGGCAAGTTCACGTTCAATCTCAGCTTCTAGATCGGCCGTTGATGGATTCGTGTTTGGCAAATCCGAATTTGTCGCCGCTAAGGGATTTGCTGAAACGGCACCCAGTGCGACAAGTAAAAAAAGCGCGTACAAAGCGATAAACCACCGCATGATTTTGTTATAATCTGAAGTGTTCAACTGAATCTGCCGGACAAAGTGTTCAATTATATATACAGGATTCTGTGGAGCGATAAGCCAGACAATGTAGACATTTATTGCGTTTCATACTGAGAATATACGGGTACATGCACTGAGTTGCAACCATTTAAGTGAGTAATGACTGAGTGCTGGTGCCTCAAGGTTATTGAGTTTCAACTGAAAACAAACTAAAAATCGAAATACAAAATAAATCAGATAGTCACCAACAAAGAAGAAGGGTAAACTTAAGTTCCTTCAAGTATAGGGTTATCCACAAGTATAGGACTGGAATTGGACATCAGCCAAACTAAGTTGTTAAACCAATTTTTTTTTTCTTTTCAGTTGGAAGTCTGACCTTGACGAAAATGGATCGCTTAACTATCACACAACGCGTAAAAGTTATTAAAACATACATACAAAAATGGTGATTCAAACACAGCCACATATCGTGCTTTAAGGGGAGATTGTGAATTTTGAAGAAATTTGAAGAGACTGGAGCGATTACAGATATTGTAAGGTGGCACATCACAGTGCACAGTGACTCCAAGAAACAAAAGTTGCTGACGTTTCTAAGAGATAACCTGGGAATACAATGTTCATGTCGCAACCTATGCGTGTCCTACGGAGTGACATGAGGTGGGAAGGGAAGATTACGAATCTCACAGTGAGAGAATTAGAACAATTTTCACAAATAAATCTCGCCTTACCAACCTGATTGGCCAACATTACGAACCTTTCACATAGGTCTGAACATATGAGATACGCTTTCTCACAATCTGGTGACTTCAACCACACAACGAACATTATATGAAAGAAAATCATATGAATATATTCGTGTTAGTAGGCGAATTGATAAAGAGGCTGTCGGTGATGGTCACCTTAAAGTTGGCAACACGTAGAGGTTCGATGAAGTTTGAACTCATATTATTGTTTGTATATGTGGAAATGTAATGTTAGCGTCCGTTTCGGATCTTATAAAAGACTCTGCAAACCTCCATTTTGACCTTTTTGGCATGGAGAACATAAATACATATACAGCCCGATTATGAATACTCCCGGGGAGATAATTCCCGGGGAATTTACTTTTTTTCGAGAACAATATCCTCCTTCTCTAAACAAACCGAGCGAATAATAATAAGGGACATACAATTTCGAATATTCAGAGTCAGGCGATTTGTTTGTTTCCTGGTCTGTTTAAAATAGGAAGATTTTCTTTTCTGAAAAATGTAAATTCCCCGGGAATTATCTCCCCGGGAGTATTCAGAATCGGGCTGATAAGCTTTTTATAATAATTTAAAGAAGAAAAAAAAACTTACCACCGTATTCATAAATATTTAAAACAGCTTTGTTAAGAAAAATGGCTGAAAATTGTTTTTGACTTTTCATACATTTTTTTCTTAACAAAAGTTGTTTTACTGCCTGTTTCCATAAAACGATCTTCGTTCGTTCGTTGAAAATTGTCAACATTGAAGGCGCAATAAAATGGATTCCTGCCAGTAATGAGAGCTTATTCTTTGGGACTTGTGTTCCATTTGTCGATATCTAACATATATCGGAAAACCAGAATTAAGTAATGTCTGAAACCTATTTTATAACGCTTCCAATATTGAGGATTTGTAACGAATTCGTTTTATGGAAACAGGCAGTTAATTTTTGAAAAATACGGGCGTTATTCTGTAAAATAATTTTTTAAATAAATTTTTTTTAAAGAATAAAAAAACATTGTAATCCCTTTGAAAAAAAAACAATCAATTTGTCTTTGTTTTTTGGTGCAGCGGATTGGATCGTTTATTCGTTGTTCTTTGGGGCAAAAAAAAGTCCAGTGGTGCCAGACGTGATGATTTTTCGTCAAAGAATTCACCAAAATTACTATTTTTCATCGAGAATGCCCTTATATTGACGTGTTTTTGGGCCACTCTAGTTTTCCATTAAAAATGTTAATCTCGCATGCAAAAGATAAAAACCGATCAACCCATTACACGCCAATACCACTAGCCAACAGTCGTTTTGTTATTTGGTTCTAGCATAATTTTTCTCATTGATTTTGACCTACTAAACACGAAAATGAGTTTTAAAAATTTTTCTGTCGATTGGTTTTCGAGATACAAATTTTTGAACATTTTTTTTTAAATTTTTGGAGGTACACTTACAATTTTGAGCATATCTTTCGTCTTCTTTGACCTATTTGATCCTACGACTACTCAAATTAAAGAAAATTGAGCCGTCTACAACTCATTCTCAGAAAATGTATGTTTATAGCAGAAAAAACCATATAAAAATTTATATAAAATATAAAACACGATGCTAACAGCAATTTTTTACAAAGAAAATAAGCCCTTACTTAACAAAATCTGACAACAAATGGCGGACTTATAATTTTTTTGGTAAAAGACCGAAATTCCGCTATTTCACGATATTTTGATTTTCATTATTTGCACAGCTTACACAGAGAAAACAAAATTCGCTACTTTTTTTTTAAATGTCACAGCACTTTACACTTTCATTCTCTTACACTTTTCTGAGAATGAGTTGTAGACGGCTCAATTTTCTTTAATTTGAGTAGTAGTAGGATCAAATAGGTCAAAGAAGACGAAAGATATGCTCAACATTGTAAGTGTACCTCCAAAAATTTAAAAAAAAAAGTTCAAAAATTTGTATCTCGAAAACCAATCGACAGAAAAATTTTTAAAACTCATTTTTGTGTTTAGTAGGTCAAAATCAATGGGAAAAAGTATTCTAGAAACAAATAAGAGAGAAAATTTTGTTATTTGTTACCTAGTGTACATATACAATAATTTTTATTTTTTTATACATATTATGCGATTATTTCCGAAAAAAGGTCAATAACCCTCATCGTGGGTAGGGGGGTGAACATTTCACACCATCGATCGTGATATGTAGTGTGTGTGACTATCACACAAGTAAACCAAGAAATATTCTAACAGCCGGGAATTCGTCCATAATGTTTGAAACAAGTTTGTATTTATTTTCTTATGCTTCTGTATTGGTTTACAATGAATGATATTTTTATTAACTTGGCAGCATTTAATTATGTAATTTTTTGTATGCTGGTAATGCTCTGGCAACTTAAGACACAAACTTAATCTATAATCTTAATATATATTTACCCTCGACACAGATTCACTGATACACTGGTACACTGATTCACTGACTCTGTCACACAGTACGTAGGAATTTAAATAGGCATTCTATAATAATAATAAAAAAGATAATATTTTTTTTTGTACAGAAATTGTGTTTTCCCCAAATTTTTTTTTTCCCCAAATTTTTTTTTTTTTAAATTTTTTTTTTCCAGAAAAATTTTTTTTTTTCCAGAAAAAAAAATTTTTTTCCACAAAAATTTTTTTTTTTCAACAAAATTTTTTTTTTCCAACAAAAATTTTTTTTCCACAAATTTTTTTTTCTCTTTTTTTTTTTTTTGAAATTTTTTTTTACAAAATAGTTTTCTCAAAATATTTTTTACAAAATTTTTAAAATTAAGTAACAAATACTTTTTCAAGCAAATTAACGGGCGCCATAGGCGCATTACAACTTACTAGTTTCTATATATTCTTTACTTCTCTTCTAGCTCTTCACGAAAATTAAGCGATTATCTAAGCTAGTGGTGTAATCAAAACACGTATATTTTTAATAAAAAAAACATTGTATACAAATTGGTATTTTAATTGTTCAGAAACATAATTTTCACGTCAGCCTCATCGTTGGCCACACTGTGAGCACTTCTCTGCCCAAAATTATTCCAAAATAATATAATGAATTCCGCCAACCGGTTGTCCAAAATTACCACTGGGCAATCCATCATCATCACCGCCATTAAATGACAGTCCTCCATTAAACGACGGTTCTTCATTGAATGACGTTGCACCTCCTCCGAATATTTCACGCAGACAAGACAAACAGTTGACAATATCATCACCACCTCCTACAGCTGCGGTATTGCCATCCCAATCATCGGCAAACACATTCTGAAAGTATTGGAATGGTTTGGCCGATAGTGTCCCGATGCCACAAATGACTAAAAGCGCGTATATTGCAAAGTACTTCATGGCGTAGCTGTAATGCGAGTCGTGAACAAAACTACAATCGGTCCAAGTATTTATACCGCTTTTCCACAATCCATTTAGCAATGGGGGAAAACCCAGATGACGAATTGATAAGAAAATAATATTGAAAATGTATTGCGTTTCATTAGGTAAATAAGACATCATTAAATATTGATTACAATTTCAAACGACAGTCGAAGTTCACTATTCACACGTAGATACGTATGAAATCATAAAAAAGCCACATGCAACGTTTAAGCAGAAAATGCTCTACACTATCGCCGCTGTTAACGCTTCCGAATGAAGTTAAGTACAAAAATTTCAGTAGACGCTCGGTAAAAAGCTGCAATCATCGACAACGATTCGTTGAGGACACTGTCTTCATAGCTTTCTTGAATTAACTACCTCTGAATATAATTAGCAAACCATGGTCTAACAATGGTTATGGTCACAGTTTAATCCATAATCCTGACTACACCATTGGAACCACAGGAAGTACCTTGCACTTATACCAGATGGAGTTGCGTGGAAATTCAAAACTTCTAGTTCCATCTCGGATCCTACACTGACGACTCTGAATTAATTAATCAAGTAGGTTTCCGGGTCTACTCCAAATACCTGAAGATAAATATATCACGGAGACAACCTGACTGGGTCGCAGTCGGGCTATTTAAAAATGCCGGAATCATAGTTGAGCAAATAGGACACATCCCTTTCCAGAATTCAATATCTACCTTAGACTTCCGAAGATCTCTTAACGAGTTGGTGCAGCAGTTCATCATTTCGTTAGGTGTCGTATCACAGTGACCAGGTTACTGCAGAGCTGACCAGCCAGTAAGACTAGGGTCTACGATTCACAGATTCCAGCCGAAATGTAATCCGGAAGAGGAATGTCGCTAGCCACTTCCCAACTACCTAAATGGTAGATGAACGTCTGTTGGAGGCTAGATTTGGTCCTGCTATCCAACAGCCGTTGTCTCATTGATTGTGTCCGTCATTAAGAGACACTGTCCGAATGTGGAAGTCATTAAATGAGGCTGAAATGAGGCCTGTGGAGATGAAGTGAACGAGGAGTCCATAACACAACTTCCATGCACTTGCAGTCGGCGATCAACACTAGGTTTTTACTTCTTCAGGGACTTTAATGTTCTAACCAGTATGTGTATCTACTCGCCTACTTGGACATTCAGAACGGTTCAACAAACGGGACTAGGGATAGATTTTCTCCTAGATTCTGTGGTAACACAATTGATTTTAGACTCTGAGTCTGATTATAAAACGGTTCATCGAACCTACGGGGTGACCAGTCTCATGAAACTTCTTAGCCTTTGTATTTGACTTAAAACTGCTGCCACGCGAAATCAAGAACCTCCAGGACGTATTTCAGATTGACTGGCAGGTGTCGACCCACGACCACTCTCTCGAGAAGGGAGTTTCATCGTTGCATAGCAATCTGGTGCTGAGAGTTTTTCTCATAAACCAGCAAAGGTGTTAGAAAGGCCAAATTGATAACATTAGGTTGATCTAGATGGTCTTCATCAGGTTCAGCCTTAAGGGGCGCCAGCCGACGTATTATATGTAGGGGGTATTAATCCGTAAATTCTCTGAACGTATTTCTCAGGAAATTTGTCGATTTTTTACTTTTCCATTCCCGCAATTATTCGTCCGGATTCCCGGGGGGAAAAATAGTACCAAACAAATGAGGCTATGTACAATTTTAAGTAGTTTTTACAACTGTAATTGTAGTTTTTATGCGGGAAATTATGCGATTATTCAAGTAGGCGAGTTGGTAACGTGCTTGCCTATCAGCGTGGGGATTGTGAGTTCGATTCCCACCAGAGAAAAATCTAGCTGTATGGTATGTGTCATCCGGTTTACACTTCGCCCCAAAATTGGAATATAATAAAATATATAGAATATAATTGTAAATTTCCTGGATGGCGTCGAAAAGTTTCCGGATTACCAGGAGTGGAAAAAGGTCGGGAAATTAAACATCCTAATTATATATTTTTTTTTGTGTGGTAGAAATATTCTTTAGTAATATGTAATATTAAAGTAAGTAATATGTAAAGAATAAAGAATATTTCTACCCTTGTATGGCAGGGTAACCTAGTCCAGGCCTTCACGATAATAATCATGAAAAGCATTTCCGCAATCGCTGAATAACTGGTCTTTCGATTATGTTCTGGTTTGTTCCCCGAACTAGAGTCAAAGTCTCACACAGTGTGGGGTAGTAAAAGGCTTCGCCAACTAAAGATAACAATCTATAGCGTAAATCTTGAGCCTAAATGTAGGCAATACTTTTTTTATTTTGGTTACAGCTATAATTGAAATAGCCAAACACTCGTGGAATATAAAATATGTAAAGGGTGTGCCAAAATCCATGCCACTTTGAAATTTGTGGCCCATCAAGAAAAAGGTGAATTAAGTTAAGTGGTTTAGCAACAGGTGAATAGTGTTTTTTCGGGGGCTCGTATTTGTTCAGATAGATCCTACACAAGTCTCTGCTCCAGTTAATGTCAATGATAACACCGTGTTACTCACACTATGTCCTATGAACCAAATTTACTTTTTCGGAAAGGGGATAAAAAATAAAAATACACGTGTATCGGCGATTTTAATTTTCACGTCAGATTTTTTTTTTTAAGTTTGAAATATGAAGCTCGTAGTGGCCTGTGTGAAACCCGTTGGACCGATTTTTAACCCTTTTTCAGTGATCCAATCGAGCTGATTTTTGGCAGGCAGACTCGCGGAAATGTCTGTATCACGTCAAATTTTTTAAAAAATAGATTTTTATCAATTCTCAGATTTTCCTAATTTTTTTTTTTAAATGGTTATCGTTTTTTATAAGGTTTCAGTTCAAAAAACATTTTTTTTCGTAACCCTTAAGTAGTTTAAAAATTTGGAGTCTCTTCAAGTTATGCTAAGAAAAGTGAAAAAAATATTCTTTTTAATAAAAAAAAAAAATTGGGGAAAATCTGAGAATTGATAAAAATTGTTTTTAAAAAATTTGACGTAATACAGACATGCCAAAATCAAAATTCTGACGTGTACATGAAAATCGCCGATACACGTGTATTTTTATTTTTTCCCCTCTTTCCGAATATGTGCCTTTGGTTCATAGGACAGAAAAAAATATATTTTTTGTAACACGGTGTAATAATCAAATTGAATTCAATTTTATTTCAGATATTAAATTTCAACTTATACATTTAGGGAAACGGAAATATAAACTCAACATGAATCATTTAAAATGGTCTGAAAAAAACAAGTATTTGTTACCTACCAGCAGAAGGCTGCAGAGAAGTTGAAATGGGAAATTAAAAAAAAAAAATGGAGGAACAGCAAATAGTTAAAACGTGTTTCTGCTCTACTACCTGTTGTTAGGCTTGGTCTGCTTAATAAATGTTTTTTGGGTGTGTTGTGTGTGCATTCCCCAGTTCGTTATAACAAGCATATGCACGCCATGTTTGATGGTGGCAAATTTCTCTTGCTCAATAATACCTGAAGTCCTTGTGGATGTATCGAGAATGTGGTCCTGCCATCAGGCTATGATGGTTATCATAAGACTTCTCAGGTGACATGCCAACAGGAACTGTTTAGTTAGCAGCCCATTTGTTGTCCGACTGTCAACATCCTGGTCTTCATAACTGGATGATCTTCTTTCGTCATTTGGACACAACCATAAGTAATTCGGATTGCTTTTGTTCGGATTGCTGTGCTTTTGTGCAAATTGCCGTCAGGAATGAGATCCTTAGTGCAGCAGCATAACTAAGGATGGTTCCGATAAATGTATTTGTCGCTACCAGAGTTTTCTTATATTTTTCCCAGGAAGTGCCTGCTAACTCTTTAAGGACCTTATTACTTGCTTTTACGTTATGGTTAATGTGGGAGGATTGTGACGAGAAGTGTAGAAGTTGGTCACAGATTACCCCAACAATTTTCGGATTGTATGCCGAGGGTATACTACTACCTTCGACAACATTATCGAGCATAGTACGGAGAGTACTCAATTTTTATTCTCTTCACAAGAGAAAAATACTTTATGAGAAAAAAATTGTTCTCCTCAAAGATAAATATAAATTTTTCTCAAGATAAATATTTTTTTCTCGTGAAAGTAATTTAAAATATGAAGAGAACAATTATTTTTTTCACTCACGAGATTTATCTACCGAGCACTCGCGCGAGATTTATATCTACTCATTAGAAATAAATTCTCATTCATGAGTTTAATCATTAGAAAAAATATTCGTCATCAACTGCATTTTTAGGAAAACCCTTTACAACGGCGAAATGGGACGAAAATATGTTTAATAAATAATTAAACTTTCAGCGGATAACATTTTTTTTTGAACGATCTGTCGTTTACGCCGGATGGCAAGAACTTGACGATATTGTGCCCACCCAGACCGCTAATCGTGTTGGTAGCCGTCTCAGCGAAGTCTGTTGGCTACCACGTAGCCGTCGTTAGACTTTTTATGCAGACTACGTTGAAGGACCGCTTAAATAAATGATGAAGTATTGTGCTGAGCCTGCGAGAAAAATAAAAACAAAAATACTCAATCTGTTGTAGATATGCTTACGTTCTGCTCAAATCTATTCTTCTTTTTACCGGCACACAACAATTCTTCAGGGCGAGCTGTAGAACATTCTGCACACAAGGAAGGCTGACTTTGTAATCCTTAATCTGCACTGAAATCACGGCCGAATGATCTGAAAGATAACGCTTAGGAGTTAGTTCAATTCTGCTTTAACCAGGCGTTGTTAACGTCATTCACCCTGTAGATGGTATGATATTCCCGATTCGTTCCCGTTGATGCTGGTGTTCCTAAAAAAAACCCGGATGTGATTGAAAATATTCGCGGAGAAATTAGGTTGCAACAAAATCTCCACCGTTATCATGTAATGGACAGCAATGATCCGCGTGGATGTGAAAGTTTCTTGTTCCATTTTGTGTTTATCAGCGCACTGATGTGATGGTCTACATCATACGCCATTCAAAACAATGCAGTCTCTGGAATACAGTATATGCTGGGGAAATTATTACACATGGATTTATTTATTATTAATTTGCAGACCACAGAGTGTCTATCGAAATGTATGAAAGGATTGAACGAATTTTTATATATTTGACGTAGTAGAATGCAATTTTATTTAGGAACAAAAACAAATCCATTCAATATTTTCTCAGACTGTCGACTACAGACTAAGTGCGATTTAGGTATTAATGCTGGTCAACAGTTGAACTTCCTGGCCGACAATCACTGATCTAGGAAAGCCGCTGAAAAATAAAACGCCCTAGAACTGATTCGTTCTGTAAAGGGTCGAACGGACACGAATAATCTCCAACTTCCAACAGAAATTTGGCTACCGACGAATATGGCGGGATTTTTGAAGAATTTTTAAGACGAACAAGAATGGACATTTTTTTAAGCCACATGTGATCAATATTTTTAGATCTTCTCAACAAACATCGCTCCTATTGAAAATGATATAACGAACAAAGTGTGACTATGAATTGTCCACAGTCTTGGCTGAAATCAGTACTTAAACTGCGGCCACCCTGGGTACGAGTTATGAAAGACATTATTTGCATGAATCTCAAAATGAATTTCCTTCAACGATTCAAAAACAAAACTAAAATTCATACATTTAGGTCCAATTAATGAGATCGCAGTTAAACCATGAATAAAACTGAGTTTAAACATCAAATACGTTTTTGAGTGGCCAGTCAAAATAATCCACAATTTCGGCTGTTGTTGTGGCAACACTAACACTTTTATCAGAAAACATATGTTTCCGGTGAATAATTAAAATAATATAAAACTTTTGTGCTGGATTTTGGTCACAATATGAGAATTAACCCAACACGACTAAATGAACTTTGACAGGGGCAAAAGACACCTGTATGGAACTGGTGGTGGTCGGAAACCCATTGCAGCATCAACAAAATTACACAGCTGCATTATTTATGTAATTTATTTTATTTGTGGAATTTGGTGAACCAAAAAGGGTTTGGATTCTTCTTCTAAAAAAAAATTTTGTGGAAAAAAAAATTTTTGTTGAAAAAAAAAGTTTGCTGAAAAAAAAAATTTTTGTTGAAAAAAAAAAATTTGTTGAAAAAAAAATTTTTGTGGAAAAAAAAAAATTGTTGAAAAAAAAATTTGTGGAAAAAAAAAATTTTGTGGAAAATAAAAATTTTTTGTAAAAAAAAAAAATTTGTAAACAAGAAAAATTTTGGAAAAAAAAAATTTTTGGTAAAAAAAAAATTTGGGGAAAACACAATTTCTGTACAAAAAAAAATATTATTATTTTTATTATTATTATTTATAGAATTATTATAGAATGCCTATTTAAATTCCTACGTACTGCGTGACAGAGTCAGTGAATCAGGGAATCAGTGTATCAGTGAATCAGTGTCGAGGGTAAATATATATTAAGATTAAACTATGTTTAAACTTTGACAAAAAAAAAACGAATTTGAAGTTTAAATTCAGTTTAAGCGAATATCATCCTCGACTTATTAATTCGCGCTTATTGTTGAGCTCCTAAGGAGCAGATTCAATAATAATCAATGGTCTTGCCTGTTCATCCTGCGTGGAAAGTCATCGGGTCAAATTGTGTTTTTTTAATTTTTTTTTTTGACTGACACCTTAACACCTGAACTTATTAATTGGCCCTTATTTTTAAGCTCGTAATAACACCGTGTTACACACATTCTGTCCTATGAACCAAATTTACTTTTTCGGAAAGGGGATAAAAAATAAAAATACACGTGTATCGGCGATTTTCATGTACACGTCAGAATTTTTTTTTTGAAGTTTGAAGTATGAAGCTCGTAGTGGCCTGTGTGAAAGCCTTTGGACCGATTTTTAACCCTTTTTCAGTGATCCAATCGAGCTGATTTTTGGCAGGCAGACTCGTGGAAATGTCTGTATCACGCCAATTTTTTATTATTTTTGAAAAAAAAAAAATATTTTTTTCACTTTTCTTAGCATAACTTGAAGAGACTCCAAATTTTTAAACTACTTAAGCGTTACGAAAAAAAAATGTTTTTTGAACTGAAACCTTAAAAAAAACGATAACCATTTAAAAAAAAAAAATTTAATCAATAAAGCTCAAAAAAAGAAAAAAGAGAATTCAAAACTAAATGAACTTAAAACTGTGTCGAATTTTTTTTAAAGTAGATTAGTTTTCCACGATTATGGAACAGGGGAAACATCTCTCAATGCACGAGTGAAATAAAAGGTTTTCCAACTAGAGGTTTTATTTTGAATCACCCGGTATTTCGGTGTCACTTCTGAAGCTTTTATTCTCTTTGACATTTGACAAGTAGAAACTACGCCATTACCAAAAATGGAGCGATACTCGCTTCAACAACGCATTGAAAATATTCAAATTCACTACAAAAATGGTGAAAAACTTGCAGTCACAGTTCGCAAAACTAAAGGAGTTTTGGGGGTGAAGCAGCTTGTCGGATCGCAATACAGAAATTGGTGGAAAAATCGAGCTGTTGCGACAAGTTAGTGATGTAAAGAATAGACGCCGTGCGCGTCGCTCAAGAACAACTGAGAATATTGCCGAAAGTGTTGAAGAAAACCCAGGTTTGTCCATTCCTAGTCGATCTTTGGAATTGGACATTCCACAAATGTCATTACACAATATTTTGCATGAAGACTTGGATCTTAAGGCTTATAAAGTTCAGTTAACACAAGAACTGAAGCCGGCCGATCATCAACGTCGTTTCTTTGCTGATTGGGTCCTTGAAATGCATGAAAATGATCTGGAATTCCATCGAAAAATCATCTTGTCTGAGGTGGCCCATTTCCACCTCGGTGGCTACCTCAAGAATCAAAACTGTCGCATCTGGGGCTCGGAAAACCCAAGAGTTATTGTTGAGAAGCCTCTCCATCCTCAATGTGTGACTGTTTGATGCCGGTTATGGTCCGGCGTGGTCATTGGACCTTAGTTTTTCGAGGTTGGATCAACAGTAACGGTAATCGCTCGGCCTTTCATTATTGTGTGATAAACGTGTGTCACACGGATCTGTGTTTTTTTTTCTTCAGCGTGTATTACCGTCCACGATTGCGACCAAAAAAACAACAGCCGTTACGCTTTGATTGCGCCACACTGTAGGATGGGCACATGATTGCGACAATGCCTGTCAGCGCTGATTGATGTTAAGTAAATTCGACAGATCTGTAACAATTAATATTTATTTATTTTCGTTGCATTATTCGCAATGAGTGCACTTTTAACATTTGGACACACGTACCAAGTGGACTGTTCACATAATCAAACTGTTATACGGCGATAAGCGATTAACTGTTATAACGTATAAATTCGTCACTGCGGCTCCAGTGGCCATCAGAAGTGTTTGGACTTTCGTAAAGCAACAAACAAAACGTCGTATTTTCGCCCCCAAACATCATCAGAATGAAATTCCATCTGTTTATTGGACTGGCCATTTTGGCTGTAAGTATTTTTTGTTGTTTGTTTTTTTTTTTTTGTAACCGATTACATAATGATGTTTTCTAACACAGGTTGCCTCAGCTCGGGTGGTACGTGATGCGCCCCAAGATGACAGTTTTGTCGAAAAAGTCGAATCGGGTCTCAAGGATGTGGAGAAGTTAGTCCTCGATGTTACCGGTGCCGCCAATACCGATGAACTGAAACAGAGGGCCGAAGAACACCTTGAGATTGTCGTCAATCAATTTCATTCGTGGACCGATAAAATCAAACAGGAGGTAGGCACCGACCGTCGTTAGGTCGTTCAGGTCGTTCTGTTTCAAACTAATAATCCGCTTATTTACAGACCGATCACTTGAAGGAAAACGAAATGGTCAAGGATCTGCGCCAGACCATCGACACTGGCGTGGGAGAAATCAAAGAGAAGGTCGACAAGAGCATTGCCAAATTCAAGGAAGAACAGCCGGAAACGTACAATCAAATTTCCAATCACGTTGAAACGGTCAAGCATGCATCGTCGGCAATTGTCGCCAAAATCGAAGAACTGGCCAATTCAGACGAAGCCAAACGTCTTAAGGAGTCATCGCTTAAATTTATCGATGACATTAAGAAGAGTTTACTGGAAGTCGGGACGGAAGCGAAACCGGCCGACCAAACCGCCTAAAACTCAAGATCAGTCATTGTGATTCTAGTCCTGAGTGAATACGTGTCTATGATAGTCTGGCATAATAAAACGTTTAATTTCATTTGTTCCATAAATTGTTGTAATTCTTCGACTAGGGGTCAAAATGTTATTTGAAGGAAGCGACTGGTCTACGAATTAGATTAAAATTCAACCGAAATGTCCGTAATAAAAGTAAGTAAATATCTGAGTCTTGGAAAACAGATCCAACCACTAAAAAGTGAACAGCTGAGCGCGGACCTTATTCTCCACTTCAGTGGTCTCAAATCCGCTGTTAAAGATTTCAACGAAGACCATAGAAGGTGGCTATAATTAGCTTTAGTTTGACATACAGCATTGCTTGATTAGACGCATCCTTCCATCGAATAATAAACGTGTAGCCAACAAAAAAAATTAAAAAAAACAAAGTCCCAATTAACAACATGACTTTTTCACCAGAGTTTTTCTTGACATTTTCTTTTGAAAACCCTTCGTAAAGCAATCATTTTCACGATGACGCTAAAAACACACATGCCGCCCTGCTTCTGAAGTGTGGTCTTCTGTTATATAAACAATAAAAAAAAATTACAATTTAAAGAAAAATATTTTTTTTTTTTGTGGAAATTTTCAATTTTTGGAAATTTTAAAAAAAAAAATTTCCCAACTTCCATTTCGTGACTATTGTGCTCCCCTACCCCCTTCGCCCACAATCGTCGATGGTATTGCCTGTGCCACCTCGGTGGAATGTCATTGTGTAAATCGGGTCTTACACGATGACGGTAAAAACAAACTAGCGGCCCTGCTTCTAAAGTGTAGTCTTCTTCTGTATAAACAATGTCAATAAAATTATTTTCTTTTTTTTGGTTTTTAATATTTTTTTTTTTTTAGTTTTTTCCAATTTCCATTTGGTGACTGTTTATCTTTCCCTCTTGCTCCTCTACCCCCGTCGGACACAATCGTCGAATGTCTTGCCTGTTCAACCTGGCTGGAAAGTCATTGTGCAAATCGGGTCAAATTGTAAATTTATTTGAATTAATGACTTTAACTGACTCCAAAAACATTTTATTAAAATCACTTGGACAAAATGGCTTTAGCATAGTCTTGTTAGAAACTATTTCGTCCATTCTAAAAGTCAATTTTTTTTTGTAACTTTTTTTTTAACATTTTCGGCCCGTAAATATCGAACGTAAAGAACATCATCGTCATTGGAGAAAGCCGTTACAAAAACCGCTTCAAATATTGAATTTTTCAGGCTGCATAGCTAGCGCTTGAACAGCCGTTCTTCGGACGAAACTCGGCAATTCTATTTATTGACTTACCCATTGAGTCAAACATGTGCCTCGTCGCTAAAGAAAATTTTGTGAAACACATTTTTTTAGAGCATGAATTGCCAAAAAAGTACTCTTTATTTATGTCTTTGAAATAGAGTAGAGACCTCCAAGTCTTGGGAGTAGATCTCCATGTCTTGGGAGTAAATCTCCAGGTTGTGGGAGTAGACCTGCAGGTTTTGGGAGTAAATCTCCAGGTCTTGGGAAAAGACCCCCAGGTATTTGAAGTATTGGGAGTAGACCACCAATTCTTGGGAGTAAAACTCCAGGTTTTGGGAGTGGACCTACATGTCTTGTAAAAAGACCTACAGATCTTGCGAGTAGATCTCCATGTTTTAAGAGTAGACATCCAGGTCTTTTGAGTAGATCTCTTGGTCTCTGGAGTAGACCTTCTGGCTTTATGTGTTGATTTCGATTTAAGTACGACGGAAGTTAAAAATCATAGCGTTGTCAAGCTGCCTTCAAAAATTTTAAAAATAACTTTTTTGGCACATTTTTCAAAAAAAAAAAATTCAACAAAATCGGACTAATAGTTTTTCAATTACAACAATTAAAGACAAGAAGAAAGGGATTTTTATAAAATAAAATCCACCATTTTTGTACTCAAAGGACCGCAGTACATCACTGCATAGTGGTTATTGAATACAAACGAAAACAAAATATTTTTTGTTGCATTGTGTAATATTTGAATATGGATTAAGTAACTTCATTTCTTTACGTTTCATATCATGTCTTGTTTCTTATTAACTCGATGTCGGTCAATCTGTCTGACTTTCGCCTTATCAGTATTTTGTAATTTTGAGTGTGTGTCTCTTGTCTTTCAACGCCCAAGCGATAATTATGTCTGCGAACAGAACGCAGCATGATTTTAAAACTGCAGTTGGAAATTATCGCCAATTGTTTGTTATGCGTTTCAAACGCATTCTGAAAGTAGGTAAATAATATTAAATCCAAATTGAATCGGAACAAAAAAATAACGTACTAAATGAATGTCTTTGTGTGCATAGAGTGCGAATATGAAGACCGTAATGTTGGAGCTGCAATTCACTGCATACAGTTCGAGTGGTAAGAACTGAAATGGGTACTGAAAGAAAGGTTATCAATTTCGTGCTTTCAAAAGTATAGGGCTGGAATTCGACATCTGTCAAACTAAGTTGTTAAACCAACATTTTTTTTCTGACAGTGACGAAAATGGATAGCTTAACTATCACACAACGCGTAAAAATTATTAAAACCTACTACAAAAATGGTGATTCTGGCACAGCCACATATCGTGCTTTAAGAGGAGGTTTATATAATCGTCCAACTACGCAAGCAATTGGCAAAATTGTGAAGAAATTTGAAGAGACAGGAGCGGTTACAGATATTGTAAGGCATGAGCATTATCGTTTCGCTCGTTACGCTGAAAATATCGATGCTGTAAGTGAAAGTGTTGTCGAAGACCCGAATGTTTCGATTCCTCGTCGTTCTCAGGAATTAGGACTATCATACGGCACATTATGGCGTATTTTGCATTTGGATCTACACCTACATCCATATAAAGTCCAGATCACACAACAACTGAAGCCAGCTGAAGACCATTCACAATGTCGTAAATAAGTGGAATGGGTCCTTGAACAACAGGCATTGGACGGGAATTTTTCGAACAAAATTTTCTTCTGCGATGAAGCACATTTCTCACTCGGTGGGTATGTTAATAAACAAAATTGTCGTATTTGGAGTTCTGAGAATCCTCAAGTAATTGAAGAGAGGCCATTACATCCACAAAAAGTCACTGTTTGGTGCGCTCTTGGGTCCGAAAGTGTGATTGGACCTTACTTCTTCGAGGAAACGACTGTCACCGTCAGTTCGGGGCGTTATGATCGTATGATAACCGACTTTTTTTTGCCTGCTATTGAAGAATACGACTTGGAGAATATGTGATTTCAACAAGACGTTGCCACATGCCACACAACTCGAGAGAATATGGCTTTATTGCAAGAGACATTTCCTGGCCGCGCAATTTCTCGTCGTGGCGACATCAACTGGCCACCAAGATCATGCGATTTGACACCGTTAGACTTGTTTTTCTGTGGGGCTACTCGAAATACCGTGTTTATGCAGATAAACCTTAAACTCTTGAGCACTTAAGAACCAACATTCGTCAAGTTATGGCTGAGATACCGCCCAATATGTGCCAAAAAAGTGCTCGAAAATTACCTCAAACGAATCAATGCTTGCAACACTTCGCGTGGTGGTCATTTAAATGATGTCGTGTTTCACACACAATGTCAACGTTCAAACTTTATAATAACCAGTGGAAAAGTTGCAGTCGGGTAAACCGACTTATATATACCCTCACCCTCAGTAAAAAAATATAAGTCTCATATACCATAATAGCAACCTCAAAATACCGAATGTTATAGAAAAATATTGTAGAGTTTTTTCTCGAAAATTGTATGTATGTACCAGAAGGGGAGTTACCAGACATCCAAGTTTTTGTCCAAAACTTAGTCCAACTATAGCCTTACTTAATACAAAATTTGGGCAAGATCGCGTTGGTCATATTGGTGTTACTACACGATTTCTAAGGTAGGCGGGATGGTACATTTGTATGGGAGGTACCAGAAGGGGAGCTGCCAGACTTCGAAGTTTCTGCCCGAAACTTTGTCCAGTTATACCTTTACTAAATACAGAATTTGGGCAAGATCGAACTTGAGAGTGTTGATATTATTACACGATTTATAAAGTGGGCGAAATAGCAGATTTGTATGGGAGGTACCCGAAGGGGTGTGGCCATATAGCCCATATGCAATCCCATAAGCAGTTTTGGAAAAATATTAACCAATGCCAAATTTCAGAGCGATTGTTTAACTCTTTCGAAAGTTATCGTGCGTACCAGCAGGACAGACATACGGACGGACGGACAGACGGAATTTGGTTCAAAGACACCTGGGGTCTAATGTGAATATTTCTAGGTGTTACACTTTTGAGTCGTATCAAATGATATATACCCTCCTACCCGTAGGGTGAGGGTATAAAAACAGAGGTTTGTTCCACAAAAGTCATTACACCGTAGTTTGCATAAAGACTTGGGTCAGTTAACACAACAATACAGGCCGATCATCGACAACGTCGAGTCTTTGCTGATTGGGTCCTTGAAATGCATGAAAATGATCCGGAATTCCATCGAAAAATCATCTTGACTGATGCGGCCCATTTTCTCCTCGCAAAATTGTCGCATCCGCTCGGAAAACCCAAGAGTTATTGTGGAGAAGCCTCTCCATCCTCAACGTGTTACTGTTTGGTGCGGTTTTTGGTCCGGCGGGGTCATTGGACCCTACTTTTGTCGAAAATGAGGTTGGATTAACAGTAACGGTGAATGGATTGCGCTATCTAGAGATGATTAATGATTTTTTGTGGTCGGAGTTGGATGATATTGATCTGGATTACGACAGTGCTACGTGCCACACAATCAACGAAACCATTGCTCTTTTACGGGAAAAGTTTCCGGAACGTGTTATTTCTCGAAGGTGTGATCACAATTGGCCACCGAGATCTTGCGGCTTCTGCCTTCGTGGCCACGTGAACAGCCCAGCGTCGATTCAAGACCTCAAATATAGAATTCGTGAGGCTATCGATGGCATGTTTGCTATTTGGTCATGGAAAATTTCATGAAAAGGATATGGTCCTGTAAGCGTGTTCGTCGTAACCATTTGGCTGATGTTGTTTTTCATTATTAAACATCCGATCATTTATCTCAAAAAATTCTATTTTTCTTTGAATACACCTTGAATAACACCTCTTGTTGGAGAATCCTGTATTTGAAAATCATTCTTACATAAACATTGTTTGTCTCTCCGGAAAATTTTAGAATATATCGCTTAAGCTTCCGCTGTAGCCTATGCGATCATTTAATATTTTCACTTTCGACTGCCAGTAAAATTCATCACCTAGCTGATAATCTTTTGCGTTATCACATTTTTTTTTCAATCCATAAGTAATTCACAATCGTCAAAATATTATTATCATGACCGATTTGTCGGAATTAAGAAGAAAACGCTGATTAAGAAAATCATATTTGACATTTATGGATTTGAAAAATACTCAAACAGCTGCTGGAGTTTATAGGAAATTTACTATTCCACGATAATAAAGACAGAGATTCTAAAACGAGCAAATGGATATTGTTAAGAAACCGAGAATTTCAATAAATAACATTCTTTTTTTGTTTATATGTAATTCGACAAACTCGGATTGCGAATGCCGATCTGATCACCCCGGCATTGTGGGAATGCAAGACATTATTGGATTTTCGAAGATTGCTATAAAAAAGGCACTAATTGGGGAAAAAATACTTTTTAAAGGAGAAGGAAGAAAACTTCATGAAACTGGAAATATTTGTTTTTGTAGATAAAGACCATTTAATATAGAGATCGCCTAAGTCGTTTGCTAAATATTTCCAAAAGAGGATGTACGTGTATATTGTCGGCATAAAACCAGTATTTTCTCTGATCTCCTTTGTAAAAGTGTAAAAATTGTGTCATTCGTAATTATTGACATCTAAGATGTGCCTCGGAACTAAAGCGTCTGAAAACGCCTTGAGACGTCTGCCCTCTGTATCTTTGGTGTAGGTACAGAAATATTGTCAATGAACGTTTTTAAATTCCCCGATTAATTTTAATAAAAAGTTTTTTTTGACAATATTTGTTTCTAGTTTCATTAAGTTTTTATTTTCTTGTCCTTTAAAAAGAGTTTTTCAGGGCCTTTTTATATTAAGGTAACAATATATGAAGTAATCAGCCGAAATCCAATACCGCGCTGCATTCTCTCATTGTAGGTTTGTCAGGTTTTGAATTCCGGGTTAACGATGTGAATTTCTTTTGAATTTCACCCAGCCTCCCATGGTAAACTGATCTGCATACGTTATGCTTCGAATACTAACTGATCGTTAGCCAAGTCGGCTACGAATGACGAACGATTTGTGATGACTTGGAGATTACTCACTTCTAACTCATACAGGCTGCTGATGTTATTATCGAATTATTTGTCGCTACTTCACAAGAATTCTCATGAAATTCAAAACCTCTCTACAAATGCAATAACTTCCAACAGAACTTTTCGCTTCCTCACAACACGTGTGAACGTCCTGACCTCTGCATTACAGTTTTCCCCTAAAGAAAATCCGAAAATATTACCCGAGCATCATGGCAGAGTTGGTTGGCCGCAAAATACAACCGAAAAACTAAAACAAAAGATCTGTCGGTGGTTTAGCAGTAAATCCGAAATGTTGAGATTATTTTCCATTTCACATTGGACTCTTGTACTTGCTGTGGTTTTTTTTGTTTTGTTTTTGGTGTTTTATCAGCCATGAAATTTGTGGTGGAGCTAGGCAAGTGTGCCGGAAACATACAGCGTTTTTTTCTTTTCGTGCGTCTTTTTATAGTCCAAATAGTGTTATCAGCATCATGCCAGCCCATGCCCCCCACCATCCAAAAATAAAAACGAATATAATTTTGAAAAAAAAAAAATAATGCGCAGTTTTCATTGGCTTACAGTTGGTACCTAAAAAAAGTGCATAGAGTGTGGGGAAACTATTTTTGAAGAACCTAAATTAGTTAATCGTTACGAGGATGACTGTTAAACACCAACCAAATGCAGCTTATTATAACTTTGACGGGAGCCACTGGCAGATGCCTCTTGACAGAAGCAGTCTTGCCCTTTCAGTTAAGAGATGGGAAATTAAAAAACTCGCAGACTTATTGACCCACCCTTGTACCTAAAAATTATTAAAACCTACTACAACAATGGTGATTCTGGCACAGCCACATATCGTGCTTTTAGAGGAGATCATGGTTTATGGTTATGAAGCACATTTCTCACTCGGTGGGTTTGTTAATAAACAAAATTGTCGTATTTGGGGTTCTGAATCCTCAAGTAATTGAAGAGAGGCCATTACATCCACAATAAGTCACTGTTTGGTGCGCTCTTTGGTCCGAAGGTGTGATTGGACCTTAGTTCTTCGAAAACGACGAGGGAACGACTGTCACCGTCAATTCGGAGCTTTATGGTCGTATGATAACCGATTTTTTTTTACCTGCTATTGAAGAATACTACTTGGAGAATATGTGGTTTCAACAAGACGGTGCCACACAACTCGAGCGAATATGGCTTTATTGCAAGAGCCATTTCCTGGCCGCGTAAGTTCTCGTCGTGGCGACATCAACTGGCCAACAAGATCAAGCGATTTGACCGTTAGATAAACCTTAAACTCTTGAGCACTTAAGAACCAACATTCTACAAGTTATGGCTGAGATACCGCCCAATTGTGCCAAAAAGTGTTCGAAAATTACCTCAAACGAATCAATGCTTGCAACACTTCGCGTGGTGGTCATTTAAATGATGTCGTGTTTCACACATAATGTCAACGTTCAAACTTTATAATAAAAAGAAGAAATATCATGAAAAAAAATATTTTGTATGTGTTTTACTTACGTTTACTTTCGAAAAGCAAAATGGATAACCCTTTATATTACTTCAATAAACAATTAAATAAATGCACCGTGTCATGAGGGCTTTGTAGGCAGGAAGGGCACCTGTTTAGAGGGCCTGGAACAATGCGTTCTCTGTAGCAGTTGAGAATATTGCTCCAGCCAGCTCTTAGTTGTGCCTGGATTGAACGAGTTTGTCTTGGAAGTTGCCGCTCAGTGTCCGATATTGTAGGAGGATGTTGGTTAAGACTCTATTGCATCTGTAGCCACTTATGGCTGGGGAAACCGTCAGGGAATTCGATATTGACAAGGCTTTCAGTACCTTATTCCTTGCTTTCACTTTGTGGTTGATGTAGGAGGCGTGTGACGAGAAGTGGAGAAGGTTGTTGAAGACTACCCCAACGATTTTCGGATTGTGTGCTGTGGGAATACGCCTGCCTTCGACAACGACATCATATTAACTTCTCGAGTCCAGGAAGTGAAAAGCGACACTGTTGACAGGAGATTACGTTCCCGAAAGAAGTTAGTGATGGTGGCTCAATAGTTGGAAATTTTAGCACGTTACGATGTCCACATTAACGTCTGAGAAGATGATGGAGCAGTCGGCGGCGTACGACAGCACCGAAACGTCAGGTGGAGGATCAAGGAGTTTGGCAAGGTATATGTTAAGTAAAATGGGTGACATGAATCCGTCCTGTGGAACGCCCATTTTAATATTGCGGAATTTGGTGTTTTAGCCTCGGAATGCTACGAAGACTTGCCTAACATTGACGTAGTTGGAAATTCATCGTTTGACATCATTTGTAAGGGTGGAGATCATGATGTCGGAAATCCACAATGGATGGTCGACCATGTCGAAAGCTTTGGACAGGCCATGAGCTGCCACAATAGTTCGATTGGCAGGACGCCGTTAATTTAGGCCATTTGTAATCCTTAAAGGTTATCTCTTGCAAAGCCTTAGTTGTGCTATGCGCTTCCCTGAAGCCATGTTGGTGATTGGCAAGCCGGAATTGCTCTGTCGGGATTGGCAACAACAGGGATTCGAAAGCCGTTGCTACAGGTCAAAGTTGGGAGATCGGGCGGAAGGATTCCCCATTAGTAGCGGATCTGGTTTTAGAATGGGAATTATAGAGCCTAATTTTCAAATGTCTGAAATCACCAGTTGACCAACTGATAGTTCCAGGATCTTGGCAACGCGGTCCGGTTGCCACTGCTGATTTTGGAGGTTTCACAAATACTTGCTGGGTTAAAACCTGAAAGCCACTGGGAAAAAAAAAAAAAAAATGGCGTTTTTTGTATGACTCTATGAAAAATGTTAAAACAAAAAAGAATAATGTCCCAAGTGACGATCAAAAATTCCCCAAAAAGGCAATATGAAAATTTCCAAAAAAATTCCCAAAATACCCTAAAAAAAATTGTGAAAAATTCCCCAATGAGAAATCTAAGCTACCACGACAGCCTACCCGACTACGGTTCCCACAGTTGATTTTGGAGATTTCACGAATACTTTTTGGGTTAAAAAATGAAGGCTACTTGAAAAAAATTGGAAAATTTAGGTTATTTCATTAGAAAAATAGCTCAAAAACAAAAAAAAATAATATCTAAAAATTTAAAAAAAAAACAGTGAGAAAGTTTCAGTCGGGTAAACTGACTTACATATACACTCAACTTCAGTATGGGAGGTACCAGAATTGGAGTTGCCAGACCTTCAAGTTTTTGTTCGAAACTTTGTCTAGCCACAGATTTACTAAATACAGAATTTGGTTAAGATCGTATTGATATTATAATACGATTTCTAAAGTGAGTGGCATGGTACATTCGTATGGCAGGTACTAGAGAAGGAGTTGCCGGACTTCCAAGTTTTTGTCAGAAACTTTGTACAGTTAAGCATGAAACACATAGACGACGACAGGCTACCGACCACAACCTGTCAAAAATAAAATACATGTGTTTATATGGAAGTGAATATTTTAACGACGGCAAGGCGACACGACTGCTGGTTGTTGTCTATGCTACTTATGTAGCTGTAGTTGAATTAAACTATTTTCTATTTTTGTGGGCGACAATCAACAGGTTAGAGCTGTCAATGCCTGAAGTGGCGCCACTGAGATTATAATCAGCTGTTTATTGCTGAAAATTCAGCTGTTTACTTTGCAGTTGCCGCCTTGAAAATAATTCAGTAGCTGACACGCGTCTACATTTGCAGTCAGCGGCATTTGTGGTCGTGTGATCGTGTAGCCTGTCGTCGTCTATGTGTTTCATGCTTTATGGGTTTACTAAATACCCTCCTACCCGTAGGGTGAGGGTATAATAATATTATCTAAAAATTATAAAAAAAAAATATTGGGGTTATTTTCGTTAATAAAAAAATACCCCAAATTTGCATGATATTTTTTTCGGACACCATTGCTTTTTTCTGGTGGCGGGAGGACTATTATTCTCTTTTTTGCAGCCGTTTTCGGGTTGCCTTTATTCGCTGTTGTGTTACTTTTATGTCTGCGTCTTTGCCTCCTCTAGCTTTCATTTTGGGGTGCGACCGAACTTTAAAGCGTTTTCATCAGTTCTCTCCACTGTTTCGTCGTATTATTGAATATACTGTCCCAGTTTTATAACTGACTTTAGTCATTTTGAAAGTATGCACTTATTAATGGTGCTGTCACTATAAACGAGTAGTTCGGATGCACATGTGGAAAAACAAAAGTTTGTTGAACGTCAGTACTTTAAATTGATTCTAATTAAGGCTTTTCGTTGAGTATTGTCAGTGAGATCATTTTCAAAAATAATCGATATAGAAATCGACAACAATGTTTGCTCGGACTGACGTCTTGATTTGTTGATAAGACACCGCATCGAAGGGAATTGATGCACCCTGTATCGCACGGTTTTGTTGCCGGGTACAATAGGTCGTTGGAAACGACCAACTAAGGCCTTTCTGGGATGGTATGAGATTTGTGGAGTACAGTCGCATAGATAAGAATAGGCTTGAGAATACTACGGAAAAGAAAGGTTGAGTAGAATTTTGAGAATATATGAAGGTTAAGGTTAATTCTTCAAAATGACAAAATAAGGCTGAGACAACTTATCTGTAGCTGGACTCCAATAGATAAACGGCTCGTCATGGTCTACCTTAAGGGTAAATATATTCATTTCAGCCTGACACATCAACGTTTGGCGATAGCAGATAAAGGCAACGAAGACAGCATTAAAAACCGAGTGTTAGGAATTTAAATGCCAAAGTAGTTCATGGAAGCATCTTTGGACCTACTGTGTGGAAACTATAGCCTTCACAAAATCAGCTTAAAGGCTTAAAAAAAAAAGACAGACACTTTTCCAATACAATAATTGCCAATACAGATTGGGATAATTATTTGGCAATGGCAGGCACCACATTAAATGAAAAGAGTATTTTTTGTTTCGACCTGTGGTTTTCAAGAAGATTTAAAACGCATATAATTCAATGTTTATGGCCATGAACTAATATTTATTATAGTGATAAGGGTTTGCCATTATGTTCTAAAACTGATTTCGTGCAAGTGAACGCAGCGACTGTCCTTAATAAATTCCAGTCAAGAGGCCCAATTTTCGACCATTTTTTGCATCATCTGAGGCCGTGCATGTTAGCAATAACGTACCGAATATTCTCTTTCAAGGCGCCAATTGTGTCGGGCTTATCTGTGACCTCACATAACCTCACAAAAAATAGTCCAATGATTTTAAATAGCACGATCTTGGAGGCTGCGACACAGGCCGACAACGCGGGATCACCAAAAGTTTTTTTTTCAATAAATTGATTGTTTCGTTGACTGAATGGGCATGTAACGCCGTCTTCTTGGAACCAAAGGTCGTCCACACGAACATCCTCCAATTTAGGCACGAAAATGTTATTCATCATGTTAAATGTTATTAATAGTGTTCCCCATTGGATGGGCTTAGTTTTTTTTTAAGAAATATGGATCAAATTGCCTCTTCCCATAGAGCACACCAAGTAGTGACTTTTTGAGGATGTAACAGCGTCTCAACAACGTCTTCTGGATTTTCATTACTTCAAATGCCATCATTTTGTCTATTTACGTATCCACTCAACCAAAACTGAGCTTCAGCGCTAAACAAAATTTTCTTGGGAAAATCAGTATCGGTGGCCATCTCGTTTTGGGCCCATTCACCGATCGTGCGAAGCGCTTGATTGTCGTTCGACTTCTATTCTTGCTCGAGTTGGATGTATGAAGTCCGCAAACCAAGATCCTTCCGAATAATATTCCATAAAGTGGATGGGCACATCTTCAATTGAAGCGCGCGCGATGGAGGTTTGACACATGAATGTAACCAAGCTACAGCACCAAAGAACGCTGCCCAGAACACAACGCTGCTGGGTGATGAGAGAGAGAGAGATATCGTATTAATGCAGTTAGAGAAAGAAAATGCTGATAGTCCGGAACATGAAAGAAGACTCCTCCCTATGATATCAGTGGCAATCAGTACAAGTTTCGATTTTCCATTTTTTCTAAGAATTTTTTTTTTCAACAAAAAAAATTGGGAAAAAATAACTTTTATAGTAACTCTGAAACTGTACCTCGAATTCAAATGCACTGTGGGCAAAAATTTTAAATAATTTTGCGACAATGTTTTTAAAATGTATTTCAAAGAAATCAGACAATGTATTTTCACGTTTTAAAATAAAACAACAAAAAAATATAAAAAAAATTATCCATATTGAAAAAAATTAAATTTTCATTATTAAACTACTCTGTAAATATTTAAGTTGCTAAAGGGTGTTTTTTATTGGGGTATAGAGCTTTAAGTTGGCATCACTTTTTTAACTGGCGGCCATTTTGTCAGCTGTCAAGTGATTAATATTTCGTTTGGTTTGCCATTTCATCATGAACAGGTTGACAAAAGAACAACGCTTGCAAATCGTGCAAATTTATTTCGAAAGTAATGGTTCAGTTCGCGAAGTTCACCGCAAGCTCCGTCCATTTTATGCCATTACATCCACAAAAACTGACTGTTTGGTGTGCTCTATGGGCTGGTGGAGTCATTGGGCCATACTTCTTCCGAAATAATGCTGGAGAGTCAGTTACCGTTAATGGAGACCGGTATAGAGCCATGATAACCGACTATTTTGTTCCCGAATTGGATGGCATGAATGTGGATGAGTTGTGGTTCCAACAAGTGGTTGAAAATTAGACCTGTAGAATTGGCTTTATTCGAGCCAGCCGCGGCGGCCACATGCCCGAAATCATATTTAAACATTAATGGCATAAAATGATCCTTCCAATAAAGCCAAATTGATGGACATTAAAACGATTTTCTTGTGTTTTATTTCAATTCGAAGTTCTATACCTCAATAAAAAACACCCTTTATTTAATTCCTTTACTTTTAACATATGGTCTTATCATAGAATTTTCTGGCACTCTTCTTGGGAGGCATCTATGGTTTGAAAGTAGGTCTGAAATAACCTCAAGAACCTAATGAAACTCGTTTCTCAGATGTTTAACTGTAAGTGGAAAGCGCTTTTGAAATGAGCACTGTACTAAATGCCTTAACTGGTCGATGTTTAATTTTTCCTAGGAAACTGCTTTGGCAAACCACTGTGCATGTTCCATCACCCTTCGATTACAAATGATCCCTATCACCAACTTGTGAAACCGACTGTCCAAATACATTTGTGTGAGTAACACTAAGACTATATTGTCAACTTAAAATGTCGCTCTGCTGATAATCGAGCAAATAAAAACTAATCATGACTTTTTCTAAGCGCTTGGCGATTCGAACAGCAAACAAATCTACTGTAAAACCCCCCACCCCACCACACCGCACACAAGATTTTGGTGGCTGACGATAAGCCGATACGGCCAATGAGGGATGGATGGCTGTATAAATGCTAACGTCCAGCATCGGTACAAAACACTTGTGTCTGGAACTTCGAAGGCTAAAGAACTACTCAACAACCACATAATCATTATGTCGAAAATTCTATTCTTCATTGGACTCACCATCCTGGCTGTAAGTACTGAATTCTGAAAGTGCCCCCGCTTCTGTGCTAAATGTGTTTCTTTTGACGACTCTAAAGGTTGCCTCGGCTCGCGTTGCTCGTGATGCTCCTGCCCCCGCCGACATTACCCTTGACAATGTGTTTGGTGCCATCCAAGATGGTTTGAAGAAAATGGGCAACACTTTGATCTCAGCTACCGGTTCAGCTGATGCTGATGAACTTCAACAGAAGACCGTGGCTCAATTGGGAGTTGCTCAAGACAGAATCAAGGCCTGGGTTGAAGGTGCCAAGGATGAGGTAAGAGTTGTCGCTACAGCCACTGACACAAGCGTTTATGTTTAATATGTGAAACTTTTCGTACAGACCGAACATTTGAAGGACAATCCCTTCGTTAAGGATTTGCGCGCCGCCATGGAAAAGCTCGGCAATGACTTCAAGACCAGCCATCCCACTTTGGCCACCGGTGTTTCCGATGAAATCAAGAAGGCCCAAGAAAATGTCGATGAGGTCGTCAAGAAGATCAAGGCTTTGGAAGATTCCGATGAGGCCAAGAAATTCAAGGATACCACCGACAAATTGGTTGAATCAGCCAAGGCACAACTCGAAGGTTTGGCCACTGAATTGAAGGCCAAGACCAAGTAAATATTATTGTACAAAAATCAGAAAACTAAAAACCAAAAAAATAAATTCTATGCGTCCCAACTGTCGCATTGATTTTAAATAGAAAACGTCCAACAGTTTTCATCTTTCAAACGGGAGAGCAAACAACGTCAATGACGATGGGGCTGATAACATCTGAGCACCTTCTCAGTAGGTTTTTAGGCGGTATCACATGTTTCGGTTTTAGGTCAGGCTTATGCAAGCATTGGTTCAAATGTTAAACAGTGATAGTCCACACTATATAAGTGATAGCAGGAAAACATGATTGATGATCATTTTCAGTTGGAGCAATTCCAAGGTATTCAAATTATGCCACGGGGGAATTCTTTTGAATGATCTATTTCGACCTATGCGAGAGCAACATACGAGTATATGTGGAATAAATATAGAAAGTGCTTAGGAGAGAGAGGGAAAAGAGGAAATAAGCAAAAAAAAGACAACAGTGCATGTCTCTCGGTGTTAACATTGTTAGTTTATCGCAAGCGTCAAACTTTCATATTTTTATTTTCCCTTCAGCGCACACTCATTACCTCGCAAGAACCCTGAATTAAAATATTAAAAAAATCGTGAACTTTATTTCAAAGTGGAACAGTTTATTGAAGAAGCTCATATATATTAAAGGTAACAAATCATGATATTATGTGAATGCAATAACCTAAGAAAAGATATCCGATGAGGAGATACCGTTGAAATATCTATCGAACAGCGATCTTTACCACGTTCTGCAGCACAGTGATCCAGAATCTGGTAATGGATTCTCAGTCAAAAGTCTCTAACTTCCGATCTCGTAAACATTATTGAAAACATTAAAAAAAATGTGTGTTTAGGCAAGGAGTAAGGGATTATTTTAAGATATTGACATTCATTATGGGACAATTGCATATTAGGGTGGAGTGAAATTCAAAAAAAAAAAAAAGTTAACCTCGGAAAGAGATGTAGTCTGGGGTCCTAATGAGGGGAAAAATAAACAAAAAAAATTTTAAAAAAATTTTAGGGGTCGCGCCACTCCCTCGAAATTTGGAAATTATCGCTATTTTGGCGTTGATTTTAGAAAAATCCTAAAAAGTTGTATGTCAATAAATGTTTGCAATAGCGTAAACAATGAAATAAGGGCATGAAAAAATTTAAAAAAAAAATTTTCTCATTGTTCAAAAATTTCAAAAAGTAAAATAAGTCAAATCGTCCCTTCTTCAGAAAATTGCCTGAACAATGAAATCGCCACCAAAGCTACAAATATTAGTCGATTATCCTCATATTTGCCCCAAATACTTTTGTTTGGGCACTGAACAAGCTCAAACTTTTAAATTTCGAATAAGTTAAGTCGTTAATTTTTAGGATTTTTGTAAAATCAACGCCAAAATAGCGATAATTTCCAAATTTCGAGGGAGTGGCGCGACCCCTAAAATTTTTTTTTAAAATGTTTTTCTTTATTTTTCCCCTCATTAGGACCCCAGACTACATCTCTTTCCGAGGTTAACTTTTTCAAATTAAAAAAAAGCATGTTTTCACTCCACCCTATTGCATATATTTTACAAATACATATTTCCAATGGGGGGATAGAACAATTTTATGTTTTTTTATTGTAAGGTATTTTATTAAATAACATTTTTTTTAATATTCAAAATTGTTACTTTTTTCAGATTTTAAAATTGGAAAAAAAAATATTTTTATTTTCTCTAACTGTCTCTCTCATACATTCGATTTTTTGGACATGAAACCAGTGAGCAAAGCCGGCCGGCGCTCTGCCGTCGCCGTATATATTTTTTTAACCGCCGCCGACGAAATAATCACTTCGGCTTCGTGCTGTGCTCATACTCCATAAAGAAGCCGCCTAGAGTGAAAGGAAATAAAATCTATCATCACATCCATACAAAAAAATCATCAAATACGGACTGTTTTATCGTTTATTTTTTGAAACATTCAAGGAATGCTGCCGAAATTTAGTCGCCGACGACTGTTTCTTTGCTTGGCCGCCGATGACTCCGGATGACTGCATCCTAGTGGAAAAAAATAATTTTTTCCTAGTGGAAAAAAGTAAATTTTTCATAGTGGAAAAAAGTAAATTTTTCCTAGTGGAAAAAAGTAAATTTTTTTAAATGAAAAAATGAAACTAAAAATTTTCATATGAAAAAAAAATAAATGTTTCCTAGGGAAAAAAGTAAATTTTTCCTAGTAGAACAAAGTAAATTTTTCATAGTGGAAAAAAGTAAATTTTTCGTAGTGGAAAAAAATAATTTTTTCCTAGTGGAAAAAAGTAAATTTTTCCTAGTGGAAAAAAGAAAATTTTTCCTAGTGGAAAAAAGAAAATTTTTCCTAATGGAAAAAAGCAAATTTTTCCTAGTGGAAAAAATAAATTTTTCCTAGTGGAAAAAAGTAAATTTTTCGTAGTGGAAATAAGTAAATTTTTCCAAGTTGAAAGAAGCAGATTTTTCCAAGTGGAAAAAAGTAAATTTTTCCTAGTGGAAAAAAGTCAATTTTTTCATAGTGGAAAAAAGTAAATTTTTCCTAGTGAAAAAAAGTAAATTTTTCATAGTGGAAAAAAGTCAATTTTTCCAAATTGAAAGAAGCAGATTTTTCCAAGTGGAAAAAAGCATATTTTTCCAAGTGGAAAAAAGGAGTTTTTTTCTAGTGGAGAAAAGTAAATATTTCCTAGTGGAGAAAAGTAAATTTTTCCTAGTGGAAAAAAGTAAATTTTTTATTGTGGAAAAAAGTAAATTTTCCTAGTGGAAAAAAGTAAATTTTTCCTAGTAGAAAAAAGTAATTTTTTTCCTAGTGGAAAAAAGTCAATTTTTCCTAGTGGAAAAACGTTAATTTTTCCAAGTGGAAAGAAGCAGATTTTTCCAAGTGGAAAAAAGTAAATTTTTCATAGTGGAAAAAAGTAAATTTTTCCTGGTGGAGAAAAAATAAAAATTTTTATGAGAAAAAAATTAAATTTTTCATATAAGAAAAATAAAATTTTTCATATGGAAAATAGGAAATTTTTCATGTGAAAAAAAAATAAAATTTTCATAAGAAAAAAAGGAAATTTTTCCTAGAGGAAAAAAATTAATTTTTCCTAGTGGAAAAAGAATTCCAAGTGGAAAAAAGTAAATTTTTTCTAGTGGAAAAAAATTAATTTTTCCTGGTGGAAAAAGTAAATATTTCCTAGTGGAGAAAAGTAAATTTTTCCTAGTGGAAAAAAGTAAATTTTTTATTGTGGAAAAAAGTAAATTTTCCTAGTGGAAAAAAGTAAATTTTTCCTAGTAGAAAAAAGTAATTTTTTTCCTAGTGGAAAAAAGTCAATTTTTCCTAGTGGAAAAACGTAAATTTTTCCAAGTGGAAAGAAGCAGATTTTTCCAAGTGGAAAAAAGTAAATTTTTCATAGTGGAAAAAAGCACATTTTTCCTAGATGAGAAAAATAAAATTTTTTATGAGAAAAAAATTAAATTTTTCATGTAAGAAAAATAAAATTTTTCATATGGAAAAAAGGACATTTTTCATGTGAAAAAAAAAATAAAATTTTCATAAGAAAAAAAGTACATTATTCCTAGTGGAAAAAAGTCAATTTTTCCTAGTGGAAAAAAATAAATTTACCCTGTGAAAAAAAAAGAAATTTTTCATAAAAAAAACGGGAAAATTTTCAAATTAAAAAAGTAAATTTTTCCTTGCTATGGCGTTGTCGTGGCACAAAAAAAAAACTGTTCAACCAAAAAAAAAAGCCTCGATTGTTTTTAATAAATGTCGAATGTGAATAATATTCCGCCTTTTTACGACAATCGAAATGGATGACTCCGCATGCTTGCTAAAAACCTGAAGTGTCCTGGGGTTGTTAATCAAACACATCGTCCTTGGAAGTCTTCGGTGCTCTTTGTGCGTTGAAAGTTTCGTGTGGCACCTGGTGTATTTGTTAAATTCAGTATAGCCGGATTCTAATATGAAGAGTATGAGAGAAAACCCCAGCCTTCTTAAAAAGCGAAAACACTCTAAATTGATTAATGAAGGTGTATATATTTAAAACAAACAATCGTTAATTGTATTTCAATATCAATAAGAGCCGATAAAAATACATATATGCCAGAACTAAGCGACAATGGTCATACGAGTTACTGGATTAGTTTTAATGTTAAGGGACTTTACCAAATTACATATCAGTATTGAAAGTCTTTTCAGGATTTTCAATTTGATGCTTCTGCAGCTCATCCAAAATGGCACCCAATAGCAATAAGCCAAATAAGGTTTCGCCCAAATCCTCATCACCATCACCAGTTTGGGAAGGCGATGTCTCCTTGCTGTCGGTTATCTCATTATTGCCACCCTCAACACTGGCAATTATGAAAATAACTCCCTTTACTCGATCAATGTGCGGATCATCGTCAGTGTTGGGCGTGATAGTGCTGGTGTTGGTGCTGGTACCAGTTGGCACCTCGTTAGTGACCAAGGGATTTTCGGTGGCCAGGTCCATCTGTTTGTTCAGTAAATCTCTCAAGGTTTTGCTACTTAAAACTTCTGCTCTCAAATCATCTTCATCACTGAGGCTGCGTTTCAAACGACGAACAAGCACTTTGCCGCCATAAGGGCTGTAGAGCGATTTTTCGTCCGACACAATCGAACGTTTCGATCGCTGGCGATTATTTAGTCCCAGTATGATAAATTCGCCCTTGTCGTTCATGAAACAAGAGGCCTGTGCATGCTTAAACTTTAACTTCTCGGCACAGTCGACTTCATGGAAGGCTTCTTGAGCTTTGCAACCGCCAGTTTCGCTATCCTCAAAACACATGGGAGCGGCCTTTATCCCGGCCAGGAACAGTGCTAGTAGTACTGTCACAGTGACTGCCTTCATTTCTTGTGGTTTCCTTGCGTCAACGATTGAATGTAAATGGTTGTGCTTTTCCGAAGACTCTCAGTTCCCAACTGATTACAATTGGAAATGTTTTGAAAAAATTACGATTCGCCACAAATGAAATGGGAATTTACGTTTATATAAGAGATAAGGTGTTTGAAGTGCAAATGTTAAGCAATAATATTGCATAGATGCAATCTATACAAATATACTCGTATATATAACGGGGTCTCCAACGAGAGGTGTTATTTTGGTATTCAAAGAAAAAAGGATTTTTTGAGATAAATGATCGGATGTTTAATCTTAATATATATTTACCCTCGACACTGATTCACTGATACACTGATACCTGATTCCCTGATTCACTGATTCACTGACTCTGTCACGCAGTACGTAGGAATTTAAATAGGCATTCTATAATAATTCTATAAATAATAATAATAAAAAAAATAATATTTTTTTTGTACAGAAATTGTGTTTTCCCCAAATTTTTTTTTTACCAAATTTTTTTTTTACCAAAATTTTTTTTTTCCAAAATTTTTTTTTCTTACAAATTTTTTTTTTCAAACAACATCAGTGAAATGGCCACGACGACCACGCAGGACCATATCCTTTTCATGAAATTTTCATTGTCGATCATTTTCATTCATTTCAAGGAACCAACCAGCAAAGACACGAAGTTGTTGATGATCGGCCTGCTTCGGTTCTAGTGTTAACTGATCTTTCTAAGCCTTAAGACCCAAGTCTTTATGAAAAATACGGTGTAACGACGTTTGTGGAATGTCAAATTCCAAAATACGACGAGGAATGGACAAGCCTGTGTTTTCTTCAACACTTTGGACAATATTCTCAGTTGTTCTTGAGCGACATGCACGGCTTTCATTCTTCACATCACTAACTTATCTCAACAGCTCGAATTCGTCCACCAATTTCTGTATTACGGTCCGACAAGCTGCTTCACCACTCCACCAAAAATCCTTTAGTTTTGCGAACTGTAACCTCAAGATTTTCACCATTTTTGTAGTGAATTTTAATAATTTCAATGCGTTGTTGAAGCGTGTGTCGTTCCATTTTTAGTAATGGCGTAGTTTCTACTTGTCAAATGTCAATGAATAAAAGCTTCAAAAGTGACAGCTACCGAAATACCGGGTGATTCAAAATAACACCTCTTGTTGTAAAACCCTGTATATATGGCACAAAACCACTTGGCTCGTCTCATCTATAAACCTAAAAAATTGTTTGCCCTCTAAAAATCGAAAAATAAAAATGGAGTGCCTTACTCATTATTAGATATTAGAAATAAAATTAGATTTTAAATTTTGATACCTCAGTATATATTTTCTTTACAGAACCTAAAGATCAGAAATTGTAGAATTTTGGCCGATGAAAACGGATTCTGAACCACTGTGCGCCGGAAGTATTGTATCTGTATCAATGTTACTGTGACTGTTGCGCGATACCGATCGACGAGCCCTGAGTTGTCATTGCGGAACATTCGGTAATCGAAACAGGAGGACAAGTGATTGCAATAGGATTAGTTTCCGCGTCAAAATATTTTGCCTTTTTGTCGATTTGCGAAGTCGCTCGATAAGACCTAACCAGACTTATTTTAATTTTAAGTTATACGAAGCTGTCAGCGTGCATATTGGACAAATTAAATAAAACAAGGCCGAAGACTCTGAAAAAAGTAATGAAAAATAAAGTTTTCTTTAAACATGGCCCTCTGAAAAAAGTAATGAAAAACAAAAGCTCCTTTAAACATGGCCCCCCAATAGCAAAAATGAAAATGTACCCCAATTTCTTATTTTATCCTGTCGGTCAAGGAAATGCAAACGCTGCAGCCAATGTCCACCATGCGCAAATAACAGGTAACGCTGATTGGGAAATGACTTTTTAAGAGACTTGATCCAACTTAGGGGCGCAGAGTGGAAAACAATTAAGGACTATGTCAGTATTAGAAAGTTCCTAAAATAACTTCTCTGGACTAATCCATGGAACAACTAGAGTGCACAACAGCTGATGTGTATGTCCTAGGATATGAGGCGGAGCACAGCTGCCTCGTCTTCTCAACCTAACCTTAGCCAACCTAAGTAAAATGAAATAAAATAAAAAGCGTCTTAGTGATAATAAATACAAACAATTCTGCGCACATACTTGTTCGATTTCTGGGAAAAAAATATAGATAACTCACTGATGCAGTCGTTTCATACTAAAGATTACTGAAAAATTCACAATTTTGTTTTCATGTCGAAGAACAATCTTGTCTACTTTTAGAATAAAAACAAACACTTAGTTATGATTTTTCTGAAAGAGGACTTCACGTAGACGAATTCATATGACTCAGACTTTGGATTGCTGCAATAACACTATGCAACAGCCAGTTTGTTCATTTACTTTTGGTAAAAGTGCCTTCATTTGAAAAAAAAGCTGATTTTCAGTTTTCTTTTTTTTAATGAAAATCGTTTTTCGAAAATTACCCGAGATATTTCAACAATACGAAAAAAAAGTGCTTGCACTGCCAATTTTGTGCTAGGCGAGTACACGATTGTGCCCTTTACAAACAAATTTCTATCTACAAAATCTATTTTTTTCTATTTTCGAAAAAGTCGCCAATTTCGAAAATGTGTATTTTTTTTTTTTGAAAAATAAAATTTGTGACGAATGTTGAAGTAGAAATTTATAGTTCTGCCCTTAACGAAAACATTTTTAAAAATTCCCTTTCTGAGAAAATCGCCAATTTTTCGATATAAAAACTTGAAAAAAGAAAATTTTGCAAATGTGAAAACTCTGCTGTGCACACTGAACCCATCAAACGAATCTTTAACAATTCTAATTTAGCTTTTATAATAAACGAATAAACATAATTTGTAGTATTGGCGATTTTCGAAAACCGCTACATTAATTCGAAAACTGAAAATATACATATATACTCAATTGCCATCCAGCACTACTTTCGTTTCACTCGCTTTTTTTTCTCAAAACCCAATATTCATTTTATATTTTTTTAAAATTTTGTATTTTTTCAAAAAAAATTATTTTATAATTATTTAACTATTTACATTTCTTAAAACTATTTACACCTCTTTTAACGATATCGAAAATCTAAAGATGCAGTTCTTATTGTTGTACGGATAGAGCCATTTTGATATTTTCAAAAATTTAAAAAAAAAACAGTTGTATCCCAAATGTACATGGAATCCAATGTACGGCTACAACGACAGATGAGCTCTTATCAATTGCTTTTGAGAAATACATATTATCAGCGTTTTCAATTTTAAAATGCAGCATTGGCAAAATGCTGTACAATTGCAAAGCCACTTCCACTAACGACAGATAAGGGTATGACCTTTCGATGTAAAGGGTTATCCATTTTGCGTTTTCAAAAGTAAACGTAAATAAAAAACATATAAAATATATTTTTTTCATGATATTTCTTTTTATTATAAAGTTTGAACGTTGACATTATGTGTGAAATACTACATCATTTAAATGACCACCACGCAAAGTGTTCAAAGCATTGATTCTTTAGAGGTAATTTTCGAGCACTTTTTTGGCACATACTGGGCGGTATCTCAGCCATAACTTGACGAATATTCTTAAGTGTTCAAGAGTTAAAGGTTTATCTGCAAAAACGTAGCCCCACAGAAAAACAAGTCTAATGGTGTCAAATCGCATGATCTTGGTGGCCAGTAGATGTCGCCACGACGAGAAACTACGCGGCAAGGAAATGTCTCTTGCAATAAAGCCAGATTCGCTCGAGTTGTGTGGTACCGTCTTGTTGAAACCACATATTCTCCAAGTCGTATTCTTCAATAGCAGGCAAAAAAAAGTCGGTGACAGTCGTTCCCTCGTCGTTTTCGAAGAACTAAGGTCCAATTACACCTTCGGACCACAGAGCGCACCAAACTGTGACTTTTTGTGGATGTAATGGCCTCTCTTCAATTACTTGAGGATTCTCAGAATCCCAAATACGACAGTTTTGTTTAATTAACATACCCACCCATAACCATAAACCATAATCTCCTGTTAAAGCACGATATGTGGCAAGCGACCTCACATAACCTCACAGGAAATAGTTTTGCGGTGTTAAAACGCACGATCTTGGAGGCTACGACGCGAGATAATATGCTCATCAAAAGTTTCCTTCAATAAATTGCGTCTTTCGTTGCCTGTATGGCATGTAGCGCGGTCTAGTTGGAACCAAAGATCGGCCACATCAACATCCTCCAGTTCAGGCATGAAAAACGCATTAATCATGGCTCTCTAGCGTTCCCCATAGACTGTAACACTATGGCCGGCTTTTTTTTAAGATATATGGACCAATGATTCCTTTTGCCCATAGAGCACACCAAGTAGTGACTTTTTGAGGATGTAACGTCGTCTCAACAATGGCTTGTGGATTTTCATTTCTCCAAATGCCACCATTTTGTCTATTAACGTATCCACTTAACCAAAGCTGAGCTTCATCGCTAAACAAAATGTTCTTGGCAAAATCAGGATCGGTTGCCATCTCGTTCGACTTAAATTCTTGTACGAGTTGGATGTTGTAAGCCCGCAAACCAAGATCCTTCCGCAACATCTTCCATTAAGTGGATGGGCACAGCTCCAATTGAAGTGCGCGCGATGGCGGATGGACTCATTCGGGTCTTCTTCGATACTCTGCTCCACAGCAGCAAAATCGCCTTCGGTGCGTACTGCAAGAATGATAGAAAGAAAGATTACGCCATGCGCATGATTTGCCGCTAGATGACGTAGTTTGTCCTTGTAAGGGTTGCCAACTCTATTTGTATGTACAACGAGTGACAAGTTTCAGATTGCAACACAGCGTAAGAACTATTGTTGGCAACCCTGCAATTGAAACCACTTGGAGCCAATATCAGCCAATAGGAATACACTACGCATGACGTCATTCGATCAACCTGCGCAGAACATTTTTTTTCTCTGCACGGGATGGCGTAATCTTTGTCTCTAACATTCTTGGCGTACTGTACGTCGTCTCTGAGGATCCGCCAATATCCACTAGAGTAAACGTAGTGCGAAACCAATCCTTGGTTGCTTGAATTACCAACTCCGCTGGACGATTATGTCTACCGAATATTGGTCGCAGAGATCGATGAGTCAATATTTTAGTAATATATGTGCACGATTTGTAATCGTTGTTCCGGAGTAAGTCTCTTCATTATGAAATGGCAAACCAAACTGGGCGTAAATCAAGTGACTGCTGTCAAAAAGACCAACTCCGAAAACGGTGTGGCCAGATTGAAAACCACACGTCTAAAAAACCCATTATAAATCTCATACTCCGACTCGCAAAAAAAATCGGCGAGTTCTCAGCAGTGATTGGTAAAGGGCCAACATCTTTAATATATATTTACCCTCGACACTGATTCACTGACTCTGTCACGCAGTACGTAGGAATTTAAATAGGCATTCTATAATTCTACAATAAATAATAATAATAAAAAAAATAATAATTTTTTTTTGTACAGAAAGTGTGTTTTCCGCAAATTTTTTTTTTTACCAAAAAAATTTTTTTTCCAAAATTTTTTTTTACAATTTTTGTTTTTTTACACAATTTTTTTTTCAACAAAAATTTTTTTTTTACAAAATTTTTTTTTTCAACAAAATTTTTTTTTCAACAATTTTTTTTTTCCACAAATTTTTTTTTTTTTTCAACAAAATTTTTTTTTCATATTTCAACGGGCGCCATAGGCGCATTACAACTTACTAGTATTTAATAACAAACTAAAAATTTAGTTTTGCTCGAAAAGTTTATAACGATTTTCTTACCGATCGTACGAATAATTTTGATGGGAAAAATATAAAAATGAGCAAAAAATTACTTTTTGGCGTTTCGGAAAAGAAATGCAATGCTCTGGAATGGGTTGACTGATTTTTACGAAACTTGTGTTATATTCAAGAGAACATGACAAGCTAAAGAATTTTGTTAAGTTCCAATTTTTAAATATATGAAAGTTGTTTTTAAATGTTTTCTTTAAGAACATTAAAAAACTGTTACAGCTTTCGAGGTTTCTTTTAAAAGAAACCATAATTCAGCATAACTCTGGCAAATGCAAAACAGGAATTGTCTGTAATGGTGAAAGTTACGGACGAAATACTGAAGTTGATCGGTTGCCACCGTATCATTTGCCCGCACATTTTACAAATAAATAGAATTAAGTTCAAATACCTGGAAAGTTATAGAACTTTTCTTGTAGATCGTTGTCGAGTACAACAAGAATCTATCTGTGAAATTTGCCAAAAATTGCAAGTTTCAATTGCATAAATAAACAGCAGGCGAATTACCAATTAAACAACCCAATTATTTCCAATTACATTAACATTTTCATACCGATTCTAAACACTGTGCCTCATAGAGGTTTAATGCAAAATAAATCTGAAATGAACTTTGTTATTAAAAAATTAACTTTTTTTTGTTATCATTTACTTCCATTCAAAAATAAATTGAAAATTCAAATTATATCAACCGGCCAGAACTGCAATGGCAAGCAAACCCAACAATAGAGCACCCGAATTATCTGTCTCAGCCTCTGGTGTGTCTGCGACCAATGCTTGGTCCTTTTTCGTAGCTGGTGCTGTCTCATCAACACCGCTGGCAGCCGCATTCTCGTTTAACGGGGAGTCCGTCCACAGATCCTGTACACTCGTGGTATCAGTCGATGAAATGTCCTTACTTCTGTCCAGAGTCATTATGAAAAAGTCCCCATTATCGTTCATGTAGCAAGTTGCCTGTGGGTGCAGGAACTGCAATTGCTCGGCACAGTTCACTTGATAATATTTTCCCTTTCGATTGCAATCCTGATCGCCGACAGGTTTGGCTCTGACTCCACTCAGAAATATAACACAGAGAATTGTTAAAACGAACCCCTTCATTCTGATCGTTTTGATGCTTGTGTTTCAGAGGTGATGCTGTGCTTTTCCAGGCACTCCAATGTGGACTGAACGCACGGCTTATCTGTGACAACCACTGGTCGATTACATCTGTATCTCACATTGTACTTCACTTGCCACGATAAGAATAGACATAACTACACATGTACTCAGCAATTTACAAGATTGTATGAAGGCATTGATATGAATACAAATGATAGCGTGTAAATGGGGAAAATAGGGAAACTTCAACAGTGGAAGTTTTTGGGAATTTCGAAGGATCCCGGAAGGATCTCTCCAACAAGAGGTGTTATTGTGAATCAACCGGTATTTCGGTAGCTGTCACTTTAGGAGCTTTTATTGAGGTTACAGTTCGCAAAACTAAGTGATTTTTTGGTCGTCGTGAAGCAGCTTGTCGGACCGCAATACAGAAATTGGTGGACGAATTCGAGCTGTTGGGACAAGTTAGTGATGTGAAGAATAAAACCCGAGCACGTAGCTCTAGAACAACTGAGAATATTGTTCAAGAATATTGGATCAACAGTTACGGTGAATTGAGAGATAGCTAATGATTTTTTACGGTCGAAGTTGGATGATGTTGATCGGGACAACGTTTAGTGTTGTTTGACGTTGGCCTTGCATTTGATATTGTCATAGCAGACAGAAAAAACACTTGCAAGACTTCGAAGACCGAACAAATTTTATGTGTTACTTCCCATTAGGTTTTTTTATTTCCCGACTTTTTTCAACTCCCGTTAATCGGTTATTTTTCCGACGTCTTCCCGGGACTTGATTTTCTGTATAAAACTAAATGAAAAAAAAAACTGTTTTTCCAAAAAAAAACCTCAAAATGTTATTTTTGTTTTAACCAAAACTTAAACATAAACAATTGAGACATGTTAAAAACTTGTAATGTTTAATAAAACTTGAGTTGAAAATCAAACGAAATGAATCTTTAAAAAATATACTGCACAATTTTAATGTAATAAGGTCAACAAGTTCAGGAATATTTCAGCAAATAAAAAATCGTACAATTTCGACCAATAATCCCGGGAATCAGGAAGTTAAATATTGTCAATCGTCCGGGAATTTCCGGGGTAAAAACCCTACTTTCAATATTCAAAAATCAAACACTTAAACAATTTTTGCTTATTACTTTTCATTTCGAACTCACTGTTTTTTTTTTAAAGCGGGCTGCTCCGACCGTCGCCTGTGATATGGTGCCTGAAGCATGTGTTTATGCCCGAGTTCAAATCTCCGTAGAACACCTAAGACATTTTTTTTTGCTTGATATGTTTAAGGCACTTTACTAACTGATCGTTGGAATGATCCAGAAAACTATTTTTTCATTTGTTTTCTGTTTTTTTTACGGCTTGGAAAATATAAAAGGTCACATATTTTTTAAATTTAAACTGAAAAGAAATTTCACATGCAGGTTCTTAATAAGAAAACGAAAAAAAAAAAAAAAATTTTAATTTTGCGGGGTCACGTTGCACTCTTGATATTTTGAAATTTTCCTATTTTTCTGTTGATTTGAAAAAAATATTAAAAATTAATGAATCAACTTATTCAAAAATCTACAAGTTTCAGCCCAAATAAAAGTCCTTGAGGCAAGAAGAAGATGATGATCGCCCAATATTCGTAGCTTTGGTATCGAATTTCAAAGTTAAGTTAAGTTTTTGTAAAAGGGACCATTTGGTTATTTTACTTTTTGAAATTTTTCGAACATAACATTTTTTTTTAAAACTTTCTATTAATGGCTGTGGTTGCTATTAACATTTCCGGACCAGAAACTCCAAAAAGAAAAAAATTCGAAACTTCAAGGACAAGGAGCGACTGCTACATTTTTTTAAAAATTGTTTCCTTACTTTTTTCCTTGTTATGAATTGCAAACTAAATCTGTTTCCGAGGGCTCTATGAAAATTCCCCCCACAAAAATTAAGAATTCCCCAAAAGAAAAAAATCCATTCGAAATCACAATATGAACATTTCCCCAAAAATTCTGAAAAATCCCCCAAACAATTTATGTAAAATTGCCCAATGCAAAATCTCCCAAAACATTATAAAAAATATTTAAAAAAAAGAAAATTATAAACAAAAAAAATTGAGCGGTATAAAATATTACCTACAAGGTATAAAAAACTCCACAATTTTTAATGAGATTTTTTGGGGGAATTCTTCATTTTTTCGGTCATTTTCCATAGAGCCAAATTATAAAAAAAACTCCCCAATTTTGAATTAGATTTTTTGGGGGAATTCTTCATTTTTCTTCGGTCATTTTCCATAGAGGCAAATTATAAAAAAAAAACTCCCCAATTTTGAATGAGATTTTTTGGGGGAATTCTTCATTTTTCTTCGGTCATTTTCCATAGAGCCAAATTATAAAAAAAACTCCCCAATTTTTAATGAGATTTTTTGGGGGAATTCTTCATTTTTCTTCGGTCATTTTTCATAGAGCCGAATTATAAAAAAACTCCCCAATTTTGAATTAGATTTTTTGGGGGAATTCTTCATTTTTTTCGGTCATTTTCCATAGAGCCAAATTATAAAAAAACTCCCCAATTTTTAATGAGATTTTTTGGGGGAATTCTTCATTTTTCTTCGGTCATTTTTCATAGAGCCGAATTATAAAAAAACTCCCCAATTTTGAATTAGATTTTTTGGGGGAATTCTTCATTTTTTTCGGTCATTTTCCATAGAGCCAAATTATAAAAAAACTCCCCAATTTTGAATTAGATTTTTTGGGGGAATTCTTCATTTTTCTTCGGCCATTTTTCATAGAGCCGAATTATAAAAAAACTCCCCAATTTTGAATTAGATTTTTTGGGGGAATTCTTCATTTTTTTCGGTCATTTTCCATAGAGCCAAATTATAAAAAAAACTCCCCAATTTTTAATGAGATTTTTTGGGGAATTCTTCATTTTTCTTCGGTCATTTTCCATAGAGCCAAATTATAAAAAAACTCCCCAATTTTGAATGAGATTTTTGTGGGAATTCTTCATTTTTCTTCGGTCATTTTCCATAGAGCCAAATTATAAAAAAAAACTCCCCAATTTTGAATTAGATTTTTTTGGGGAATTCTTCATTTTTCTTCGGTCATTTTCCATAGAGCCAAATTATAAAAAAAAACTCCCCAATTTTGAATGAGATTTTTTGGCGGAATTCTTCATTTTTGTTCGGTCATTTTCCATAGAGCCAAATTATAAAAAAAACTCCCCAATTTTGAATGAGATTTTTTGGGGGAATTCTGTATTTTTCTTCGGTCATTTTCCATAGAGCCATTTCCGAGTGTATTTTTTTTTTTTAATTACTATACAAAGTAAAATTATATACACAGTCCATATGGCTAGATTTTTACAGCTTCAGACCAAAGCCTCACGTGGGCATCGAACCCACAACCCGCACTGTGATAAACAAGCGCTTGACATTTTTTTAGGATTGGATGGACAATTGAATAAATGCACCGTGTCATGAGGGCTTTGTAGGCAGGAAGGGCACCTGTTTAGAGGGCCTGGAACAATGCGTTCTCTGTAGCAGTTGAGAATATTGCTCCAGCCAGCTCTTAATTGTGCCTGGATTGAACGAGTTTGTCTTGGAAGTTGCCGCTCAGTGTCCGATATTGTAGGAGGATGTTGGTTAAGACTCTATTGCATCTGTAGCCACTTATGGCTGGGGAAACCGTCAGGGCATTCGATATTGACAAGGCTTTCAGTACCTTATTCCTTGCTTTCACTTTGTGGTTGATGTAGGAGGCGTGTGGCGAGAAGTGGAGAAGGTTGTTGAAGACTATCCCAACGATTTTCGGATTGTGTGCTGTGGGAATACGCCTGCCTTCGACAACGACGTCTAGTTCCATATTAACTTCTCGAGTCCAGGAAGTGAAAAGCGACACTGTTGACTGGAGATTACGCTCACGAAAGAAATTAGTGATGGTGGCTCAATAGTTGGAAATTTTAGCGCGGATCTGGTTTTAGAATGGGAATTATACAGCCTAATTTTCAAATGTCTGGAATCACCAGTTGACCAACTGATAGTTCCAGGATCTTGGTCAGATAGCCCAAAGCTATTGCCCAATCATTTTTAACATTAGCATTGCGATACCGTCTGGACCAAGGGCTTTAGTGGGTTAGTGGGTCTTGTTGGTATTAAAATGTTGAACATTTATTGATCCTTACTTTTTTGTTATTAAGGATCGCAAACTACTTCCATTGGCTTTTTTTAATTTCATTCCACCCTAATGAATTTTTCGAACACCGGTTTTTTTTTTAATTTGTGCTTTTTTTTCTCCTGTTTCCGAGTGTTTTTGTTTAATTTTGACTCCACCCTCTTCCAAAACATTCCAACACTTCAGTGAAGAAATGTGCCTAAGAACATTCATCACGAATAATTTAAAGATCCAAAATAATTTAGCATAATGCAAAGTTTTGCTGATTAATTAAACCCTTTATATGGCTGAAACAAAAATGTACATACATTTGCACTTAATACGGCACGTCATTTATACACTTTCTTTAAAGCGTTCGAATTATGGGTGAATTGTATGAAAATTTTCCTTTGACTGAAAGTATTGAAATTGGAAAGCATTGCAAAACAAAAAAAAACACGACTAAATACAATAGTAAGATATGTATGTAGTGGCTCGGTACACTCCTGCTAACTGCAGACCCTTCAAATTGGTGTCTTCTTGCAATCAAATGTCAAAAACACTTTCCTTGGCCGAAAGGCGGGTTTTGGGGCCAAATAACCGAAAAATAGTTCGGCTTTTGCTTGAAAGTCATACACCGCTGTGAAACACATTCCCGTGGATTGTCCCGCATATATGAATAAATGAATTTCTCAAAATCATTGGCAAATATCGCAATACTCGTTAAAGTGTTTAGTTGTTTGTTCATTCGTACGTCTGTCTGTCTGTCTGGTATATTTTTTAAAAAAAAACCGACAACAAAGAAGGCTCCAAATAAGCAATCTGGAGGGAAATCAACGAAAGGAAATGAAATGTTTGCCAAAAGATACGCTCGCTGACGGTTGATATTGAAAACAGCCGAAGAAGCAGCCATTTGATTTTGTCAAAGCCTAAAGAAATTCCCCTCCCATTCCCCCTCCCCCACCCATCCCAGCCCACATCTCTCACATCACATATATCATGTATTTTGTTTGTGCTTTTTTCTTCTTCTTGCGGATTCCGCCTTTTTGAATTTCGAAATCAAATGTCAGATAAACAGCGTATTCTCTTCATTCACATACTAGTTTTCGTTTAAATATTTATAGAGAATTTCTTCCACGGAAATTGAAGTTTAAATTATTGATGGTTGATTCTGTTTGGGTGAGTGTGTGTGGGTGTGTAATTGTCTGGGTCTGGGAATTTTGTATAAAATTTGTGTCAATTTAAATTTTTGCGGTGCCAGAGCATGAATTTCAGGCACCTTTATGTACCAAATTCAAAAGAATTCATTTTCAGTTGGGAGTCCCATTTATAGAGTTTGGACTTTTGCAGGATAACAAATAAAACCACACACACACACATACACGTTGTGGTTTTGAGAAATGTAAAAAGGTGCGGTTTATGTTGGTTGATGTAATCAAAAAAAAAACAAATGAAAAAGGTTGAAAACAAAGATAATCGTGTGATTCAAAAGTTACAAGTTTATTCGATTTCTTGTTTGTATACATCAATTTTGTGGTGATGATTTGTTAGATCTATAAGGCGGTGAGTTAGAGCGCAGCTTTACGGTTCTATGACAAATGACCCAAAAAAAATGAAGAATGTCCCAAATAAAGAATTCCACAAAATAAATGACAAAATTCACCCAAAAGCCCAATATGAAAATTTCCCCCAAAATTCCGAAAAAAATCCCCAAAAAAACATTTTAAAAAAAATTGATTTCTGTTCTGAAAATACCCAAAAAAAAAAAAAAAAAAAAAAAAAACGAAAAAAATTCCCAAAAATAAAAAATTGAAATTTTCCATTGTAAATTTTTGTTTTTTTTTTTATAAGGTCTATGTGGCCCAAAATACAGCACCATAGGGGACTCAAATAAAGGGTTATCCATTTTGCTTTTCAAAAGTAAACACAAATAAAACAAATATAAAATATTTTTGTGAAACACTACATCATTTAAATGACCACCATGCATTGATTCGTTTGATGTAATTTTCGACCACTTTTTGGCACATCGAGCCCTTACCGCTATTTCATCGTAAGCGACAAAACACATTTTTCACAGGAGAAGGTTTTTATTAATTATTTTGCCAAATTTGCGCAAAATTAAAAATGTTTAAATGCAAAAGGTTATAAAATCTCCATTGTGAATAAATGAAGTTTTTTTCCGTTTTAGCTAAGTTATGTCGCTTATGATAGAAATTTCTGGCGTTAGTCTACTTAATTTGTTAAAACTGTGTCGCTTACGATATTTTTTTTTCTTTTTAAACTCTGAATTGAAAAAATTCACATAATATCTTATACATTTATTCAAAAATAACAAATTAAAGACATTTTATGGTAATTCAAAAGTCGTTGCTTACGTACGATAAAATATTACCCCCCATTTTTCTGAAAAATATTGAAAATTTTTATTTTTTTAAAATTTCCGTCCATGTGTCCCCAAACAACATTTTAAATTCCGCAATAAAAACTTTTTTGAGAACATGTCGCTTACGATGAAATAGCGATAAGGGCTCGACATATTGGGCGGTATCTCAGCCATAACTTGACGAATGTTGGTTCTTAAGTGCTCAAGAGTTTAAGGTTTATCTGCATAAGCACGGTCTTTCGCTTAGCCCCACAGAAAAACAAGTCTAACGGTGTCAAATCGCATGATATTGGTGGTCAGTTGATGTCGCCACGACGAGAAATTGCGCGGCCCGGAAATGTCTCTTGCAATAAATCCATATTCGCTCGAGTTGTGTGGCATGTGGCACCGTCTTGTTGAAACCACATATTCGCCAAGTCGTATTCTTCAATAGCAGGCAAAAAAAAATCGGTAGGTATTAGAAGGAGAAAAGCGGGAGTAGGGTTTGTTGGCATTTATCTTGTTTGGGAAAATGTCACAACTGGCAGGAAAATGCTGCCAGGAAAATTCTGCTGGAACGAATGTCTCTACAAACATTCGTCAATAAACCGATAAGAGTCGCTGGGCCGCGTATCCCCATAGAAAACCCCAACATCGGGGACTAGACGACGGATATCAGCAGAACATACAGTCATCCCATTTTCCGACGATGTCGAAGACAGACAATAGAGTTGGACATCCTACTATCGCCAATCATCTGCATAATTGTCTTTCAAGTTTGAACTTCATGCCAATGCATGAGAGTTGTATTCCATTTTGGGTGTGGTAAATATTAACGAGATCAGTGAATTAATCAAAAAGCCTACATAAGTGTAGGAAAATATGGCATCACCCTGCATTTTCATGGCCACAACAACAGGATGTTCTTAGGAACCCAAATCTGTGTAGTTTTATGACTTGCCAACACGTTGGTCTCGGACGAATGGCCCTCCTCTTTGGGTGTGTATGTGTGTCGGTTTTCCTTTGTCAACAACAAACCCTTAACGCTCGACTGACGCGTATTTCAAATCTTGCGTGATTTTTGGGACATCCTCTACAAGGGCCATCACTCTATTCATTCCCTTCAGCGCAAAAAAAAAACCCCCCCGTTTGACCCTAGTTTGGTTATTTTTTTTTTTTTTTGCTTTGTGTTGCCAACCAACTATGAATATAAACCTTGAAGTGTGAGTAAAAAAAAGAAGAAGACATTCCGAATAGAGACATAAAACATAAATTGTATTTTATTTTTTATGATCTTTACAACATGTGAATGCCAAACACCGTCCATGGTACGTGATTCTTGTGCATGCATCTGCGAAATTTCACTACACATTCCAAAGGATACACAATAGGGTGGAGTGAAATTCAAAAAAAAAAAGTTAACCTCGGAATGAGATGTAGTCTGGGGTCCTAATGAGGGGAAAAATAAAGAAAAAAAATTTAAAAAATTTTTAGGGGTCGCGCCACTCCCTTGAAATTTGGAAATTATCGCTATTTTGGCGTTGATTTTAGAAAAATCCTAAAAAGTTTTATGTCAATAAATGTTTGCAATAGCGTAAACAATGAAATAAGGGCAAGAAAAAATTTAAAAAAAATTTTCTCATTGTTCAAAAATTTCAAAAAGTAAAATAAGTCAAATCGTCCCTTCTTCAGAAAATTGACTGAACAATGAAATCGCCACCAAAGCTACAAATATTAGTCGATTATCCTCATATTTGCCTCAAATACTTTTGTTTGGGCACTGAACAAGCTCAAGCTCAAACTTTTAAATTTCGAATAAGTTAAGTCGTTAATTTTTAGGATTTTTCTAAAATCAACGCCAAAATAGCGATAATTTCCAAATTTCGAGGGAGTGGCGCGACCCCCAAAAATTTTTTAAAATTTTTTTCTTTATTTTTCCCCTCATTAGGACCCCAGACTACATCTCTTTCCGAGGTTAACTTTTTCAAATTAAAAAAAAAACATGTTTTCACTCCACCCTAATACACAACGACGGACGTCCGGACGGACACATCTTAAGCGAACCGAGGCCAAGCTGAAGAAAATGGACACACACACAAAAACAAGTAAGCGTTAAGTACGAGTACAAATAATAATAACATCAAAGCGGAGCATTTGCACTTTATTGTACAAAGTAGCGAGAAAGGGCGTGTGTAACACGTTATGGTCATAGGCTTAAAAGGGATCTTTTGTTGGAATTTCTTCAGCGAAATGTTAGTAATGGCCCAGTTACGAACGTAATGTGAAATCTTGTCTGGAAGAAAGTGTATTGCTGACATTATCATTAAGGTATGGAAAATCTTTTACTTCAAACACATGTTTTGAGACTCCTTAACTCACATTGCACAGTGGTTGGTTAAATTAAAGAATTTACAATTTCTACTTACATAGATATAGCAAATTCAATCATAAGCGCCAAAAGAACCCTCTCCTACGTCATTTATTCACATCACGCCCTGAGAAGTGCAAGGTTAACGCTGTAGCACCTCTTGGTAATTCGGATCATTGCAACATTTTAGCGGGCTTTTTGTTCCCAGATCTTCGGTCCATTGTTCAATCAGTCACGAAGACAAAAATGTACACATTGGTTCGAACTCAACAATTTTTATCAACATTGTAACAGGATGATGCTCGATAATTCTTCTCGGAGTAAATTCGTTTATTGCACCTAAAACTAGTTCGATCGAACTGTGAAACAATTGTGGATGCTGTCAGATCCGAAGAGGAAGTGTTCAGAAATTGGCTCTTAAATAAAAATGACAATACACACAAGATCAGAGTACTTAGGCGCGAAGAAATTATTCGGAAACAGCGTCCAAATGCTAAAGTTATTTCTTCTCCCAGGAGAAGTGACAGCTTTTGGCCCTTTGTAAAAAGGCCAAGGTGCGATTCTTTTCCTTCTATCCCAACCAGATATTCACTAACACGGTTGATAAAGCTAATCTTCAGGCTGACATATTTGCAAACCTCTCTCATTCGTATCCGTTTGACCATCGGCCAAGACCGCTGGAGATCGCGAATAAAAGACGAACGCTGAATGACTTACTCTGCCCCTTGGTGGTTCGATGAACAGATTATATTTTAATTTTATTGTTGTCACATTCCACTTATTCAGGATCGTCCTCAATCTCTATGAGTGTTGTGGATTTCGACGAGTCAGACACTGATGATATTTTGAGCATCAAGTTGCACGGCGATGCTCGTAGGATACTTGAAACTTCGGACCAAAAATGAAATATAACTGTCACATATGGGCAGGACTCAGGGTTACCGTTATGCCACTAAAGTGGCACATTTGCCACTTTTTTCGAGCTATGATATTTTTGTGCCACTTTTTTATTTTGATACTAAATATGCCACTTTTTCGTATATAGTGCTCCTTTGTTATACTTTTGTGTCATTTTTCGAGTTTTTGATTAATATTCTTGTTTATATTATTTTGACAACACTGATGATTTAAAATCACAAAAAAAAAAACTTCATACGCTATGATTACACTGTGGGACATTGTGGGAAATTCCAAGTCAGGGTAAAGTACTAGGTCACTATATTAAAACACCCTAAGGGTTTTGGTGGTCAAAGGCCATTTTTTTTTTGTGACTTTTTAAATTTTTTCCTTATCTTGTCTTTTCTTCTCTTAGTTTTATTTTTTTGACAACAAATTTGTTTTGTGTAACTTGAGAAGGACTTGTTCGATTTTGCTGAAATAAATTTAGAAAAATTTAAAATTTTATTTCCTTTAATCTACTCGTATACTCATTCACTACATAATCAACAGATTTGTAGTTACAAATAATTTTATGAAGAAAAAAGTTAAATTAAAAAATTAATCTCATGAAAAAATTTGCGATTTTTTGTTAACTCTTTATTTTCTTGCTGTTGTTTTTTGAAAATAAAACCCAAAAAAAGTGCACCACTTTCTGTGCCACTTCTTTAAAAATATTGTGCCATTTTTTTTTAAGAATTACCCTTTTTTGTGATACTTTCTGAAAATATTCGGCGGTAACACTAGGCAGGACCTTTAAAGACATCTATGCAGCTCCTGGACCGCCAACAGAAGAGAGCGATGGTGATGATTGGGGATATTCGGATATACATCTGTATTGTCTTTCTTCAAGATAACCGGTACATGGGTTTGTATATCGCTAAATGTAAACAATCAATACTGCCTCTTTCCTCTTTAACAAATTAACAAACAAATGCCAGCAAACAAATTAGCATCAAACATAACATTAATTATCAAACATTAACTTTATTGTAGGTTATAAATATCAAATATATATGTATATGTACTACTTTTTATATTTTCTCCAATTTGTAAATCTCTATATCAATTAATCTTTTTCTCTCGGTTATTGTTATCATCCTAAAAAGTGTTGAGGCAAAACAAATTATGAAAACTGCTACAAATACACACTTATTCACACTCAAATGTTGTACTTTGTTGAATTTAATAAGTTTAGTGTGTGTTTTGTCCCAAACACTCCAATGCTTATACCCAAATGCGTAAAATGAAAATAATAATATTAAAATAAAAAAAAAATAATAATATTTATTCGCTACAAACTCCAAACACGCGTTTTACTTGTATGTAAACATGTTTCTAAATGGAAAATATTTGCAAGAAGTTACATAATATTTGCCAGAAACCAAATAAATGTTTGGTAGTCTCTCGATAAAAGAACCGGCTTAGTGCCGTTATTTGCCGTAAAAATTGGAATGTTTGGAAGTATAATAATCTGCATATTCATAAAAATGTGTGAAAATACAAAATTTCACACATTGTACTTAACAAAGATAGATAAAGCTGTTATAAATTTTCATTATTACGGTTGTAAATGTTTTGGAAAGTTATTAGTTTTACCCAAACATCTTAATATTTATTAACATGTCGCCAAACATTAATTGTTTCCATCTGAATTAAGACACTAATTGACAATGAATGTTTCATTCAACATGCAGTTTTCTGCTTACAAAGTAGCGGTCAGCAAAAAGATGTGCAGCTCCCTCCAGTTGCTTCATATGTTTTACACATTTGGTAACCCTGGTCAATTCGCACAACCCATCATCCACACGTTTCAGCGGACACATGATTTATGAGTTGCAGAAATGCAACCAGTGCTGATTAGTATGCGTAGCGTTGGTGCAATGGAGTTGTTTTTTTTTTTAATTTTTTTTTTATTATTAAATCCTCACATTCATTTTTAATTCAGTTGTAATGCATTTTTAATTAATTTTTTGGAAGTGCGGTTCGAGCGTCAAGATCGTTTATCTTTTAAGTTGTTCCAACAATTCAACAGGTACGCACTCGAGGTGTCATATTAATAAGCCACGAATTTGAATAGCAGCAACGTGCAATTGAATGTTGGGTTTGAGTTGTCAAGCAGAGGGTGTGGAATGCAAACAAATACACATATTTGGATAGGTAGCCACTGTTGAGTTTTTTATACACTCCATCATAGGATGGAGTATATACTAAGTTTGTCATTCCGTTTGCAACACCTCGAAAGAGTGATCTGCGACCCTATAAAGTATATATATTATCGGTCAGTGTAACATTCTAAGACATTCTAGCGATGTCCGTCTGTCCGTCCGTCCGTCTGTTGTCTGTTGAAATCACGATAGAGTGCGAACGACCAACGCTAAGAAGCTGAAATTTTGTAGGAAGATGTTTTTTGCCCATAAGCAGGTTAAGTTCGAGAATGGGCAATATCGGACCAAAGGGGAAAAAGTTCCCCTTTACGGGACTAAATATATCCCGGCCATAATCAAATTTTTCAAATATTTTTTTTCACTACATCTACACTAAGTTTATATAATTTATAGATGGGGGAAAAAATCCCAAAAATGGGCGTGCTCATGGGTTCCGTGGACCCTTGGGGCCCAAAAAAGGGCCCATGATAAACATGCGCATATGGGTATCGAAGTGCAACGAAATTTACTCACGAACCCAAATATGCCTTTATTTTCATGATTTGCCTAAATTTTTTGATCCGGTTTCTGGGACTATCGGGTCACCAGCGGCCCAAAAACCGTCCCTTGACAAACATGGACATATGGGTATCGAAATGCAACGAAATTTTCTCGCGAACCCAAATATGCATTTATTTTCTTGATTTGGATAAAATTTGTGATCGGGTTCCTGGGACTATCGGGTCACGAGCGGCCCAAAAACCGGCCCCTGACAAACATGGACATATGGGTATCGAAATGCAACGAATCCATGATGGAGGGTATATAAGATTCGGCCCGACCGAACTTACTATTTGTCCACTTGTTTTTTTAAAGAACTAAACAATGTTCGCTGAAGCAAAACGCTTTCGAAAACTTAACCGAAAATATCAGTTAGTTTCTAAGAGGACTTGTTGCAAGGTGACGATGTGGGCAGTTAAAGGTAAAAAGCAATAATGCGATCGGAGTGACCTTCACATGATACGCTTATTATGCCTCCACTTAATGGAATTTAAAACAAAATAAACTATACATCCCGTTCAATAGATTGAAGAAAAACGAACATATCGTTACTTAAAGGGTTTTCCAACAGGAGGTGTTATATTGATTAAACCGGTATAGCGGTAGCTGTCCCTTTTGAAGCTTTTATTCTCTGACATTTGACAAGTAGAAACTACGCCATTATCAAAAATGTAACGACACACGCTTCAACAACGCATTGAAATTATTAAAATTCACTACAAAAAATGGTGAAAATCTTGTCACAGTTCGCAAAATTAAAGGAGTTTTGGGTCGTCGTGAAGCACCTTATCGGATCGCAATACAGAAATTGGTGGAAAAATTCGAGCTGTTGGCACAAGTTAGTGATGTGAAGAATAAAACTCGTGCACGTCGCTCTAGAACAACTGAGAATATTGTCCAAAATGTTGAAGAAAACCCAGGTTTGTCCATTCCTCGTCGTTCTTTGGAATTGGGCATTGGGCATTCCACAAACGTCATTACACCGTATTTTGCATATAGACTTGGATTTTAAGGCTTAGAAAGTTCAGTTAACACAAGAAATCAAGCCGGCCGATTATCAACAACGTCGTGTCATTGCTGATTGGTTCCTTGAAATGCATAAAATTGATCCGGAATTCCATCGAAAAATCATTCAAGACCTCAAAGTTAGAATTCGTGGGGCTATCGAGGACAAAGGGCAGCCTCTGTGCGATTTGGTTATGGATGGAATTTCATGAAAAGGATATGGTCCTGTAAGCGTGGTGACTATTTGGCTGATGTTGTTTTTCACTATTAACGACATTCCTTTCTCTTTATTATGAAATCCGATCATTTTTCTCAAAAAATTTGATTTTTCTTTAAATACCAAAATAACACCTCTTGTGGGAGAACCTGTTTTAAGGTTTGGGCTATTACCAAACAAAAAAATTTAAAAAAAATTTTAAAATGTTCGCAAGACCTTCCCCTATTATAAGAGCGATTTTGAAAAGTATCCAAAAATACACCTTTTTGGTAATACACCAATACCTCACTTTGCGTTGACCTGGTGCGTTCCCCTCTTCCCCTCTCCCCATTTTGTTATCTTATGGTCTTTTGCTTGGCATAACTCGAGATCGGCTGAAATAAATTTTGAAAAATTATGAATTACTATTCCTTTAATCTATTCCTATTGTTTTTCTGAAATAAATTTTGAAAAATTAGCAATTACCATTTCCTTAATCTATTTCGCAGATATAAATGAATTTATGAAAAAAAAAATAATGTTTTGCCTAAAAAATATAATTTTTTGTTTTTAAAAGTCATTAAACAGCGAAACGGAAAAATATGTCAAGGCTTTATAATTTCACGTAAACCTACATAGCTTATGAACAAAATGAGACACAGATCATGAAAACCAATGTAAATATAAGTCATTTGCTATTTATATTACCTATTTGTGCATAAGCAATAACGTGTTTGGGAAAGACAAACAACGAACTTATTAAATTCAACAAAGCACAACATTTGAGTGCGAATAAGTGTGCATTTGCAGCTGTTTTCGTAATATTTTTTTCAATCTACGCTCTTTCAAATAAAAACAAGAACCGGGAGAACGAGATGATTTGTTATATAGAAATTCACAAATTGGGAAAAAAAAAAGTAAGACAAATGTATATATATTAGAGCGACTCGCCAAAAAAAGTGTTCGATGTTCCCTCCTAAAAATTAACCTCGGACATTTTTAAGATGACATCTAAAATATTTTGGCTCCAGCTTCAACCTCTCGTGAGCTGGACCATTTTGAAAAAGGGTCTATTTTTCCATGTTTTGTTAATTTGAGAGTCTGTTGCATTAACAACATATACAATATGGATATCATAAGAAAGGTTTTTTTAGGACGCGTCCAACTATATATACAATTTGTCAAAGGACGATCACCCATGTCCTATTTTTAAGGATATTCTGCAAAAAAAAGTGTTTTTTGAATTTTTTGTTCGGAGTTGTTTGTAATAAAAATGGCAAATTAACATATTTTAATGTCTAGGCAATTTAAGTAAATACGGGTTTCACCTTTTTTTGAAATTCGTGCTAGTTCGCGTTTTGACAGAAATGCAATGGGGTGGTAACTCTACGTATTAAATAGGGCAATATGGGTATCAATTTTTTCTTTTCTTTCTTTCTTTCTCCTTTTCTTTCTTTCTTTCTTCTTTTCATTCTTTCTTTCTTCTTTTCTTTCTTTCTTTCCTATCTTTCTTTTCTTTTATAAGAAAAAAACACTTGTTTAAAAGAAAATTTTTTTACAGATGATTCAAGACTCATTTATTGCTCATTTTACGCTCCTTTTTGGTTGCTGATAAAAAGCCACCCTCAAGCTATTAATGGAAGCCGACATTTATTTAATTACATTAAATGGATACGCGAATTACCGGAGCATATGCAAGATATAGTCCAAAGATCAGTGCAGATAAATGGATTTTTCGCCCATCCGGAAAACATAATTTTGTCAATGATAAGAGATGAGAGCAAGGACATACGACTTCAAGCCTACGAGATAATTTTAAAATCACGTGATCGTACCACCCAACAAATTCGACAATTTACTGTGCCTAAAATAAATTTTTATTGTGAATCGCTCAAAGCCATGATAAATTGGAATGAAATTGAAACTGGTATAGAACCACCTTGCACACAGTTCTACTCACAAGAATACTTGTTGAGTCTTCAAAATTCTGATGAAATTATTAATATTCCAGGTGAAAAAAAAACATACAAAAATATAAGTTTTATTAACGAATTCATTTCAGAATTTCCTTGCCATTCACAAAGCACTGAGCGTTTTGTACACGTTGTCAGTCAATCGAAAGTATCGGTCATCGATAAAAATCGTCCGGCTTATATTGCGAACCAGATCGTGTCGCGCAAGCAGTATACTAAAATAGAATCACGCAAGGATTTGTTGTAACGGTTTTTAAAATCGCCTTGTAACGTTTTTCAAAATCGCAATAAATGTGTCTTGAATCATCTGTAAAAAAATTTTCTTTTAAACAAGTGTTTTTTTCTTATAAAAGAAAAGAAAGATAGGAAAGAAAGAAAGAAAAGAAGAAAGAAAGAAAGAAAAGAAGAAAGAAAGAAAGAAAAGAAGAAAGAAAGAAAGAAAAGAAAAAAATTGATACCCATATTGCCCTATTTAATACGTAGACTTACCACCCCATTGCATTTCTGTCAAAACGCGAACTAGCACGAATTTCAAAAAAAGGTGAAACCCGTATTTACTTAAATTGCCTAGACATTAAAATATGTTAATTTGCCATTTTTATTACAAACAACTCCGAACAAAAAATTCAAAAAACACTTTTTTTTGCAGAATATCCTTAAAAATAGGACATGGGTGATCGTCCTTTGACAAATTGTATATATAGTTGGACGCGTCCTAAAAAAACCTTTCTTATGATATCCATATTGTATATGTTGTTAATGCAACAGACTCTCAAATTAACAAAACATGGAAAAATAGACCCTTTTTCAAAATGGTCCAGCTCACGAGATGTTGAAGCTGGAGCCAAAATATTTTAGATGTCATCTTAAAAAATACCAATGTTCATTTTGGAGGGGGTACACCTTGCACGAATTTTGCTTCCACATAACTTGAGTCGCTCTAATATATATGTGATTTTTATCACATATAAACAAGTTATGTTTGTGGCATTGACAAATATATACATGTTTGATGCGAATTTGTTACAATGGCCATTTATTTTAGCGTACATAAACAATGTTTTATAAGGAATATTTACCGAAATACCAGGGCACTTCATAAACCATTTGTGTCTCTTTCATGAAAGTCCTAACAGAGTCCTATCGGAATGCTTTTCCGATTCTTTTTCAGGCCCAATTAAGGCTTTTTGGAAGATCAGACGAATAATTCCCCTTAGTATCCCCTTTACTCCCCTTAGTATCCTATTTAAGGCCGAAGCCTTTTAAATTCCCACTGTCAGACTTATGGAAATGCCAAGGCCTTGCAAATTTGCCCCTCACCCCTCCCTTAGTATCCGTTACCAAAGCTTTCAAGGTGTGATACTTTAATAAACACTCACTCAATAGTGCCCACGTTTGCAGGGATGGCTAGATGGGTGTGGGAACATGTGTGGGTGCGTGTGAAAGCAACTTGTCAGTGCGTGTGTTTGTGTGTTTGGATACCAATATGTAACCGTTGATGGATATGTTGGAAGGATCTGATACAATTTATGTTAAAGTGTCAATAATGTCTAATATGGTGTTTGTTAACGTCCTTTTCAGAGTAACTTATGTGTGTGTGTGTCTGTGTGAGTGAGAGCATGTATTATGTTGCTGTCATTGTTTGTAATCTGATATTGTTTACAATCCATTGATTTTCTTTTGTTCTTTATCGACTTGGCTTGTTATTAAAGTCGCTGTTGCTGCTGCTGTGAATGAAAACGTTTGGGGAGGAGTGGCAGGAGCAACGGTTTGCTGTCAAATATTTCGATAAGATGTCATTGACAAAGTTGGTTGAAAGCGTAACAACATCAATATTTCGAAGTCGTTTGTTTTCCAGTGCTGTTCAATACAAACAAAATGTGTGTGATTTGAAAATTTTAAAATCCAAAATATTAGTACACTGTTTACACTGGCTGTCACAAGGCCAGCGGCATATGTGATGTGCGTGTGTCTGCTTGTGTTTAAGTTTACTTTTGATTGCACTGTGTCCAGGTCTGTAAAGGTCCTAGTGTGTAAGGGGGGGAAAAACAAAAAATAAACAACTTTAGTTGTATATTATTATTGTCACATGTTGGTAGCGTGCTTGCTTATCAGCGTGGAGGTTGTGGGTTCGATACCCACCAGAGACTGTGGTCTGTCGCTGCAAAAATCCAGCCATATGGCCTGTGTCACCCGGTTTATCCTTGGACCCAAAATTAGAATATAAATTTACTTTGTATTTTAATTAATAAATAAAAAAAATTGTCACATATGCATTGTTGGATTGTTATGAAAAAAATATTCTTTGACAACGAAACGGAAATTTCAATTTTCAATTCCACTTTAGAACAGGCAGCTCTCTACACACTCTAGAATGCCTAGTAAATGAGAAAATGAGGTTACGTCGTGAATGGCAGCGAAATAGATACCCTGGGGCTACGACTTAGACGGACTGAAGCAACTTAAATATGAAAAATCTCAATCCCGCTGCTGCTAAGCAACTAAGAAGTGGAGAAGTGGTCTCATAAAGCTGAATATGAAAGGCAGCAAGCGAGCTTTATTGTAGGTCATAATCCAACTGCCTAAAAAATTTGTTTGCCCCAAAAAGTTCATAAATCGCTTTTTTGTAATCGTATAAATTTTTTTTGGATATAATTTTTTTTTTTTAGATTTGTTTTCTTTTTGCATTGCCCAAAAAAAGTATTTTTCTGATTTATTAAAAATCGTAGAAATCTGAAACGGATTGGCAATTTGTACGGACATGTGAAGGTGAACCCCACTGTCTTATTATGTAGTCAAAATTGGCTCTATGAAAAGTACCCCCAATGATGAATTCCCCAAAAATAAATGAAAAATAGCCCAATATGAAAATTTCCCAAAAAATTCTGAAAAATGCCCCAAAACAATTTATGAAAAATTTTCCAATGCAAAATCTCCCAAATATTATGAAAAAAAAAATAACAATGGATTTTAGTTATGCGGAAAATGTGTAGTTTTCAACAAAAAAAAAATTAAAATTTCATTATGCAATATCAACCCATGATAAATGTGAAAAAAAAAACCAAAAAAAAGGTACATTTTGGGGCGATTTTGATTTTTTGGCCTTTTTATAAAATATTTTTTTTTTTAAATTTTTGTTAATGAATAGTTCACCATTTCTTGCCATTTAATAACATTCAATCAGCAAAGTTTAGAAGTCAAATTTGTAATTTAAAAAAAAAAAAAAATTTAAATTTTATTGTTTTTTTTTAAATAAATTCCAATTTTCTATGAGATTTTTTTTACAAAATATTTTTTTTTTTTAAATTTTTTTTAATGGCCATTTCTTGCCATTTAATAACATTCAATCAGCAAATTTTAGAAGTCAAATTTGTAATTTAAAAAATAAAATTTTAAATTTTATTGTTTTTTTTTTTTTAAAATAATTTCAGCTAGATATATATTTCCAATTTTCTATGAGATTTTTTTTATACAAAAAAGTATACCAACAAGTACATTTTGGGCCGATTTTGAATTTTTTTTTTTTTGGCCTTTTTACAAATTTTTTTTTTTTTAACTTTTAAAGTTTTTTAAATTTTTTTTTAATAAATAGTTCACCATTTCTTGCCGTTTAATAGCATTCAATCAGCAAATTTTAGAAGTCAAATTTGTAATTTAAAAAAAAAAAAAATTTAAATTTTATTGTTTTTTTTTAATTTTTTTTTTTTAAATAAATTCCGCTAGATATAAATTTCCAATTTTCTATGAGATTTTTTTTATACAAAAAAGTATACCAACAATTTTTTTTTTAAAAAAGCTGACAATGTAACTTAGGTAGGGGATCCATCTAGATCGACGACTATCCTGGATTGAAGCCAATCAGACTCTGTTGAATCTAAAAGAGCATCGCCTCTGACTTCAGACGTCTGCCCACTACATTGTCGTTGGGTATTTAATGCTAGGAAATACGCCCAGACATGAAACGGTGAAGTCTACACTTACCTAAATTCCCAACCATATGTAGCGAATTTCCCAGTCTAGCATTATTTTAGCGTGAATTATTAGATGCCTTAAAAGTCTACAAATCTCCGTAGAATAACGCAAAGAAAGCAATAGTTTATTTTGAAAATATAGAAACAGTTTGCCACAGGAGAATGGTAATCAATCATAGATGATGTCAAATCATATCCCGACTAACGGTCGACAATATCATTGTATGATAGTCATGAATCTTCCGATTATAATCTCCACATAGACCTCGTAGATACGTATATTTTTTCCCACACATCATAATCTTACAATAGATGTTTATTTGGGAAGCCTAAAGGTATGCCATGCCCAATATCATTATCAAAATGTATACCTGTCGCACAGTGGCTCAAGAAGATAAAGACGAACGCACAATGTCATGGAGCGTCACATCCAAACACATCGAAAGCCAATAAAGGGCAGTGTCTTAATGGACTTCCTTACAGAAGTCGTATACTTGCTCCAAAGGATTTTCTAGCTGGAGCGTTGCTTAGTGATTTCGAAGGATCTTTTCTTATGCTGTTTGCTTGATATGGATAAATGAACGATACAAAAACTCCAGTGTCTCCAGTTCGGCGGATGAGCTTTCACTTGACGTGAGTACCTGTCTAAACTCGCGTTGGTCTTAGCACCGGGTGAATACAATTCTACAAAGCTGTACGAGAGTACCGATATGAAACTTAAGTCGTATCCTGTCCCTTAGATCCCTAATGTAATCCTAATAGAGACTCTCAGTCATTACATGCGCCCAGTCCTCTCTGATGCAAAAATGCATTGATCCAGTAATGTGCCGTCAGTGAGTAGTCCATACTGAGACCAAAATCGAAGTCTAGACATTCTGGTACGAAGTCCGCGTCACTTATGAATTCATACGTTACCCGACCTTTGTCACAGTCATTGCATCTCGTCCTCCAACTCGAAACAAGACACTCATCCAAGAATGTCCTGTTCCTCCTACACTTTCCATCTACCAGCGGAAACTTTTTGTCCCTTCTTGACCTTGAAGGCAATACTGCAACGTATTACTTCCAGGAAAACACGATACCGCCCTTCATACTGACATACACTCCAGCAAAGCTACTGTCTGACATGATAAGAGTTTGTTTGTGCCTGTTTCGTACCATACGCTGCGAGTTCTTCGACAATAAGATTCGTTTTGTCCACGTTCACAATTAGAAACAAGAATTTTACTTTTTACAATTTGTTTAACAAAAATCGACCATTTCATTTCGCTCGACATCACCTGGGCTAGCGAGCACTTGTTGACATCTAAATCGCATGGAGAGTGCGGCTCGGAGTGGAGATACGATCTCTTCGGGTTGCTACGACCCAAAGAAGGTGGTCGGTAGGCCCTAAACCGCTAACTAAGAGAGATGATTGGCTTTACTTGGGGAAGCCAAAGTAGTTACCCATGCATGATGTCATACCTTGTTTCAGGTCTTTTTCTGTGCTTCTTGGATAACCGCCCATTGTAAGGAGACCCAGGCCTTTAGACTATCGTCAAAATGACAACTGTCAAAATGACATCTGCCAAAATTACATCTGTCAAAATGACATCTGTCAAAATGACATTTGTCAAAATTACATCTGTCAAAATGACATCTGTCAAAATGACATTTGTCAAAATGACATCTGTCAAAATGACATCTGTCAAAATGACAGCTGTCTCAAGTTCATAGCCGTCAATCATGACCATCAACAGGGAAAATTCAGTAGATTGAGATTTGTTTGTGATGGACTTGAATTATCGACGAGAATATTATAATCTTTCAGTCGAAAATAAATCAGTTTTACTATTTATTTATAAAATTTCTCCATATCACATTTTTGTCCCTCTCTGCCCCGTAGTTACTGGTCCGCAACTATTTAATAGATACAAAACGTAACCTAGCGATTCAGCTACAATTTCCACAAACACAAAACAAAAATGTTTTCATTTAATGGAATAATACGGCCGTCCGTCCGCCCATTCACAGAATACCGAATTCGTGGCATTCCTTTCGCAGTCCGTTTTGTTGCAATTCCATTATGATATTCTTCGTATTGGCCCACTCTCTGCCGTCTGTCTGGGTAATTTCATATTATTTTATGGTTGTATATTTTGACTAGACAAAACGTTTCGGGCTTAACAAAAGTCAAAGGCCCAAAGTAAATGTTAAGGCGAGAGTCCATTCATATGAAATTCAATAAATGTCAATGTTCCAATAAATAATACAGGAATTTAACAATAAATACAATGACATATACATACAGTAAAACAAATAACCTTTTCAATGATTATCGGCCATTTGAATTTATTGTGTTATGCAAAATTATCCGTTTGCCTTCGGTGTGAATTCCAATGAAGGACATCTGCAATGCGGTAAAACACTTGAGAGGTCCGACCGAACTCTTTGGGTTCAAGAGAGTTGCGCCGAATTTCAAGGTTTGCATAAATACAATCAATATAGTGATCAGTTAGTGATGGATGATGAAGTGCAATTAGACACCATAATAGTGTAACAAGATTACAGTCTGTGCCATGGGAAAGTTACGCGGCCAGTAGGATATTGGTCACTGTTCTGACCAAACGGCTGAAATAATGGAATTTTGGAAGTATGTAGCCCTGGCATCCTAGACATCCGCTAAGAACGGAAATTCCGATTGGAAGCGGATAAAAATGGGGGAAACGGGTAATATGTATCCCCCAAAAACCCTTCAAATACGAAGAACAATTTACATATAATCAAATATTATGATTTTTGTTCGAAATTTGGTCCTCGACTATGATTAGCAACAACAGTTGGAAATGAGTAAGATATGGGACGAAAAAGGGGCCAATACGGGATAAAAAACGGACAAAAACGGGTAAAAAATAAAAAAAAGGCGAAACAAATTGTTGACAAAAACATGGTGATAATAGTTCGAGAAGGGACGAAAAAGTGTGCAAAACGGGATAAAAACCGGTACAAAAGGGGAAAAAACAGAAATGTGTTTAATCAGCAGGAATGACCCAAAAACTGAAAGTCATGGATGAGGGTATAGTTTAAATGAGAAATAATCTTCATAAGTGTATATAAAGCGTGATCCATTACGAGGTTCCCCACTTTTTTCAAGAAAAAACACAGAAAATTCAAGTTTGAAAAAACATTCTTTGGCATTTATTTTTAGAAGATTATGTCTATCAAATATTTGCCGCGGCTACGTCTCAGATGCTCCATTCGTTGAGTCCTATTTCGAGTCGTTCGAGCATTTCGACTGGTAACTGGCGAATGACATGCGTGATGTTTTGCTCCAAGGCCTAAATCGAACTTCAGACTTTACATATCGGCACAGGAAAGAGTCTAACGATCTTGTTGGCCAATCGACCGGACCAGAACGTGAAATTATCTGCTCACCGAAGTGTTCTCTCAATAAATCCATTGATTGATGCGATGTGTGGGAAGTGGGGTCGTCTTGTTGAAACTAAATGTTGCCGAGATCACAAGCTTCAATTTCAGGCATCAAATAGTGGGTTGTCATGGCAAAATAACGGTCGCCATTGACGGTTACGTCCTTACCGGCATCATTTTTGAAGAAATATGGACCGATGATGCCAGCGGCCCACAAACCACACCAAACCGTTGTTATTTCTGGATGAAGTGGCAGCTCTTGAATCTTTTTGAATCTTCGTCCCAAATGCGGCAATTTTGAGCCAGAAATGGGCCTCATCGCTGAACAAAACTTGGTTCGTAATTCTCGGATCTTCTTGGAACTTTTCAAGAGCCCATAGAGCGAAGCGATGTCGCTTGGGAAGGTCGGAAAGGACAAAATATAGAGGATGTGGGAAAACGTTTTAAAAGTAATCATAAAGGGCGAGAAGTAGAAATAAAATAACCGATGCACAAAGAAGAAAAATGGACCAAAATAAGGGAAAATTAAAATTCAAATTAATATCTATTGCTAAAAATTGGAAAAATGCGATAAAGGTTCTTTCCAGCTTCTGGAACCGTGTACAGAGGAAAGCGGCGGTGATGAATAGAGTTAGGTGCCCCACTATCCCCTATCATCACCACCGCTCTCCCCTGTACACGATCCGGAAGCTGCAAAGATGTCTTTGGAGTTATATTCCATATCTCTGCAAACATTTTTGATTTCGGATGAATCATCGGCGAATCTTCTGGAAGATTACTTGAATTCATGTGCGTATCCTAAGTCGTGTCCTATTGGCACATTGGATATTCTAGAACAATGTTTAGATGGTTGGTATAGTTTATCATTGCAAGTTTATTAAATAAAAAGAAAATGTTGTCGAAATGTTATCTGCGTAGACAGTGACTTCAAGTAACCCCACAAAAAATAGTCCAGCGGTGTTAAAACGCACCACTTCGGAGGACATGCCGCAGGCCCACGACGCGAGTTTCCAGCATCACGTTTCGGGCCCATTCACCGAACGTGCGATGCACTTGATGGTCGTTCGGTTTAAATTCTTGCAAGCGTTGGATTTTGTAAGCCCGCAAACCAAAATCCTTCCGCAAAATCTTCTCCAGCTCCATTTGAAGAGCACGCGATGGCGAATGGATACATTCGGATCTTCTCCGAGCCTCTGCTCCACAGCAGCACAAGCGCCTTCGTCAATTGCGAAGTGTGGCCAGAATGAAAACCACACGTCTAAATAAAAAAAAACACCCTGTATTTCTGGACAACATTTTCATTTTTGCTTTTTATTGATTAAGGTCCAATTAGTCTTGACGGTTGACGTTAGACTCAATATGGTGCGATTAGTTATGACGGTAGACGACGGTAAGACAAAACAAAAACAGCTGATCGAAGAACATTTGTTCAAGATATAATTTGTCTTCGTTTATACATAAGTATAATACTCATAACTTTAAACATTTAATTTACGCCCGCAAAATGTCGAAGTTAATGCAATAACAATAAACAGCTGATCGGTCGTGACGGTTGACAATAACAATAAACAGCTGATCGGTCGTGACGGTAGGATTCTGCAAACCTGCAGAAGTCTACCATCAATTTTAGTTGTCTCTCTCTAACACATGAAAAATGCAGGCCCAACTCAAACAGCTGATTGTCTACCGTCAAGACTAATTGGACCTTTAAACGTAGAAAGACAAACTATACGAACCGTATTTTAAACCCTCTAGAACAAAACTGACAACATAATACATTACGGCTTGTTTGTTCGTTTGCTTCTTAAAAATATTCGAGTTATTATTATTTTTTTTTTTCTTTTTTTTGAAGGCCAACACTCAGGGCATTCCCCCTATAAATGCAATGCATTGTGTTAGCGAAAGGAAATTAGGGTATCGGAAGGAGGAAAGAGGGAGTAGTATTTGTTGACATTTGTTTTGAATTTCTGAATGTCACAACTGGCAGGAAATACATTTGCTGGAAGATTATTCCACATACGAACGGTTCGGCTTAAGAACGAATTTTCTCTATAGTGCGTCGTCCGGTCAACCGGCCATTTCACAATGAACGGATGAGAGACCCTGGATAGCCGTGTATTCCGACTAAATGTTCTAACTTCAGGGACCAGACGACGGATATCTGACGAACAGATACCGTTAAAATATCTAAATATTATCTATCTATAATATCTAAATTATATCTAAATCTTAATATATATTTACCCTCGACACTGATTCACGGATTCACTGATTCACTGACTCTGTCACGCAGTACGTAGGAATTTAAATAGGCATTCTATAATTCTATAATAAATAATAAAAAAAATAATATTTTTTTTTTGTACAGAAATTCTGTTTTCCCCAAATTTTTTTTTACCAATATTTTTTTTTTCCAAAATTTTTTTGTTACAAATTTTTTTTTTTACAAAATTTTTTTTTTTACGCAAATTTTTTTTTTATAAAATTTTTTTTCCAATTTTTTTTTTTCAACAAAATTTTTTTTTCAAGAAATTTTTTTTTTCAACAAAAAATTTTTTTTTTTAAGAAACATTTTTTTTTTCAACAAAATTTTTTTTTTTCACAAAATTTTTTTTTTTTCAACAAAATTTTTTTTCCATATTTCAACGGGAGCCATAGGCGCATTGCAACTTACTAGTATTAAAATATCGTTCAATTGTTTGCAATTGTCAGCTGACCTGTATCCTGCCAGCCGTGACATTCTCAAACTCATGACAAATATCACACCCTCTTCCCTTCTTCAAATATTCCAACATTCAGATAACTGAAATCCATTTCACTTATCCGAATTACGCTCTACATGGATAACTGCAATAAATTGACTTTATTTTCAGTTGACCGGAGTCGACTCTATTTGGTGACTGTCCCTGTAACAAGGATCCATCAATACGTTATATGTATTTGTGATTGAATAGTTATGTATGTATGGCCATAAACAGTTTTAAGCACATAATAGCTAACGCTTTGTTTCCCTTGTAAGCCATAACGGTCCCATGCAAACCATAAAACCGACCCTGTTGTCATGGAATGACAAAATGTATTTCGATTGTTTTTTTTTTTTGTTCTTCTCTTCTTGTGGAGTGGAAATAAAATGATGCAAGTACTTGTGTCATATATCGGCAAATATTTGCCGACATATGTATAGATTGGAAAGTGTGTACTTACAAAGGCTGTCTGTAGTATAGGAACAATACATATGAGGGAGGGTAGTGGCAAAAGTTCCAGTAGAAACAAATTTCAAAACTATTTTGGAATTGAGTTTTTTTCTCCAGCTTTTTGCTGAGTTGTTTCCATTAAATAATGTCATGGCAGCTAATAATGCTGAAGTTTAGAAGCAACGCCGCTGGTGGCTCAACTATTTCCTGGACCGCTTGAAATTTTGCGCGCAATCCAACAATTCCATGGCAGCCAATAAAACCGTTGCTTACTTCGTTGTGCGATTTCATATCCTTTCTGCCATAGTACGGACAGTACTCAATTTTTATTCTCTTCACAAGAGAAAAATACCTTATGAGAAAAAAATTGTTCTCCTCAAAGATAAATATAAATTTTTCTCAAGATAAATATTTTTTTCTCGTGAAAGTAATTTAAAATATGAAGAGAACAATTATTTTTTTCACTCACGAGATTTATCTACCGAGCACTCGCGCGAGAGTTATATCTACTCATTCGAAATTAATTCTCATTCATGAGTTTAATCATTAGAAAAAATATTCGTCATCAACTGCATTTTTAGGAAATCCCTTTACAACGGCGAAATGGGACGAAAATATGTATAACAAATAATTAAACTTTCAGCAGATAACATTTTTTTTTCTTTTTTATTGTTTTCAAACCAAAAAATTAAATCAAAAATAACAATAAAGCAATTCTATTGCAATTCTATTCGAAGCACTTCTTACGACCCATTTTTTTTCAACTGCTTCAAACAAAACAATAGAAACACAAAACAATAGAAACACAATTTCCAAACACAAGTATTTTTATATTTCTTGTCTCACGCGTGCTCTCTTTAATATTTATCTTTATTTAACTTTCGCACTCAGAATGTAAAACAAAACTCTCGTGAAAGTTATTTTTATGAGTGAGTGTTATCTTTTCTTCTCTTTCGTTAGAGAGAGCAATACTTTTAAAGCATGTATTGATCACTCACGAAAGATAAAAAAGATAACTTTCGTAGATAAAAATTACTTTCACGAGAATTATTTTTTTTTGTCTCTGAGTGTGAGTAACAAAACGAGAGATAAAAATGAAAATACCTTTCGCGAAGCGAGATTTTCCGTACTATGCTTTCTGCTTCACAGCCAACTGCATGCGCTGGCATTGCATCGCCATTGTTAGTTGCCTGGGTTCTCTGTAACATGGAGCGTATGCTTGTTAAGTAAATATTTTCCCAGAAGCATAAACACCAACAACACCCCCCCCCCCCCCCCCAATCACCCCTCTCAGTTAGTACATATGATACATCATCAAGCAGTTTGACATGAAATAAATAACGAATTATAGCTAAATGTTTACAGTGCAAACGCCGGGAAGGGACATGTTTATCTTGTGCCATTTCGTCGTATCCTCTTTCGTATATGGAGTTTGTGAAATATTTGCTTGTGTGCCGGCATGGCAGTACCATTTATCATCATATGTGTTATTTTTCAATTTGGACTTTCACCATTTCCCTGTGTGTGGTTTATTTATCACAAGCAATTTCCGGTCTATTGAATTTCTGCCGAAGACTTAAAATGTGGTGTTAAAAGGAATTTGGTGACATTTCGGTTCTTATCATCGAAAGAAATTCGATAGTATGTGGTTATACCTGAGGTGGTGTTAAACAAATATTCTTTGCCCAAAAATATATCAGGGGGGATGGTAAGAAGGTGAAATGAAAAAAAACTTCACTCCACCATTCAATGCAATACGATAGTTTTGTGGCTTTTGTTTGCAACAGTCTGAAATATTTCAGTGTTTCAACCGACTTAGAGTCATTGGGAAATTCCATTTAACAATGGCAGTCCTTTCGTCCTTTTAGCTACCGGCCAAGTAAAGTTTGTTTTTCTACCGGCCGTTGGCAATCGTTATTTGATCACAATTTCATTGCAGAAATAAGGAATTATTTCGCTCACACGTTAGAACTGGTTAACACTCACAGAGGTTAAATATTAGCTTTCTTTTCTTTTACACTCTTTTAATTTATTTAAATAGAATTAAGATCATTATGTTTTAGTTTTAAGATATTTTTAAGAATTAGTTGTAGTCTTCCACGGAGTTTTACCGCCTTGCGACCCTGCCAAGGTGCCTGTAGCAAGCTCTGTATCTCGTGACGAAAACCTAGTAAAGGGTGTTTTTTATTGGGGTATAGAACTTTAAGTTGGCATCACTTTTTTAACTGGCGGCCATTTTGTCAGCTGTCAAGTGATTAATATTTAGTTTGGTTTGCCATTTCATCATGAACAGGTTGACAAAAGAACAACGCTTGCAAATCGTGCAAATTTATTTCGAAAGTAATGGTTCAGTTCGCGAAGTTCAGCGCAAGCTCCGTCCATTTTATGCCATTACATCCACAAAAACTGACTGTTTGGTGTGCTCTATGGGCTGGTGGAGTCATTGGGCCATACTTCTTCCGAAATAATGCTGGAGAGTCAGTTACCGTTAATGGAGACCGGTATAGAGCCATGATAACCGACTATTTTGTTCCCGAATTGGATAAGTTGTGGTTCCAACAAGTGATTGAAAATTGGACCTGTAGAATTGGCTTTATTTGAGCCAGCCGCGGCGGCCACATGCCCGAAATCATATTTAAACATTAATGGCATAAAATTATCCTTCCAATAAAGCCAAATTGATGGACATTAAAACGATTTTCTTGTGTTTTATTTCAATTCGAAGTTCTATACCTCAATAAAAAAACACCCTTTATAAGAACTAAAATAACTCTTTAACACAAGCATGTAGCTGTTCAACAATGAGAATAATACCATCATAGTTCTAAGTTTGCTTTAAAATTATCTTTAAATTCTTGTTATCTTTATAGGTTTCAATAAATCAAATCTTGAATCTTGATACAACTGGTTGTAAAACTCTTTTCTTATCCAATTCCATTTACAAATAACTTTTTATAGCATCAACATGAACGCATCTGTTATAGCCTTGATTCTAGACAACACATTTTCGGAGGAGGAACAAGAAGAACACGACAATTGAGGCACATTTTTACATCCCTCAATAAAGTCAATAATTTGTTTACAGGAATTCATACATTTTTTTTTTATCAAACTCCACTACAAAACTGTTTCCATTTCATCAATTACAAAATGCGATTGTACAGGGTGGCGCAAAAGTAATCCTCCTATCAGAAAATGCTCTAAATTTTGCGATTGGCCCCTAATGTCAGTGGCAACTCTGGCGGCGGCCATTTACATGACATCATATTCTCGACTTGATGTAAAAAAAAAATTAAAAGACCAAATAAAAATAATCCACAAGAAGAATCAAAGTTTTTAATTTTTTTTAATTATTTTACAGAATTTGTATGAAAAGCCCTCTGAAAATCAAAAAGCTGAAATCAAAATATTTTCATTTTTATCCCACCGACGAAGAGCACTTACATAGAACAAGTGCTGAAATACGATCCGGGCCCGGAGTTCTATTTACATTGAGATCTGCAAGAATGCTTTTAACTCCACGTGTTTGAAACGGAATATGAGGCAACAAACTAGAGTGGTTGAGAGTTTTGTAAAAAAGACGAATTCTTTGGAAATATTTCAGCCACACGATTTGCTTTATCAACCGGGTCAGTGAATATCTCGTCATCATTAATAAGAGTTGGAGTAGAGGAACATATGGATGTATTTCTAGAATGACTCTGAGTGACAACAGAACGAAGATGGGTCTTCTGGTCCTCGAGAACAAGACACACCTTATATTTCGGGCCAAGCAAACAATTCAAGAACCGAGCACTGTCTCGTCGGACTAAAACAACAATCGACTGAATCGATACGCTGCAGTACCAGAAGCTTTTAGAGGACAACTACCGAGGCATCTGGCAATCCACTTTCAGTCCCCTAAGATGTTTAGGACGAATGTTAACCCATGTTAACCATTTAGATTACGGTCGTCTACAGATATTTTAAGAGGTCTACTCTTTGCATATGCAGCGTCCGTAATTTTAGGACATTAAACCCGGATACTTGGCTATCCGAAAAAATAGTTTGGTTCTTCATATTTTATGTTCTTCCATGTCTGACCCCATTGGCTTCAACTGAACTTCAAATAATACGAAAATATATGACAGAGAGGCATATTGTCAATTGAAATACAAAACAAAAAAACACCAATCCAAACTCCACATATTTTGAGATATCTACCGAGGATTAACCGGAACAAGATAAACTTAAAATGCCCTCAGCAAAACCACAATCCGCCTTTACAAAAATAACCAATTTACGCAAATCTCCTCTACCCACAACACATTCGGGTAATCTAAAACAATCGAGAAGTCAAATATCTCCGCCTAGACAATCGGAACACAAGTTCAGCCGAATACAATTGACGGCAATATCTTCCTCATCTCCATCTTCATCACAATCCTCGGGTACTTGGTCGTCACATCGCCAACGGTGGCACCCGGAAGAACATGAAAACGAGAAACGTGATTTTCTGGAAAGTTTATGCGATACCGACAGTGAAAGCGAGCTGGATGGGGATTTCGAACAGCGGCCTACTTCAGAGACAACTATGGATTTCTTTGGAGAATTGGATGATTTGCCCGAAATAGATGCCATCTCCGACGATGTCCAAGTTGAAGCCAGTCCCACGAATGAAGATGAAAGTCCTGACAAGGATGTGGGCCATTTTGTTGATCCCCTAACTGGGGATGTGCTATGCTCGAAATCAACCTCAGAAACGGCGTTACCCGAATCCGTAACCTTGGCAGTAAGTCTTCAGTCCTTTGAGAAACAGCTTTTCCAGAATAGCTCAGAAATATCGGAAATAGATCCGGACTTGAATATACCCCCAGATGTATTTGAAGATGATGTGGATTTAAATAAACTAACAGACTCCAAAGATTTATTTGAGAACTTCCTTGAAATGGAGGCCAAACATGAAGTTGTCCCCAGTGATGATTTCGATTGGGAAGCTATTGCCAAGGCGGAGGAAAACAAACAACTTCTTCAGTATACCATGGACTTAGTTAATGAACTTATCCGTAAAGCTGTAGCAACCGTGTCACACATTAGCCCCGATCTTCTACTCAGACACAATTTGGACAAACGCAAGTTAATGCTGGTGATTTCAAAGCAAAGTCAAGAGTTTGAAGTGGAGCATCGGGCACGTCTCTTTCTCCTTCAAAAAGTTGTGCAGTTTTTTCGCCGTAAAAAATCGTTTCGCTCCATTATACCGGACAGCCCACAAACTCAACAATTGGAAATGAAAAAATACTCGAATGCCGTTGGACATCTTGATCGAATGTTGGCCCAGCTAGCCAATATGTCTGCTGGGACATTGACAGCAATGCGGGAATTGGAGAAGGAATTGAAAGAGGCCCGGGCTAAGACACTAATGGAGATAGAACAATTTGAGGACATGGTCAAAAATAGTCTAATCAGGGACAGTCGTCCGAAATGTAATGTGGTAAGTTTAGACCGTATTTCAGATAACAAAAAAAAACAGTATTTCTAGTTGGGGAAATTTTCCAAAAATTAAAATATAAAATTAAATTTTACGACTAATCTGAGGAATTCTTGAATTCGAGGTATAAAATCCTTTATGGCCATGACATGTGTGAAGGGTTGAGATACGAAATAATACAATTTAGTTGGCAACGCGTCATTAATCGTAAGTCATGTACAATCCCAAATTGTTTGGGGGAATTTTTCATTATGAATGCTATTCGTATGAGCTTTTCTTGGGGAATTCTTCATTTTGGGGGTAGGCCCAGAGAGAGCCTAAAATGTTGTACCATTAGCTAAATTGAGTGAATTTGTTATTTAAATTTGATGTAGGAGCACAACATTTTAAACTGTCGTTTACCACATTCCCGGCAAGCATTTTGCTGTTAATTACTCTCGTTAATCCAAAGACTCATTCCTTTTCAGCTTATAGAAAAGTTGTTGGCGGATATGTCTAAATGCCGGCAAGAAGTCTCCGCAGTACGCTTTGAAATGCTGACCCAACAACATACCAAAGCCATCCTAATGCAGGTAACCCTTCATCCTTCATCCCTTCAAACCAAATTGATATCTAAAAATGCAATTACCAGAAATTAACCCAACTCGAAGACTTGGGCAATGGTCTGACCATGAAAAACTTTGACAGTCTACAAACCGAAACTCAGGCGTTGGACAAAAAGATTGAAGGTAGATTCGGGCTCTATAAACTCTTCGTATCCGCAAAATATTCCCACCTGTCTATGATTTCAGAACGCAATGGCGAATTGAATAAACTTCACATGCGTGTTCGCAACGACATTCATGTGATGGCCCACTACAGGGAACGACAGAAAATGCTGTGCAATTCTATCGGTGCACAGCGTTTGGCCCTGGAAGAACTAACCGATGAAAAACAAATGTGGCGCGAAAAGCTATTTCAATTGAAATTGAAACGGAATCGTCTGAGACAGCAAATGAATGAGCTGAGTTTTAAGGGTGGCCTTTTAGATAAGCCCGCTTTGATGTTCGACTACGATCGCACCTGTGAGCTGGTGGAGCAACGTAGTGATATTGTAAGTGGCCTGAGGGAAACTCTGCGGGGATTGCAGCGAAAAATTGAGAGCCTGACAAAGCGCTGTCAACTGAAGCGTGTATCGTTTATTTGATCAACGTTTCGCTGGACGGTTGAAAGAGTTTAATGCAAGATTATATATTTATGAAACTTCTTGTGTATACATACATTTCACAAGTTCAATTAAAGCCACAAAGTGGAAGAACAGAAAGACGCAGCGTTGTATTTTTTCCCGGTATACATGTTCCCGGCAAGTTCAACTGAAACCAGGGCTGTGCAGTAGGGCGTACCTCAAAAAAAAAGTTCGCCGTACACCTTCGAATATGAAGTATTATTGAAAGGTAGTTTCAAAAATTTTTTTTTTATTTTTTTATGCCGAACGTAGGGGTCGCGCTTTTACATTTTTCTATATAACTTCTGCATTTATAAACGGATTTTAAAGGGTGATACATCGATGTTTTTGTCTCGACGAGGCCGATTTTTGTCTTTGAAGTCATTGAGCTCAAGCACCCCTTCTGGTACTTACCCATCATATCTCAGTTGCTACTACCCTAATGTACCACTCTAATATCACAAAATTAAAGCTCGCATAAAATCATGAAACTCTTCCTAAGGAAGTATGTCGATTTTCCCAGCAGAAAAAGTGTCGTCGAGACAAAAACATCGATGTATCACCCTTTAAAATCCGTTTATAAATGCAGAAGTTATATAGAAAAATGTAAAAGCGCGACCCCTACGTTCGGCATAAAAAAATAAAAAAAAAATTTTTGAAACTACCTTTCAATAATACTTCATATTCGAAGGTGTACGGCGAATTTTTTTTTTTACTTGTAACCTGGTACGCTCTACTGTGCAGTTGTCCGTTGTTGGAGTCTAGAGCCGACTCCGAGATTTATTTACTTACATTTCCCATAAAATAAACAAAATGTAGTGAAAAGATGTTAATCTGTCAATATATATTTTTTAATATTTTCGATTAAGATACACATCTCAGTAGCAACAGTGGACGGAAATACAATTTTCAAAAAAATTGTTACTGAACAGTTGAACATTGCTCGACCCCAGAGCACCAGAGATTAAAACTATACCGACTTACTTATTTCCCTTTACATTCCATGAAGGAACAGAAACTTCTCTCAAATCAGTGAGATGTGCTCAATAGAATTTGTATACCTCACTGACAGGAACCCAATGTTTAAAGTGGGCACCAAACGGCTAATGATTTTCTGAAGAAGTTTTACATGGCTTAGAGATTGCTCTCTTACTCGTAAAGTCTCCAGCAGTTACGAGGTGAAAAACAGCCGATTTTAAACCTGGGTTTACTTGTGTGGTAGTCGCACACACCATGGTTGTCCACTATTACCAAATTATGCCAAGTTTAAAATGCGATAACAATTGTTGATGTTACGAAACTTCCCTTTTTTTGTTGCTGTTCTTTATGTATGATGAGACCCCATCAAAACTTGTACGCCTTTGTAAAATTACTCTGAATGACACTAGATCATCAGTAAAAATCGGAAGCGACCTCTCCGAATCATTCGCCACATCAGGAGGTCTTCGAAAAGGTGTCAGCTTATCGTGCAACTTCTTGAACATACTTAGGGCGAATGTATTGGAAAATGCTGAAGTTAATAAAACAGGTGAACACCCCAAGGTCTCCTCGCATATGTTGCGACAAAAGAACGGCGGAAACCAGAAAACTAAATCTCTTCTTATAGACCAATAAGTCTTTTGCCAATTTTCTCAACAATTTTTAAGAGAATCCTACCCATAAGTTTGCTGCCCATTTCCGCAACGTTTTACATGATTTGGAAGTCATATCTTTGTCAGCGTTATTTTTATGTAAAAGTTAACAATGACTTCTCCGGAATGTGTGCATTTTATGTCGGAGTACCACGGGGAAGTGTGCTTGCTCCAGTACTCTACACCATCGTTACTTCCGATATGCCACTCAGTGATGAAATTACGCTCACGATAGAGTAATATTTACATCCGATAAATGCCAGAACTTAACATCTGCAATTAAAAAAATATTGAGACCATGTTTAAGAAGTGGAAGTTTACTTTAAAAAAAGGACATTGTCCCCCAATAACAATGAATGGAGGAATAATTCCAGGACAGGACAGTGTGAAATACCTAGGACTGCATCTTGACACATGTCTAAACTGGAAAACCCATATTAAGGCCAAAGCCAAAAACAACTTAATATTCAGATTTGCAAATCAGAACTGAGCTTAGAAAACAAACTTTTATTGTACAAAACAATACTGAAGCCAGTATGGACCTATGGAATTCAACTGTGGGAAACTGCCAGTAACTCAAACATAGAAATACTCCAAAGATTCCAATCAAAAACTCTTCGTATGTTTACCAATGCACCCTGGTTCACCACCATTAAAAATATCCATCAAGAGTTGCACATGAAAACTATCAAAGAAGATAAAAGTAAGATAAGGTAAAAATATAATAACAGATTAAGCAAACATGTAAACCCTTTAGCAATTGCCTTATTAGATCAAACCGATGAAGTCATGAGACTCAAACGCCACCTTTTCAAAGGCCGGGTCACATATACTGATATGAATGCTGTTAAGCGCATATTGTGCTGGCTGGGCCATGTCGATCGAATGCAAACGCTAACTAAAAAGGAGTTGGTGATCACCTACAACGGAAAGCGCAGACAAGGAGGACTCAAAACTCAGGTGGAAGGATTAATTGGAAGAAAATATTCAAATCCTTCAAACGACGAACTGGAGAAGCCAAGCACAGGACGAAAGTGCTTGGAAATCATTATTACTGGGTTCCAAAAACCTCTGACTTCACATAAATGCGACTCCATAAATAGCGAAGGAATTGTTTTTCCAGACGGTTATATCAGCCAAAATCATTGCAAAGCGAATAATAGTTTTCAACAAAGCTGGCAAAGCGAATAACAGTTTTCAACAAAGCTAGCATGAAGTTAAAAAAAAAAAACTTTTACAAAATTTGATTTTTCAGTTTCTACATACATAGGTAGCCACCCTGGAATCAACTATATTTCATACTATTCCAAAAAATCACAGTTTATTTGAAATAATAACACAATTGACGATAGCCCTTTGAAATGCCGGCCAAAAAGAATGTCAAAATTGACAAGAAGATTGAAGGGAACGCGGAGAAGAAACCGCCAAAGGCAAGGGCTAAAAAATCCAAAGCCTCAGCAGGAAGGGAGGGCAAAGGAAAACTGTTGGCAACGGGAAAAACCAAAAAGTCCTTTGAAAAGGGTTCTGTCTCTAAATTGATCTCCGCTCAGCAGAAATTCCAACAAGGAAGTGAGGATTTTATTGGGGAGATCCCTCTGGAGGAGGACCGTAGAAAACGCAGCAGTGATGATTCCACAGAAGACTCCATTAAACCGCCATCAGCACCCAAAAAACTACGTTTGACTGAGGAAGATCCTCTGAAAAAAGTCATGGACGAAATTGAAATGGAGGCTACAAGTTCAGAAACCGAGTATAGCGCATATTATCGTCAAAGCGCCCGGGAATCCTTCATGCCAGACGCCGAAAAGCTTGTGGAAACTCAATCAGTGTCCGCTGAAGAATCTAGTGTGTCTTCCGAAGACAATGAACCTGATTATGTAAAACAATATGAACTAGAAGAGGCTCCGGATTTCTTTGTCCATTTCGGCGATGTGCCCGATATGGATGAGGTCACCCTAGACATATCCGTGGATATGGTAAAGGAAGAGCCGCCAATTTTTCAACAAAAGGAGCCATTCGATTTAGGCAAGTTTGTCAATCCCTTGACCGGTGAATCGGCCCCATCCGAAGAATCTTCCAAACAGCAGTTTGAATTGAATGACCAAGAAGAGGTGGAAGCGGCTGCGGAAAGTGCCGGTGAGGAGGAAGATGAAAAACTCAGTGTTTCAGGCTCGGAAGATATTCCCATAATGTCAGATCAGGAAGTGGAAGACGAAGTAGTCACCCATAAGATGGTCAATGAAGAGGAGGCCTTCAATCAATTTCTCGAACTGGATACACAAGATCTCCCGGACGAAGTGGTGGAAATTGATGTGGAAGCTGTGGCGCACAAAGAGAACGCCCGTCTCTTATGCTTCTACACCAACGAATTTGTTCAAGATTTGATCGATCGGGCCGTGGAATGGGCCGAATATATCGATCCGAAGGTAATACTGAGACAAAATCTCGATAAACGTAAACTCGTGACCGAACTTCATGAGAAGCTGGCACTTCTGGAGATCGAACGTAGAGGCAAACAGTTCCTGAATCGTAAATGTGTGGAATACTTTCGGCGCAAACGTTCCTTTCGTCCCATTCTCGATGACAATCCGAAACTCCTGCATCAGGAGATCGAAAAGTACAAGGCAGCTGTCCAGAGTTTAGATCAATGGTTGATCAAGGAAAAGGAAGCCAAGGCCTTGACTCAACAGAATTTGGCATTACTACGGAAAGAACTGGACGTGACCTTTGAGCGTTCACTGGATGAGATTTCGAATTTAGAGGAACTAATAAGGAAAACACTGCAAAGGGAAAATTTCGACAAACTTCAGATCGTAGTGGAGAATTGTCTGATGAAAATGAAGGCGGTGCGCAAGGAAATTTCCACAGTTCGCTTCCAGTTGATACAGAAGCAACACAGTGTGGCCACATTGGTAGAGGTAATGACCGACTTAGATGGTGCGTTCCAAAGACCTCGAAACTAATTAGGTTGTGATTTTAGCAATTAAGTGACCTGGAAGACCTGGGCAATGGTTTGAGCATGCGCAATTTTGAGAGCATACAAACGGAAACTCAGGCATTGGGCAAGAAAATTGAAGGTAAGTTAAGCTCTTTTTTCGGCATTGTCTAATCTCTCACTCACTTTCCATCGCCAGAACGTAATTCTGAACTGAATAAACTGCGCTACCGCTGTCACGGCGACATTCATCGCATGGCCCATGAAAAGGAAAAACAGAAAATGCTTCGCGACACCATCGCCTTTCAGCGAAATTACCTAAAAGAGCTTCAGCTCGAGAAACAACAACTGCGGCAAGTTCTCTTTAAGATGAAAATTGCTAGATCCCATATACGTAAGGATATGCGAGATATTAGCTTCCAATCGGGTCTACTGGACAAACCGGTGTTGATGAAAGACTACGACAAGACAGTGGAATATTTGGAAGAACTGCGTGATCGTGTCCGTCAATCGCGGGCGACCGTCAATCAGTTAAATGAGAAAATTACGATATCGGAAAATCAGTGTGGTGTGACGGAGAAATCGATGTCGTCATTAAAACTTGTAAAAGCGGATTTGCGAAATGTCATTTCAGGTCATTTAAGATGAAATTTCGGAAATTGGAAAATAAATATGTGATACAATATACATACAATACAATATACATGATACCTATATACAATTTTATCAAAACACACATAAAGAAAACACACCAACCCCCGTATTCATAAACATTTAAAAAACGTTTGTTAAAAAAAAATTGTGAAATTTGTTTTCGCATTTTAACACATTTTTCACACCGGTTTTTTTTTTAATTTTTATAAATACGAAGGTTAACGTTCCTTTTTTTGTCACCGGAATTACCCAATTTTTTATGACATTTTTTCCAATAAGAGGTGTTATTTTGAATCACCCGTTTTGAATCACACATTCAAATTATTAAAATTCACTACGAAAATGGTGAAAATCACCTTGTCGGACAGCAATACAGAAATTGATGGAGAAATTCGAGCTGTTGGGACAATTTAGTCATGTGAACAAGAAGAACTGAGAATATTTCTGCTGTAGCCCAAAGTGTTGAAGAAAACCCAGGTTTGTCCATTCATCGTCGTTCTTTGGAATTGGGCATTCCACAAACGTCATTACACCGTATTTTGCATAAAGACTTGGATCTTAAGGCTTATAAAGTTCAGTTAACACAAGAACTCAAGCCGGCCGATCATCAACAACGTCGTGTCTGCATGAAAATGATCCGGAATTCCATCGAAAAATCATAATTTTATGGTCCGAGTTGGATGAGATTGATCTGGACAACGTTTACTTTCAACAAGACGGTGCTACGTGCCCCACAAGCAACGAAACCATTGCTCTTTTACGGAAAAAGTTTCCGGACCGTGTTATCTCTCGAAGAGGTGATCACAATTGGACAACGAGATCTTGTGATTTAACACCTTGCGACTTCTTTCTCTGGGACCACATATGGTTGACAGACGGGCTGAATTTTCCAGATATTTGGTGTCAAGTCCTGCTTCAAGCTATTGCATAATTTGTCCCGCTAAATTGTCAAATTGCACACAGATACTTGAAATGATTTGAATGCTATCAAATTGTCCCTCTGTTCAGGCAAATATATCATGGCAGGTTTCCAAATCCACTAAAATTCATATCAGCATCAGATATGTATATCTGTGTTTTTCACGCATAACCGCATAAGAACATTTTAGGGGATTTTGATTTATTGATGTCAAAGTGCTAAATTTTCAAAGGGCTTTCCATTAAAGTAAACTCTTATTTAGCACAAATCATTCGCTACTCAGTTTTCTTTATTAATAACAACTTAAGTTGATATTTTTACAAAAAGCCGTAATTTTAAAAATTATTTCGTTTTGCTCGCCTAAGAAGTTTTTCATTATAACTAACGTTGTTATTCGTGTCGATGAGCAAAATTAAAGACAAAAATATTTGGTTTTTTTCCCAAAATTTTGTCTTTTTCGATATAATTTTTTTTCGATATTTCGTTATAGTAGATATTTGTGCATTCAAAATGAAGATTACCATGATATGAAACAAGTCTATTCTGAATGCACCCTTCATTTCGCAAGTAAAACCACTGGATGTTGGCGTGGAAACGATGAGGACCATCTAAAAAGTGTTTATATTTTTCAAGATTTTTGTACTCACATCAAGCTAAATTTTTTCATAATTCCAGATATAAGACAGTTTGTATCTGGCAATCCTAGGGCCACGTGAAAGATAAGATTCACGACCTCAAAGATAGAATCCGTGAGGCTATCGAGGACATAGGGCAGCCATTTTGCGATTTGGTTATGGACAATATGGTCCTGTAAGCATGGTCGTGGTGGCCATTTGGCTGATGTTTTTTTCCATGATTAACGGCATAATTTCCTCTTTATTATAAATGAATACCAAAATAACACTTCTTGTTGGCAAACCCTGTATCATAAACAGAGTGCAATACAAACAACAGACATTAGTTTAAGAATTTGTTTGTACTCAATTTATATATCAATTGCCTGAAGATGCAATTCAAAGAATTGCAAAATGGAATTGGGAAATGAAATATACAACAATTAAATAACCAAAATTTACCCTAAAGCTCGATGATAACAACTAATTATTAAAACTATTCATTATTCATTCACATTCAATTAATAAGCAATAATTTGAAAAATCTAGTATTTAAATTTAATTGTCAAAACAAAAAGATACAATTCCCTAGCCCGCACTGAAACATATAAGATGTAAATCATCTTGTTGTGCGTGGTGAAACAAATAAATAAATAATAATAATATATACTAATTAAATATTCTGTTTAATAAATATTTTTTTTTTAAATTTTGTTTTGTATTGGATATTTGTCAATCTGTACTTTAGAGTCCAATGACACAACGGAAACTATCAAAAACGTATCGCCTGTTCCCACATTAAACCATGCTGAGCTGCCCAAAAACCTATACTGTCTTGACGAACACAAACAGTAACATGTCGGGTCTTGCTATTGGCTGCTTTGTGTGAGAACACATTTTATCTATGAGGACCACATGAGACTAGAGTGAATGCTGCCTCGTACAAATGCCCATCTATTGATTGTTTTCATATCGGAAACTACGCAGTACGAGTTTAGAAGTGGGTACGGATTCTTATTCGGGTCTGAGTCTGGCTAGCTCATCTGCTCTGCAGTTCAAGGCACAACACCCAGATAAGGTGAATACCGAACTGCTATGGAATCCCGCTGTATGGTCTGGACACTCTGGAGCTGATGTTGAGTTCATGAATACAGAAGGCAAAGATTTAATGGCAGCTGGACTTAGTTAAATAAATCCCCACTGTGGAGGGTACGAGCGAGGATTTTGTAGTGAAATCAATGATGTAGAATGTGAAGCTTAGAACAGTAGGGCCACAAATCGGGATTGCCCTCTGTATGGGGTCTATATAAACAAAAATCTTAATAATCACATTTCATTTTACTAATATCGAGAAGATGTCGTGAAACTTGAAGAACGTCTGATAAATTATTGTGCAGTTGGAATATGTCCTGAAATATATGTATATAACGCCTCCATTTAAACTCTTGTTGGCAAATCTTGTTAAACGCTCACCATTAAGCCTGTAATTCATACATTTTCTGTTTTAACCTCTACTTTGCTATGTTTTTTTTTATGGGTCAACATATTAAATTCCGATTTTAAATTGTTTTTGTGATTTTTAAATCTTATCGATGTTTCAATACATTAGTTTGTACGTCCTTGAAGAACCTAGATTCAACTCCGTTTTTTAAAATCCCTTAGCAAAAGTGAATTTGGCAGCTAAGTCAAAACTACTGTATCGTCCAATGTCAGTATTGACAAGATATGAATCATGGATTTTAATTTAGGTTACGTTAGGTTAATTTGGCAACTGCCTGAAGCATATCTTACTTGGTTCCATACATATTCCAGATTTCTTGGTTTCGGTAGCCTTTTTTCCAACGAAATAAAGGACTGAATTCTAACCACATCCACTTTGGAGGGAAAGGTTTAGTCCTGTGCCAACTTTTGTGTTTAATCCTGTAGCTTTAGTCTAATTTGTGGTTTTTAATGAAAATATTTCGATTTACAGCAAACATTTTCCTTATTTTCTGTTCTAACTCACTGTTCACTGTGTCTGTTGTAGTTATAAATCGAACCAAACACTTAAAACTTTCGTTTTATTATAAATAATATGAAGTCTGTGTATTTTATTTTTATATTCACCACTATACCACTTGATATTACACCACCACACCGACTCATACATATGGCAACACCATTGACACACAAAAAAGAAAGAAAAACAAAACAGCTGTTTTGGCCGCATGAATTTAGTTGTGATTCGAAGTTGAACTCGTTTTTGCAAAGTTTGGTGTTTCTTTTTTATTTAGCAAAGTGCATTTCTATAATTCAAAAATGTAAGAGTGTTGGAAGTGTATATTTCTAAGTATTTTGTTATCATTTAACCACAAAAAACGAACAATATCATATTACTTCGTCGGCAAATGTGATGTGCAATAAAAGTGCAGTGCTGGATATGTCTGCAATGAAATGCAGAAATTGCCATCTATCAAAGTGGTGTGATTTTTTTATCTTTCTTTATGGTATTTATATTTATTCTATTTCCAAAGTGTGGTAGTGTTGTTGTTATGGTGGACATAATCCATAACCTCACAGATGTTCTCCATTCCATGGAGGAGGACAAACGGTGTCATTCATTAAATGCACACATTGCCAAATTTAATAGGCCATCTCTTGTTTAACTGCATAGTCACTCCTCTTTCGAGTATAAATATAACAGAGGCAACGGTATTGAAGTATCTACGGGCGACATGGACTTGGTTTGTTTTCATTTCGACCTAAAAAAAAAACTCCGTTATTTATTTAGTTCCAGATGTTTCAATGCCTTTTGACGTAAGCAGTTAAAAAGTGTTTACTTGGATACATTTTTGCCAGCCGCATATAATTGTCGAGGTTAGGTTATGTTTGCAGTGAAAGTATATAAACACACTCACCGCATACATTTTGTGATTGGAGCTTTGCATCAATGTAGTTTCGCAGGGAGATATTTAATGATTTGTCGAGATGAAGAAAGTTGATAATGTGGAGGACATCCCATATTTCCCCAATACCTAGTTTACATAGTCGACGTTGGACATGACCATCGGAGAAAACCGTACCAAATAGTGCATTTTTTTTGGTGGAATGGAGTCTGTTGGGGATTGGTCTCACTCCATACGCAGCTATTTTGTTTTTAACAAACCCGTTAAGTCAAAAATGATCCTCATCGAATGGAGGATTATGTGCGCCATACTAATCACGAACTGGTCTATAAGTTGAGCAAATTTATGACTGATTTTCAAAGAAAATGTCGATAATTTGGTAGTGTTGTTCATTATTGTCACAACTCAAAGGAGAGCCGTTTTAAGTTTTCAATTGCGTATTATTAAGCAAATATAGAAAAAAATCATAGGTTTCCCGAATAACTAGACCTCTAACATGTGTATGTATAATGCACGCAGATCACAAGTAAACTCAAATAAGGAATTTACAACTTCTTCTTGAGCAAACAAATAAAAAGTGCATTTTGAATTGTGATACTATGGAAGTAAAGGAGCAAAATATCAAAAATTGGGCGTAGAAAATTCGTTTGATAGCTAAACTTTTTGTATGTTCTATCTAAGAAGAAAAAACGCCCTTTATTTGTTAGTTCTGAATGTAGGATAACCAAAGACTATGTCATAAGCAGAAGACCAATTCTTTTACACAAATGCAATGTTATGGTCATAGAACAAAACATCGTTGGCACCTATAGGAAAACTTTCCATTCGACTTAGGACGAATGACTAGATTGTTTAGGGGACATCCATACATTGTGGACATGGTTTAAAGTTATAAAGATTATAGAAACCGTACCATTACTTTGGAATTTTTCGATAGTTTTTAGAAGTTGATAGCACATAGGTTGCAGAGAACTACGCGGTTTTAGCCTAAGAAACGAATAATATAAATCAACATTCAATTGGAGGAAACTGAAGTTGGGCTCTTGTGATCCAGAAAACATCCCTATAAATTGGAATACTTGATTCATACCAACATAACTGCCAAGCGATCCAATGTGAGTGTCTTATAAGTGAAAATATTATGTTATTTGATTTGCAAGACTCGTCCATTCAGAATGTCTAACAAATCAATGGTTTTACAACAGTCCAACTTATCCGAGTATGCATTCCTGCCACTTTCTATTCATAGACATACTATTGCGATGGCCCTTCATAACTCCAATAAGCACACCAATATCGTTTTTTTTTAATTCCATGTCACATTGAGTTATGCATCTAAGATTTGAGAAGTCAACTTGCGCTGTCAGGTAGTCAGAACGTTCAGCTAGAGTGACTTTCTTGTGGAAATTCGATGTCGAACTGCATTCAGAGACCTGTCCCTCTCTAAGTCTCATCGTTCCTTTTGTAAAAACCGCAAGCCAATGGAGAAACCCCTTAATATGTTGGTCCTATGCAGAATGTTTTTATTCAAAATTGGCGAAATAATATAAATTTCATACACATATATGAAATTTCTTAAAGGTTGAAAACACACGTTTATATAGAGGGAACGTGCCGAGTTTTAGAAAACCCATCTATTATTTGTTTTCCTTTTTGGACATCCTAATGGAATTTGGAGAAGTTTTAGTAGATCCCTCACATAAGCAATTTCTAGATCCATATTGCGCTTCCATTTCAATGGGGTGAAAGTACAGGGTTTTCCAACAAGAGGTGTTATTTTGTATTCCAAGAAAAATAACATTTGTTGAGATAAATGATCGGATGTTTATTTCATAATAAAGAGGAAGGTATGCCCGTTAATAATGAAAAAAAAAACATCAGCCAAATGGCCAAAACGGCCACGCTTACAGGGCCATATGATTTTCATGAAATTTCCCATAACCAAATCGCAAAGTGGCTGCCCCCTATGTCCTCGATAGCCTCACGAATTCTATCTTTGAGATCTTAAATCGACGCTGGGCTCTTGGCGTTGACCTTGTGCGAAATACAGTGTAATGACGTTTGTGACATGCCCAAATCCAAAGAACGACGAGGAATGGACAATCCTGGGTTTTCGTCAACACTTTGGGCTACAGCAGCAATATTCTCTGTTGTTCTTGAGCGACGTCACATCACTTATTTGTCCCAACAGCTCGAATTTGTCCACCAATTTCGGTAATGCGGTCCCACAAAGTACTTCACGACGACCCAAAAATCCTTTAGTTTTGCGAACTGTGACTGCAAGATTTTCACCATTTTTGTAGTGAATTTTAATAATTTCAATGCATTTTTAGTAATGGTGTAGTTTCTATTTGTCAAATGTCAAAGAATAAAAGCTTCAAAAGTGACAGCTACCGAAATACCGGCTGATTCCAAATAACTCCTCTTGTTGGAGAACCCTGTAGGAATATAAAATAAAATCGAAATAAATGTTTTTATTTATTCAATATCAATACAAAGAATGCCTAAAAGGCCAATTATACATGTATTGTAAGGTAATCATCTGTGTAAAGTAATTTAAAAAAACGTTCTACAACCTTCTTGTACGGATTCTATGTCTGGGGATTGCCTTCATCTGTAAAAATCAGTTATCTTCAATTTTGTGACCTACCTCCCATCGTATCCTCTTCATCTTCATTGTCAGGATCGCACGTCGTTTGCGACTACCAACAAATTACAGCCATCAGCGAGTCCAACTCTTTGCCTTAATATCGCGTTTCAATGGACACGGCCACTTGATGGAAGCGCTCGCCAAATGAAGATCACAGACTTCGTACAAGAAGGCAGACCATCACGAAAAAAAATATTAGATGATTTTAATATTTAGATGAAAACTGGTTTTCCAGGGTCCCGGCGTTGAGTTTAACAACTTTGCTGAACATCGCTTTGCGATATTCGAACATTTAGATATTCATATTGCATGAAAAAGGCACAACAAATTACAATTTTCCCTATTCAATACTCAGTAACTCGATTCCTTGACCTGACCCAGCAAAACGCCGGGACAGGTATAACATTTTGTTGACCGATATAACTTTTTCCGTTAAGCAGAACGCAGCATTGGGCTGTCGCACAGTGTTTTTATTAATACGTCTTTCAATGCCCATCATATCCTCATTTAATTGCCCACACACTGTATTAATGTTGAGCATATTAACAATTTGTTGTAAACAAAGTCCGTAATTTGTTAAATAACCGAAATGTTAATGAAATTTTGTGCATTGTTGGTGTTTGCAATTATTTCTATTTGTTGGAAATGGTGAGTGTGAAAAATTTTGCATCTGCAGCAATAAAAATTGAAATTCATATATTCGTACTAAACGTATGTATGGGTGATTTCCCTATCACGCCGACGAGGTATACATGGGCTGTGGGATGCTCATGAAACGGATTAGATATATTGTAGCCTTGTTTTTTGCTTATCGAAGAGATTTCCATTCAGTTTGAGTTAATATTATAAACGACTTATTGTTGGGGCAACAGAGAAACGGTTTGGTCAACTCTCGAATATTCCCATGTCTAGCCTATACTGCCATGTAGCGTGTATATATGCCAACTAAGATCAATTAGAAATTGTATGCATATTTTTCTTGATAATTAATAATTCGTAGGAAATAAAGCGTTAAGTAATTTGGCTGGCATACATCATGTAAAACATTTTTTCCGGTTTGTGCTTATTTTTGCAAATTACCTTTGTCGGTGTTGTATGCACCCGCTTCAAGGTGTCCGACACTGTTTACAAATGCCAAAAATTAAATGAATTTCCATGGGTATGTCGGCGAAACATTTGTGCTTAATACATTTTTTGTTGAATGATGATTGTCAAGAATTGCCTTCTAGAAATAAATTCCTCGTATTGTTTTAATGTTGGATTAAACGTTTATTTTTAAATTATTGATTGACGTCCATACAGCACGAGTTATTGTCGTCGACTCTCTCAACTCGCGTTTTCTTCCTTTTTTATTACTCATCAACACACAAAGTTCTCGTTAATGAAGAAGAAGAAGATATTCACAAAATAGAAGATGCCTTCTTATTGGTCGATCGTAACAACCAGGCATTTGTAACGGGATACAAATATTTGCACCGTGGTATGGATTACAAATATTTGTACAGTGATTACAGTAGCATAAAAACCAAAATAATGAAAATTAAAGAAATACTTCAAAAACTAAAAATATAATTAGTATGATAAATCAGTACGTCTGACAGCTCGGCCTCTCCTGACTTTGCATCGCCTCGATGTCAATGTCTTCATCGATTCCATCATCGGGAGGTAAAACACACCACGGTTTTAGCTTCTCTGCTGTGTATATGGAACTGAACGGCTTCTGGCTGATTTGCATACCATTGATGTCTTTCAGGAGGTATCTGTCCTTTCCAAGCACCTTCGCAACTATGTATGGTCCTCTAAAACGCGGTTCAAGTTTTCTGGAATCACCGGTAGACGGAAGTTCGCTCTGAAGTACCACCAGATCATCTACCTGATATTCTCGAGCCTTTTTATGATGTTGATCAAAGCGTTGTTTCCACTGTTCGCGACATTTCATTATGTTAACGGCCGCTTCACTACGATTTTCCTCAATTGTAGTTATGTCGTCGGTTTGAATAATAGCGGCTAACAATTTGTTCCTTAAAACATCCCTTAATTTGAAGTCGAATACCAGCTCGTTCGGACTGAAGCCAGTACTTGAATTCTTTTGTGAATTGACGGACCATTGGATGTTTAGTAAATACGTGTCCCATTCGCGTTGATTAATTGTAGAGGTTCGTAAGTAGTCCAGTATGGTTCGGTTCGCCCTTTCGACTTGCCCATTTGCCCTTGGGGTGCGTACTGCTGTCTTCACGTGACATATCTCGTACTCCTCACAAAATGCTTCGAACTGCTTCGATGTAAAGGCAGAACCTCTGTCTGAGATTATTCGTTGCGGCAGACCGAAGTAACCAATTATCTCGGTAAGAGTTTTCAAAACTTGTGATGTTGACGTGTTTCGAACTGGTTTCACTATCAAGAATTTAGTGAACGAATCGCTGATGGCCAGTACATATGTATACCCTTGTTTGCTGCGTACAAATGGTCCCAAGTGATCAATGTGCAATGTTTGGAACGGAATCGGATCCACGTCAGTTACATACATTTCACCTTCAGGTTTACCAGTTTTCCCCTTATTGAAACAGCATTCGACACACGAGGATATATAGTCCTTCACATATTTCCGTAGCCGAGGAAACCAAAAACTTTGTGAAATACGTTGTATCGTCTTTTCCAAACCAAAGTGTCCCATGTCGTCGTGATAATATTTCGCAATGCGCCAACGAACAGCCTTCGGAATGACAAACAGCAACTTGTTGTTTACTTTACGGTATAAGCGATGATTCTCGATTTTGTAGTCCTCTTTAAATTGAGTTTCTTGCTCCGACTTTCTGTCTCCCCTTAATACTTGAATTATTATTTTCAATTTCTCGTCCTGCAACTGCATTGTTAAGAGCCAATCTTCAGTATCAATTGTTATTTGCATGACAGATTCTTCTACGGGAGCTCGGCTAATGGCATCAACGTGTCCCATACGGCTCCCAGCTCGGTGTACGCACTCAAAGTCATATTCCATTAGAGTTATCCACCATCTGGCAATACGTGGTATAATCTGTGTCTTTGGTTTAATTGTTGCGATGGCAGAACAGTCAGTTAGTACTTTAAATCGTTTGCCCAGAATATAGACTCTGAACCTCTCCAGTGCATCCACAACAGCCATTACCTCGAGTTCGTAGCTGTGATAGCGAGACTCCACCTCTGTACATACGCGGCTGAAATATGCAACAGCTTTCCAGGAACGTCCATTATCGGTTGATTGTAGAAGAATTGCTCCTAATCCAATACTACTGGCATCGGTATGGACCTCATGTAACGCATTGAAGTCATACAAAGCTAAAACAGGTTCTTCGCACAGTTTTGTTTTTAGAGTGTTAAATGCTTCCTCCTGTTCTGTTCCCCACACGAAATTTTCCTGGACTGATTTTTTTGTTAATTCGGTTAGAGGTTTGGCAATGATCTGGAAATTTTGAACAAATTTTCTGAAGAATCCGCACAATCCCATAAATCGTCTTACTTCTGTTGCATTTTTCGGTGGGTTGTAACCTTCAATTGCTAACAACTTCGCTTTTCCTGGTATAATTCCGTGTTCGTCGATTCGATGACCAAGGAAATTAATGCTGGTTGACAGGAAGCTGCACTTATCGTATCGTAAGGTGAGGCCACAATTTTCCAAAATCTTCAAAAATCTCTCAAGTATTTCCTTGCCTTCGAGTGTTGTCTTGCTGGGTATAATAACATCATCCAAATACGCTATAATGTTATCCGGTTTAGCCATCGTAACTACCCTGTTCATTACCTCCTGAAAAACTGCTGGTGCATTGACGAGACCAAATGGCATTCTGTTGAATTCGTAATGCCCTTCCTGAGTAATGAAAGCGGTGTATCGTCTAGCATTTTCCACTATTTCGATCTGATGATATCCCATTTTCAAATCCAAGACGGTAAAGTACTTATGTCCTGATAATTGCGCTAACAAGTCCTCTATTATCGGCATCGGAAATGGTTGCCTTACTGTTATTAGATTTAATTGTCTGTAATCTACGCACATTCTAAACTCTCCATTTTTCTTTTCTCTCAAAACGATGGGTGATGCGAACGGCGATGTCGATTGTCGGATAATATCTGCGGTTAACATATCGTTGATTAACTCACAAACAATTGGTCTACGCGCGAATGGTAGTCGATATGGTTTCATTCGTACAGGTTCACTTGATAATAGTTTAATGTCGAGTTTAACGAGGTTGCACTTACCAATGCTTGAAGAAGTTTCGGAAAATCGTCCTTTAAATCGTGTCAGTACTTCATTCAGTCCAGAAGTTATATCCGGTGACAATGACTCGTTGATATTATTCACGACTTTTGATTGAACATAACAGCTACCACCATCTATTATGAACCGTGTATTGTTTGAGCATAAAATATCTTTGCCTATAATCATGTCGTATGCGAGTTTATCGTCTTGAATTATTAATAAATCATGCTCGGCCGTAATGTCATCAATTTTCAAATTAATCTTAACTTTTTCAAAACACTCATACTGTCCGCCGCCAAAACCTGTGAGGCGTATATAACATTTTTCTTTACCGCTGTATTTCTCTGCCAGAGACTTCTTTATTAGGCTACGTGCACTACCACTGTCCATTAAGGCATTCACATCATCATTTTCAATTGTCACTACCTTAAACATTTGACTTTCCGACGAATCATTTATTTGGTTACAATTAGAGTTTTGGACTTTGCTTTTGCATTCATTCGACGAGTGTCCACTTTTAAAACATAATTCACACCGAACTCGTTTCTGAGGCTCAGGACACTCACGGGATATGTGCCCAGGTTTCCGACAATTGTAGCACGTGACCTCGCTGGTCTTTTTAACAAATTCTTTATTCGTAGAATTTTCTACCTGCCTGACACTGAGTTTTTTAGATGGTAAATTTGATTTCGGATTGTAGCACTTATTATAACCTGTATAATTGACTATGGCTCTCAGAAGCTCATTTGAAGTATTGAAATTTATGACCGACAATACTCGTTTCAAATCGTTGTCATTAATACCGTTTATTACGTATTTTATTACCGACTGATCGTCCAAATTACCGTTTCGCGCAATCGAAAGCACTTTATAATAGAACGTTTCAGCCGAGTCGTCGAAATTGCGTCGCATATTCATAAGCTGCATGTGAATTTCGGCCGTGTTTACTGTCGAAGGGAACTCCCTCAGGAACAATTCTACAAATTCTGGCCAACATGTGAAAATTTCGGTACCCGAATCAATCCACAATTTTGCCACCCCCTGAAGTTTCGTCTGTACTGCGAACAAAAGAATTTTATCGTCCCAACAGTACGATTGTCGGAGTTGTTCGATTCTATGTATGTTGAAGTCGATCTCGAAACATCTGATGCTGAAAAATATGGATCACTACATGTCGTCATAGTGACTCCAACATTCGTCATTTCACCACCTGATGTCGTTCTGGTAACCAAGTTACTAGTTGCACTGTCGAAGCCCATAAACGCTGGAGAAGATCGACTCAAGGGTACGTTGTTGTTTTCAGTGTTCATGCTGCCAAACGATTGGTCATGTATGGAATTTTCCGATAATTCCCGTATAACGCGGTCTTTTTCGCTTAACCCGTGCACATATATTCGTTCTATCAGCGTTGCCTTCTTGCCCGACGTTGGCAAGCCCAGACATGCACACTTTTCTTTCAACTGCTCAACTTTCAATTTATTTAGATTTTCCATTTCGATTTGTTTTTTCCGTTTTCGTCGCACTTTACTTCGATTACAGAACACAAGAATTCGTCTTCTATTCTGGTTTTCTTTTAACACAGGTTTATCCCACTTCTGATAATTGTCAAGAATTGCCTTCTAGAAATAAATTCCTCGTATTGTTTTAATGTTGGATTAAACGTTTATTTTTAAATTATTGATTGACGTCCATACAGCACGAGTTATTGTCGTCGACTCTCTCAACTCGCGTTTTCTTCCTTTTTTATTACTCATCAACACACAAAGTTCTCGTTAATGAAGAAGAAGAAGATATTCACAAAATAGAAGATGCCTTCTTATTGGTCGATCGTAACAACCAGGCATTTGTAACGGGATACAAATATTTGCACCGTGGTATGGATTACAAATATTTGTACAGTGATTACAGTAGCATAAAAACCAAAATAATGAAAATTAAAGAAATACTTCAAAAACTAAAAATATAATTAGTATGATAAATCAGTACGTCTGACATGATGTTGTATGAAATCACCGGCATATTTATATTATATTATGGTTTCTGCCTCAGAGTTCGGAGGAGGCTACTAAAATTTATAAAAACAACAGCTGTGAAATTTTATTAAAATCTGACATGAAGATTAGACATCTGAAAGTCGTTCACTCATTTGTGTGGCTTTGATTTCAATCGATTGTAAAAATTATATCACCAATTGCACGAAGGAACACACGGGGAACTGCCAGCGAATCAGTAAACCGTGCCTGAGGTTTTTCGAAGAAGTTCGACCGGAGTTAGAGATAAACTCCATTTATGAAATCGAACAACCTTTGAAATGTATGTACGTATAAATAGCCACGAGTATAATATTTTTCTCAGTTGTATATAATAACTTGTCTGACGTTTTAGCCCGATTTGAAATAAGTGTCACAAACAATGTTGTTTACCAAACATCAAACGCCAGTGGCTTTACAGACTGCCCTCGGACAAGATTGCTAATAGTAGTACTATTCAACTCATCTCTCTTCTTGAGTTTAAAATAAATTAATTCAAAACACCTGCACCCACACATCTATGCGTTAAATATTTTCATTTCAAAAGTTTTCAATTGGAAAACAAAATAGATGCTGTCAAACTTGACACTGAAATTTTCATTTCAAGGAAAAAGAAAATTCCGTTGATTTTGCTAAATTTTCAAGCAATACTGAAACTTTTCTCTAACGGCGTTTGTTGCCATTAATATTTTGTCCATATTTTATACCACAACAAAAGAAGTGCAACAACAAAGACCGCTACAATTTATGAAATTCGTTTGGCCAAAAAAATATTAAAGAGCAAAAGTTTTGCCAACGATAAAACAAACGTATGTTTTTATTTCATTTCAGTTTGCCTACGTCGGCCCATTTATAACGAATGCTTCGGCCCAAGATTAGACGTCATAGTAATCATATCGGAAAAGCCAGCAAAGAAACAAAACGACAACAATAAACATTTTGTTGCTAATACAAGACCACACCATCGCTCATCCCCCCCTTCCATTTCGACTTCTGGACAGACAATCTGACAAATGGTTAAACTTTTTTCTTCTTTCCGTGGGCTTTACGAAGTAGTAAAAGGAAAAGGTCCTCCTAAATGTTATGAAAATTAATATGATTTATTTTATGGTCGTCGTCGGCATTATTATTGTCGGAATTGTAATGTCGAAACCAGAAACCACCACACCGGATGAGGGGCAATCAACAATGGCGGCAGGCGGGTTGAATTAGAATGTATGGCACACTCGCCACAATTGTTTCAATCACAATTGTTTAGCTAAGGAGAATATGAACGGGAGAACAACAAAAGAATTGCGAAATCATTAATATTCCATGTAAGGAATTTTTGAATAAATGAATCAAAAATACGGAAATGATTTGGATTCAGATCCAAATCATTTCTCCACACAGCTGTGCGGGGAATTATGATGTTCCTCTATTACACCAAGGACAATCAGATTCAGTTCTTATATTCTTGTAATCAAAGTGCTGGTCACAAATAGCAGTTTGGTGATCTCCCCAAAAACGAATCTTATTGAAACATAATCAAGCAATTCTTTTAATAAAATTGATAGAGGGAATGTCTTCTTTCGATTAAAAAAAAAAATGGGAACATGAAGAAAACTATAAATTTCTTGTTAAAGTCCTGTAATTTGTCAAACAATTTTTGCACAAAAATACTATTGCCTACTTCTATGCCAGTTTTAATTGATATTTTTCGTCGCTTACTGGTTTCATCAGACCCATTCTTAAACAGCTGAAGAAATGAGCCATCCAAACAGGATTTGGAATGTAAGGATGTAGTCAAAGAAATGATAGACGATGATAAATACAAATTTTTATTCAATTCAATTTTTATTAAATTTATTCAATTAAATTTTATTTCTTATAATACAGGGTATTCAAAGAAAAATGGAATTTTTTGAGATAAATAATCGGATGTTTAATTCATAATAAAGAGGAAGGTATGCCCGTTAATAACGAAAACCAACATCAGCCAAATTACCACCACGACCACGCTTACAGGACCATATCCTCTTCATGACATTTTCCATAACCAAATCGCCAAGTGGCTGCCCCCTATGTCCTCGATAGCCTCAATTATATCTTTGAGGTCTTGAATCGACGCTGGGCTGTTGGCGTAAACCTTGTAATTCACGTGGCCCCAAAGCAAGAAGTCGCAAGGTGTTAAATCACAAGATCTCGATGGTCAATTGTGATCACCTCTTTTCCCGTACAAGAGCAATGGTTTCGTTGCTTGTGTGGCACGTTGCGCCGTCTTGTTGAAAGTAAACGTTGTCCAGATCAATATCATCCAACTCCGACCATAAAAAATCATTAATCATCTGCCGATAGCGCAATCCATCCACCGTAACTGTTGATCCAACCTCATTTTCGAAAAAGTAAGGTCCAATGACCGCGCCGGACCATAAACCGCACCAATAACAATAACTCTTGGGTTTTCCGAACCCCCAATGATTGTTGACGTAGCCACCGAGGTGGAAATAGGCCTCATCAGTCAAGATGATTTTTCGATGGAATTCCGCATTTCAAGGACCGAATCAGCAAAGACATGATGTTGTTGATGATCGGCCGGCTTGAGTTCTTGTGTTAACCTAAGACCCTTGTCTTTATGCAAAATACTGAGTAATGACGTTTGTGGAATGCCCAATTTCAAAGAACGACGAGGAATGGACAACCTGGGTTTTCCCAAAAATGCTTTAATTTTGCGAACTGTGACTGCAGTTTTTTCACCATTTTTGTAGTGAATTTTAATAATTTCAATGCGTTGTTGAAGCGTGTATCGTTCCATTTGGCGTAGTTTCTACTTGTCAAATGTCAAAGAATAAAAGCTTCTAAAGTGACAGCTACGGAAATACATCTTTTTGGAAAACCCTTTATTTAATGTGTACATTTGACTTCAAGAAGGTGGCATCACTCTCCAATGAAGAGATTGTCCAATTGTTGGTTTCAATGGATTTCTATGGTAATACGGACGTAGACGAAGGTTTGGACAATAATGTTCAGGAGACGGAGTGGCTGACTTCCAAAATGTATCAATACAAAGAGTGTATGCAAGTCTGCTACGGTATTTAAATTACGTACATATGCAAAGTTACCTTACAATGCATCAACTACATATAAAACCGATGCCTGATTGTTTTTATCTGCGTTAGAAATACTCACGTTTTGAAATGGTATGCATTGTAAAAGTTTTGTACAGTGGCATTATGAAACACTAAACTTCGTTCAAATACAAAGCAACTAACATTTTGCAAGTCAGCCAGTGTCCTATCAGCAACGGAATTCTGTATCTCCAAGTGGAAGTTATGTGTCGTTTGCACCCTCTGCTTCAATTGCTTTCCATTCGTTTCGATTAATATCCTGTTGATCTCAAATCGTATTCCGAACTGTGTGAACGATGATCCCTACCTCGTGCACATTATTTTCTAGTGTCGGAACTTTCTCTGACAGTTTGGAAAGACAGTAAGGAAGTGCGAATGGCATCAATCTACATGTCCAACAAGGTCCATCATGTTTGCTGATCTCAAATCGTATTCCGAACTGTATGAACGACATTATTTTCTAGTGTCGGAAATTTCTCTGACAGTTTGGAAAGACAGTAAGGCCGTCCTTTGTATTTTATGGTAGTCTGACAGCCATTATATAATTTTCCTCTGAAGTCTTTCACATTGTTTTGGCTATTTTGTTGCCTTCTATTTTTTACATCACCCACATCCATACTTCGCTATCAAGGTACGTAAAGAATTACAAGAACACGTTCTATTTGTTCCTTTTATTTTGTTTAACTCATCGCATTTCATCTCATTTCGCCCCCTTTGTTGTTTTATTCAGTTGATTTTCTTCCACTCTTTAGCTTAATTCACTTTTCATTTCATTTGTTGCTAATTAACTAAAGGCAACAATGTTTAACAGAAACCATAAAGGTAGGAGCAAAGGACGGTAGTTGTTTCTGTCGGCCAGTCTGCTATGCCCGTGGCATGATAACAATTGTTGCTAATTAAGTGAATGGTCTTTTGGTAATGAGAACCGTATCCTTGGCCGGCTAAAAGGCAATGCTTTTCTCATTGGGAGCTTAATGAGTAGTTATGATTTTTTTCATTTTTATTTCTTTAAAATAATATGAAAAGTTATTTTTTTTTTGTTCGAAATTCTGAATATGAATAATTTGGTTTAAATTTAATTAAAGTGTGCACATACCCATGGTAAATTGATTTGTCGGATTTAATGCGGATATACCATGGATGAGGAAAACGGGGAAACTTCTGTCAGATCAGTGAGATGTGAACGATATAGGTTCTACTACTCCGCCCACAATCAGTTCGTACCCCTGAACATTTTTTAATATGTAATTGCTGTTTTTGTAAGTTTTTTTTTTGTTGTGCTATTAGTTCTAAGAAATACAACTTTTAGCTTTACGGAGACAATAAACTTTGTCTCAGAAATGTAGATTTTTAAATAAACATAGAAGCAGAAAATGACAATTTTATAAAACGGACAGGCGTACGAACTGATTGTTGGCGGAGTAGTACCTTTACAAGTCGGCTCCGGAAGGCTAATGCTGTTCTGGAGAACTCTTACATGAAGTCGTGCTCGTCAAGTCCCCGCAGGTTGAAATGTCCGCTTACATGTTGTGAGTTTGTTGTGTGGTAGACGCATACACGACCTATCACGACGACAACCGCTCACATACAAATTTAACAGTCAATTTGTTAGACCTGCACAGATAGACTAGCCATTCAGTGTGCTTATACCTTGGAATATAGAAATTGTATACAACAACTTCAATGGCAATATGTATTCGCACAAATGTATTTTAATTCTCCATATTTGGGAATTAAACAATTTGATTTTTCCAACAATGTTAGATTTATTTTAAATATAAACTCTATAATCACATCAAATCGAAATTTTTCTTGCGTTTCGTACAAACATAAACAATTTTGGACATTTGAATTTGTGTTAATACACTACACGGTCGGTTCTCGTTTTCACAGTAATGCCAAAAAAAAAAAGTAACCCCACCGTGAATGCAAAAAGTTTATTAGCCTCGACACAGATTTCTAAAGAAAACGCGGGAGAGTGAATTTCAAATTTCGCCGAAACGACAAAGATAAGAAAAATTCAAGAAGAAACAAACAAAAACAATTGAGACAGTTTTTTTATGTGTTTTTCATTAATTTGAATTTTAAAAATTTTGTCTAGATTTATGAAAGTGGGAAAAAAATGTCATAAAAAAATGTTGTGCCTGGGTGTGTGTTTGTTTGGGGGCTGTGACGACGTTTGGCTGAGAAAGTGTTGTTGATCAACCCACTCGCTCGATCGCCTGTTTGCTGGTGTTTCACCCGGTTCGAACAATTTTCCAAACGCCAATGAGATTAATTTAATTAATTAATGGCAAATTTTCTATGTTCGATTTGTTTTTTTTTTGGGAATTTTTGAAGGTTAACTTGAGGTTATGGCGGGAAATATTGAATGGTGAAATTAAGTGACTTGGATTAATTTAATTAAATTAACGACTCTACACTGGTGGTAAAAAAATAATCCTACTTTCTAACTTAAGTTGGATCTAGAACCTATTATTGGAAGTGACCTGCTACAAAAATAATTTCCAACAATTTCTCCAGTTTGTGATAACTGTGATAACGATTTTCATGTATTCATCTACTTGCCCTTGCCTAAGCCTTTCGTAGTATTTGTTCTTCAACGCCTTTCTGGCTGAAGAGTTTCGTTTCGTTCGAACGAGTTAGTCCAGCCTGCGCAACTGCTGAATTTTCATGGCTCGATCCGGCCGGGCTATTGCTGCGTTGACCTCATCTGGTATACTGCCATCATTTAGGTATGATTGTTTGTAGATTGCTTACTTCAAGTGATTCTCCGTCTGCTAGCAAACGGCGCACTGGCCTGTACATTTTCGTCTTAAGATGAAGTTATGGCAGTAGGTGAGTCTTTAGATTGATATTTGTACTCGTTGGTATACTCTTTTCACATTGCTGTCTTTACATTTGCCTTTTTATTCTTCGAAATAGATGATTTTCCTCACGTCGCCCTCTTTGAGATGTTCTTGGTTTCCGTGAGGGTTTTAGACTCCTCATCGGGTTTTACACTTCCCTTCCATTTTTTTAGAGTCTAAACTTAACGAAAGCAATTGTAATTTTGTAAATTTTCAAATAAATATTTTCAATCATAATTACTGCCTGTTTCCATAAGACGAATTTGTTCGATCGTTACTAATCGTCAATAAGCGTTATAAATCAGGCATTATTCAATTCTGATTTTCATTTATATTTTAGATATCGACATATGGAACACAAGTCCAAAAGAATAAGCTCTTATTACTGATAAGAATCAATTTTTTTGAGCATCAAATTTTGACAAATTGTAACGAACGAACAAATTCGTTCTATGGAAACCGGCAGTTAGTCTATTACTTGAGTGGAATTTTTCCATTGGTGGTGTGGTTTTGTCTTACATATCCTGCCTCCATTTGAAATTTGAATAGTTTTAGAAAATAATCAAACCCCGATTCTAAATACCTTTGCAATGTATTGTGTATGCATAGTTAGGGCATATGTATTTATATGGGCTTATTTGAAATCCTCTTAGAGTCTTTCCATTGTCAATTTGTGACTTCTAAGGCTTTCCCATTGACTTTGTCATTGTCTGTATTTGAGAAACGTTTTAGGTCCTTCCTTACAATTAACCCGTGTTGTGTGTGCCTGTGTGCTTGAAATAAAATCTCTTTGAAATGTGGCTTTTTGTTGTGGGTTTTTTGTTTTGTTTTGTTGTTATCAGTTCATTTTTTGAAACGCGTTTCTTTATTTTTATTTTTTGTTACTAATTTTACGTTTTTTTTTTTTAAATTTATATAAAATAGCTTAAACATAAACTTATGTTTACTTTATATAAAATACAAAAAGAATTTCCACTTGTTTTTTTTTTTCTTCTACAAATTTTGTTATATGTGTGTTTGTGTGTGTGGGGGGTGTTTGTGTGTATGTATAATAAACATTTTCTTTAAGTGTAATTTTGTGAGGAATTCAAATAAAAACTTAACTTAAAAAATGTGTGTAAAAATAAAAAGATAATGAAATTGGCTGCAGTTTGGAATTTACTTGTTCATCAAGATTTTGCGGCCAGCGCCGAGGTTTTGGCCAGCTTGGGTGGCACCCTTGTTTTGACCGGCTTGCAAGCCAATGACGGTTTGGCCAGCCTTCAATTGTTCTTCGGTGAAGTCACGCTTGCACTCATCAGCGGGCTTGGGGCCCAAGAAGGGACCTTTGAAGTCAGCGTGTTTGTAGCACTGCAGTAAAGAAAACGCAAAAACCATTTTAGTTTAAGAAGACGAAACTTGAACAATGCCAATGAGGTGGTGTATCGTGAGAAATACTTACAGCACGGCCCAAGGCGAAGATGGTGTTGGTCACGGTAGCAATATCCTTCTTTTCCCACAAATCGACAGTTTGGAAGACATCAATGTCGGGTACACCGTATTCCTTGAGAGCCTTTTGGAAGTTATTGATGTTTTCCATCATTTTAAATTGGCCACCGGAGGAGTTGACCTTGGCAACGGCATTGGGGGACAATGTGTTGATCAATTTGCACAAAACTTGACCGTCCTTGAGGTGTTCATCGTATTCAACGCCACCGGGGAATTTCTCACCCATAATGGTTTCAATCCATTCTTGGGCTTCTTTGTCCATCTGGGGATTGCGCTTGCCAGCGATCTACAAATGGTAAACACATATTCATGGAAATTAGATTATTTCTTTCGAATTTTTTTTTCTTTTTTGAAAAAACACTTTAACACTTTAATAGTTGCTTATGATTTTCGAAATATTTCTGAGTTGTCTTTTAATTGTTCACTTTTTTTTAAAAAAATTTATGTGGATTTTTCTCATTTTTTGTTCGTTTTTTGTTCTTCATTTTAGTCACCTTAGCTTTGATAGCACGTTCAAGAGACATGTTTGATTTTGTTGTTTAAGGATTGGTCTTTGCTAAAGGTCTTCACACGAAGAATATCCAAAGTAGACTGATGCTGATCCTCTGCGGTGCTTGAGTTTATAAATGCCAGTAGCGACGTTATGGCCGTTATTCGCCTGATCGCCGAAAATGTCAAAAACCACTCAAATCCGTGAACTCTCACAAAATTTTCCACATTCTCACCCCATAATCATACACAGACATTCTTCAAGAATTTTCCAAAAATACACCACATCTGTTCGTTCTATCTCAAGAGAGCACCAATACAGTGCGGCGTGGGTGTTGCTTCATTATTTGGTAGATTTTCACCAATTCAAATTCAAAATCATCATTATCGTCATCAAGATCGTAACGACGATCTCCACACACACACACACATGCACACACAATTATCATCGCAACGCCATCGTCATCTTTAGCAAGTGCAAAGTTAAGGAAACTTTTCGATTTATGTTGCTGTTGTTTTCGATTTTTTCTATTCAAAACATAGTGTCAATGATGAGTGGTCAGTTTATAATTATACTACACACGTTACACTTTTCGACCAGCAGCAGCAGCAGCAACAACACACGCACTCGAACACTGCTTCGAGATTACACAGTGGCGAAACGCCGGGTTAAATAAGCCTTCGCAACAGATATTCATAGCAAGAACTCGAAATATCCATTTTTCAGAGGTTACTTTCTACAGCAGAATGGATGGACTACAGTAGGACTTGTGTCGGCGTCTTCTTGTTTAATAAATGAGTTGGGTTTTATAAAAAGGCCTTAGTCTCGGGAAAATATTAGGCGTTTCCTAGACTTTTCGTTATAGTCAACCATATCCCGCAAAACCAGATGTGCACCGTGACTATTTGACAACATTAATAACCGGAAATCTGTTTATGGTATTATGTTTACTTTTCAAATAAGGCTGAGAAGAAGAGTCGTTCTATCAACTCACACTCAAGGATTACGGCAGAAACGTATACGTTCTCCTTAGCTGTTGGATGCTGTCCATTTAGATGTTTCGTACTGCTCACGCGTTCTTTCAGTTTCCTTCAAGAAATCACTTTCAACTGCGAGATGTTGAAAACTCATTCTTACAAAAGATTTACGTCATTTGGAATAGAAGTGTGTTCTCTTTCTTTCCTCAGCTAATACCAACCGATCTGACGGCCAATTCTGTTTTCTTAACCACCACCTTATTTGCTTAATATTAGGAATATTGGACTATAACTAAAAATGCTGCGGAAGTTTAGCACCGAGGTTTCCAACTTAGGGCCCTTGTAGCTGATATACGACTAGACCCACTGGATAACTCAACAACATATTTTGCAATAAATCAATTGAACTGCCTCTTCTGTTTTACAAAAAGTGTTTTTGCAATATTTAATCTGATATTAAATATAGATAAATAATTATTTCGATGCCTGTAGTCATCCTCAAAATTTCTTAAAATATTACTTTTTTCAATCTATCGATTTGGCCGACTCATACGGATTCCAAAAAATAGTTTTAGTTTTTTCCGAGAGTCCATTACTTTATGAAGCCTACAGAATTTGCCACTTTTCATATTTAAAATTCAGTTTAAAATCGACCAATCTTAAAATCTTTACGAATATTATGGCGGAGTAGTTTAATTTTTAAAAATTTTCAACATTTTCTCACAAGAATAATCAATTGTCATGATTTAAAAAAAAATAACTGAAAGAAATTCTCTCATAAAGATGACAGGCGATAGATTCCGTTTTGGATTCCCCATCGAACCGAAGATTCTAAAGATAATGTAGTTTTTTTTTTAACCCTTTCCGTGGCAATTAATTTTTTTTGACGTGCTGAACATAATATGAAGTGTCGAATATATTTGACAAAGCCACTGAAAGGGTTAAGAGACCTTTAAATAAACAGAAAATAATAAATTCTAGCAATCTCAAAATCTTGTGAATATTATGGTGGAATAATTTAATTTTTAAAAATATTCCAGAATAATCAATTGTCAGTTTTCAGAAAAATAAAGCGGCCAGTTCGAAAAATCACAGGAATCCCTTCAAAAAGGCCTCTGATCGGCAGGCCAGACGAAATGCGACGCTCTTTTTTCCTGTACTTGTGAAATTATGTTTATGTTTAAATTCATTTATGGAATGTTTTTTTTTTTTTTATTAATATTTTTAAAGTTGTTTTTGTGGTGTTTGTATGTATGTATAGTATACTATTGAGTGCATTTATGTCATGTTTTGGAAAATCCACGAATTTCTCCGAAATACACACGTGCACACACTCATATATACCATATTCATATATAAACAGAATATAGAATACATTTTTTTTCCTGAAAAACAGATGATTTTCGGTTTTCCCCCCTCTGGTTAAACGAAAACATGTACACAATGTTTCACCCTCAAAATATACATTTTTCGGATCAATCATCAATTTAAATTTAACATGAAAAACCCACCATTAAATGTGTGAAATATTTCAATTTGCTATTTTTAATACAAAGTGTGCTGCGGCAGCCATATTTCAACATTATTGAATTCATATTTATTCAATTTTCTTGTTATGATTGCAATAAAACAAAAATGTTTTCTTAAAGTGGTTTCTTGGGTTTTTTCTTCTTCTTTTTTAAATGAATATTATAAATGGTTTTAAATTTGTAAATATATCATATCAATTGAAATTAATTACTCAGAGAATATTGAAAAATGTAATATGTGATTTCAATTTATTTGTCAAAGCTTGTGGCCATGAAGATTTACTAGCTTATTTGAATTAATTAATCGTTTTCTACCTGGCCATATGTAGAGAAATTTCCCATTAAAATGCATTCAATTTCATTGTACCACTCAGTGGAACAGAGTGATAGAAATAAGTTGTACGTTTCAGAATTAATAATTCGATCTCAATAACCATTTGGAAGGTATCAGAAGAGGCCTTCACTGTATTGTGATTGTAATGGTCTATACCTCATTTTTTATTTTAAGATTAATGTGCTATGATAAACTATTGAAAATTAGCAAATTTCGTCATTTTCGATTTTTTTTATAATTAAAACATAGTTTACTATATAAAATGTTGGCCCCCTTAATTATGTTTGTTACTGGGAAGCCATCATTCAGATTAAAAGTCCCAAAATGTATGTATAAAAGATAATTTAGTGATGAGTTTTTTAAAATTTATTTCAACAAAATCGTACTAGTCGAGATATGACAAATTATGGTTTTGTTTGCTAACAAACCTAACTGAATTTCGACCATTGTATCACAATAGCAAATTGGTTATTCAACACAAAAAAAAATTTTTGACTAGTGTTGTTGGCCTCATTTTTTGCAAATGTACACCGCAAGTTGTCGTACACATGCCGGCTCTTTTTGTGGAATTTTCTATAACAAAATGTTGGCAGTACTCCGGCCAACATTACTCCGAATGTTGTTCGAATTGTATGGGTAAACTCCATTATTGAGATGGCCCCAAAGAGAATAGTCCAAAGGCGTTAAATATGCCAATGAAAATCGTGAAATTATTCTGTACGGATATCTCGTTATTAGGATAATACTTATAGTCCTAAGTTTTTATGCGTCAATGTAATATTTGTATCTGTAAAATTCTGAAAAGAGGCTCAATAAAATTAACCTTAAAATTGAACCTTAAAATTAAATTGTAAAACTAATTAGGTTTTCAACACTTGTTCAGCCTGTGGCGTTGCAGACTTGGACAATGACAAAGGATGTGTTCTATGGTCTCCAATTACTCCTCATCCTCGCACTTCTTCAGAAATCTGGTGATTTGTTATCTCATCTGCAGGTCTTCGCCCTAACTGAGCAGTGACCTGTAATGACTCCTATTGCAATTCCGAGACTTCTTCTGTCCAGCCCCATTGCTCGCACAGTACTTCTTATTTAATTTAATTATTGGAAGTCATTTGTTTAACGCTTCCACTTAATAAAAGATTTCCCATGAAACACATGGCTTAGAGATTACTCTCTTAAGTGGTAAAGTCGACAGCATTTACAAGGTGGAAAATAGCCGCCAAAAATGTTTGATGGGCTTACTCGGTTTCGAACCTTTGTTATTCTGTGTGATAGTCGCACACACTACCTACAACACCACATGTGTATGGAACTTGTGACGGAATTTGAAACTTTTTTTTGGAAATAAATCTGTCATTTGGTTTAGCTGAAGTGTTCTCGGGCTTAAGGGCCCAAAGCTTAAAAACCTCGGTTCTAGAAAAACTTAAACTTCAGCGACATTGTACACACCATCTTTCGAATTTTCCGGCAATAATTATTTCTCATCACAGTTCCTAAACTATTATCTCTTTATTCGTTTAATGACGATTCATTTTATTCTTAAGCATTTTTATTATTCTGTCCGCTTCTGGTCATTTATTAATCTCTTTGTTTCCTTTCTCCCCCACAGCCTCATCATAATTGTCCCATACACTTCCGGATTAGTGCCTTCTTCGTTTAGAATATTTGAATGAAAATCTCTAGTTTTAAAGTTGTTGAAAACTTCTCGAAACTTCTCAGACGGCATTATTCGTGTAGTCTAAAAGCCATCAATATGACTGCTGATACCACCAATGTGTCGGGTGCTGCAACGAAAATGTCGCCCCTCAGCTATCCTCGGCCCCGCAAAGACGAAAGTGTTGCAGAAAAACATCATGATGTCGAAATTAAGGACGTCTATCGTTGGTTGGAGGATCCCGATTCGGAGGAGACGCAAAAGTATGTTGAGGAACAGAATAAGATCAGTCAACCGTTCTTGGAGGGATGCGAGGCTTGGAAAAAGATCAATGCCAAATTGACCAAGTTGTGGAATTATGAGAAGTACGGTTGTCCCATGAAACATGGCCAGTACTATTATTTCTACAAGAACAGCGGCTTGCAGAATCAGAGTGTTATGTACCAGCAGGATACCCTCGAGGGAGAGCCACGTGTTTTTCTCGATCCGAATGCCTTGTCTAGTGACGGTACCATTGCTTTGGCCCAAAAGTCCTTCTCCGAAGATGGCAAATTCATGGCCTATGGCCTGAGTGCTAGTGGCTCCGATTGGATTAAGATTTACATACGCGATGTGGCGACCGGCAAAGATCTTGATGAAGTTCTGGAGAAGGTGAAATTCTCAGATATCTCTTGGACTAAGGACAACAAAGGTTTCTTCTATGGCCGTTATCCGAATCAGGAGGGTAAAACGGATGGGTCCGAGACTAAACAAAATGAAAACCAAAAGCTATACTACCACTACCTGGGTCAACCGCAAGAGAAGGACGTTCTAATTGCCGAATTTCCGGAAGAACCGAACTGGCGCATTCAGTCGGTGGTGTCCGATTGTGGCAAGTATCTCATACTGCCCATTGTCAAGGATTGCCGTGATAATATCGTGTACTATGCCGATTTAAAACCGGATGCCGCAATAACATCCAAGCTGGAAATTAAAAAAATTATCGAAAAGTTCGAGTCCGATTATGATTACATCACAAATACTGGCTCCAAAGTGTACTTCCGTACAAACAAAGATGCTTCCAATTATCGCGTGATCATGATAGACTTTGAAAATCCCGCCCAAGACAATTGGCAGACACTCATTGCCGAACACGCGTCCGATGTGCTGGATTGGGTGCACTGCGTGAACGATGACAAATTGGTGCTGGGCTACATTCAAGATGTGAAGAGTGTCCTGCAGGTGAATTCGCTGCAGAACGGCGAGCTGATTCATAAATTTGAATTGGACATTGGTACCGTGGTGGCCTTATCTGGTAAAAAGGAGGAATCCGAGTTGTTCTATAACTTTTCGTCATTCCTAACACCGGGAACTATTTATCATTACGACTTCAAGTGGAATAATTTCACACCGAAAGTCTTGCGTGAAATCAAACTGAACTTGGATGGTTTTTCGCCATCCAATTACAAAGTGGAACAAGTCTTTTACAGCAGCAAAGATTCCACCAAAATTCCCATGTTCATAGTGTACAAAAACTCCGGATCTGAGGTGAAAACACCACGCCCTTGCTTCTTGTATGGCTACGGTGGCTTCAACATCAGCATGCAGCCCTCGTTCGGCATCACGGGTCTAATGTTCATCGACACGTTCGATGGCGTTATCGCCTATCCCAATTTACGCGGTGGTGGCGAATACGGTGAGAAATGGCACAATGCCGGTCGCTTGTTAAACAAGCAAAATGTGTTCGATGACTTTCAGACAGCTGCCGAATATTTGGTGGCCAACAACTATACCACCAAAGATCGTCTAGTCATTCAGGGTGGTTCGAACGGTGGCCTTTTGGTGGGTGCCTGCATTAATCAGCGTCCCGATCTGTTCGGTGCCGCCGTTGCCCAGGTGGGTGTCATGGATATGTTGCGTTTCCATAAGTTCACCATTGGCCATGCTTGGTGTTCAGACTACGGCAATCCCGATGAGAAGGAACATTTCGACAATCTCATAAAGTATTCACCTCTCCACAATGTCCATACACCGAAAACACCAAATGAAGAGTATCCATCCACCTTGGTGCTGACGGCCGATCATGATGATCGCGTCAGTCCTTTGCATTCGTTGAAGTTCATAGCCGCTCTCCAGGAGGCTGTACGCAATTCGGAACATCAGAGCAATCCGATATTGTTGCGTGTCTACAGTAAGGCTGGCCATGGTGCTGGCAAGCCCACTTCCAAACGCATTGAGGAGGCCACCGATGTGTTGACATTTATGCTGAGAAGTCTCAATATTGATAAGGTCAATTTATAAGCTTGCCTACGACAATAAAAATAATAATAATAATAATATTTCAATCAATCATTTTACAGTCTGTATCTCAAAATGTACATTTTTCTTCTTCTTCTTCTAAATATTATTAACAAATTGTATTATTAAATTAAAATTTATAACATCAGCTTTTTATATTAACAAATAACAGAGCATTTCAATAAAAATAAAAACAACAATAATATATCGGAAGTTCAACGAGAAAATGTGCGTTTGCAAAATTGATGGGATTAACTTGGTTGTGTTAGCGGGGACGCAATCAGAAGTCAACATTAGCTATGCCGTGCCATTGGAAATTCAATATTACCAAGTTATGTTTATCAGGGGGAGAGTGTCAGGAACAGATTACATATTATGAATACTCTTGCATTTGATCTCATTCCCATTCCCATTCTGACATTAACCACCTCATTAATTTTCCTAATAAATCATGAATAAGACAAGATCCCATGAATAATTCCACATAGTATAGACAATATAATTTATGACTACATTATTTTATAGCAGTAAATTATTGCTTGTTAAATACATTGTCAAAATTGAAAAGTTATATTAAACGTTTCTAAAATTTATTACTTTTAAATACATTGGTATGAATGTCTGTGTGTGGAATTTTTCAATGCATTTCTTGTCGAATATGCGGTGTTCGTATTCGTCAGAAAATACGATTTGAAAACGAATCAACCATTTGATGTCTTAAATGGGTCCATGATGATATATTTATAAATAATTATTATTTTTTTTCAACTGAATTCGTTTTAATGTAATTTCATTGCCGTGATTTTTTCAGTTGGTCTTTTGGGAAGATGAACTGTGACATGTCCCATGTGGAGTCTGGGAAGACAAAAATTTCAACATCAAAATATTTAAACGCAAGAGGATGCTATAGAAATACATTAAAAGTTGCTGATCACAAATTGCGGTGTTTGAGAAAGCTAAGAGAAATACAAAACTGTACAAAGCCGGTAAAAAAAAGGTAAAGAAATTTAAATTTTGAAATCATTCTACTGACTCGAAAATGTATATTCCCCCCGAACACCAATTGGGTATCTTGAGTTTACCCCGAACGATTGTTCACTTGGAAACAGCTGATTTGATACGGACTGTTGTTGAAAAGGTAATTATTAGAAGATCACAAGCCCATAGGCTCGATTACTACACGCATCTAAATAAATAAATAAAAAATGAAATACTAACAGAAATTCGGCGTTTTTTTTATTCAAATAAATAAAAATAATATAAAGATCATTTTAAGAAAAATGAACAACCATATTAGTATATGTTGTCTACGGGATATCTCAGATCACTTGGAATGGCCGATGTCACAGTATGTGTATTTGAAATTAACATGACGTCTAATGTTATTTGTTTCTTCTCTGAGTTCCTAAACAATAAAGTATCATTCACTTATCTAGCATTTAAAACTCTTTGCCACCTGTGAAGAAAAATAATTCTATTACGCTAATAATATGCGTTTGCTTTGAGGGTGGTTATCAGAAAGCTGTAGGCATAGACTGTGAGTTGGCGATGACTCAAACTACGTTCAGCAAGGTACATTCAGAATTGTTGAATATTATACAAGTTTAAAAGTGGTGTCTGTGGATATGGCAGCAGAGCAGAAGCAGTGCCCAGGAGTTCTTTAGACAAATTTTGAATACCCGGTGTTCTGGAATGCATGGGATGCAATAGAAATAAATGATACTAGTAAATATACTACAAATTTATAAAGGAAATCTAATTTTTTTGTGCGATGTTGGTTTGGATATTTGTGAAGTTTGATGGAACATTTATGAATTACCAAATCTGTTGAGAATATAAAAGAATTCCTTATAGTGGAGTGGTATGGGGTGATATACAGTAGGCCTCACCAGACTTTAGCCTATCCCAATTGTTTTCGTAATAACATATATCACAAAAATGCAATATGCGTTAGGTATTCGAAAAAATACAAATCATTCTAACACTTTCCGTGGATTTGTCGAATATATTCAACACTTCATATGATGTTTAACACGTCAAAAAAATTATTTGCCACGGAAAGCGTTAAAACATTCGCTGAAATATTTATATTCGCTAAATCGGCATTCGTTAGATCCCTAGGCAAAAGTGTTACCAATCAAATAAGATTAGTCTAATGATTATAAGTGGCTAGCTTTTTTGTGGTGATTTTTTTTAGAGAAAATTGGTTTCAATAAGTAGAACATTTTCTACAAAGTGAAAAATTTCCATATTTTAAGATTTGAGAAATAAATATGCAATGAATACCCGGTGATTTTTACAATTATTATTCATTTACTAGTAAGTTGTAATGCGCCTATGGCGCCCGTTAATTTGCTTGAGAAAGTATTTGTTACTTAATTTTAAAAATTTTGTAAAAAATATTTTGAGAAAACTATTTTGTAAAAAAAAATTTCGAAAAAAAAAAAAATTAGTGGAAAAAAAATTTTTGCTGAAAAAAAAAATTTTTGTTGAAAAAAAAAATTTTTGTGGAAAAAAAAAAAATTTTGTTGAAAAAAAAAATTTTTGCTAAAAAAAAGTTTTTGGAAAAAAAAATTTTGTTGAAAAAAAAAAATTTTGTGGAAAAAAAAAATGTTTCTTGAAAAAAAAAATTTGGAAAAAAAAAAATTTGTAAGAAAAAAAAATTTTGGAAAAAAAAAATTTATGGTAAAAAAAAAATTTGGGGAAATCACAATTTCTGTACAAAAAAAATATTATTTTTTTTACTGCGTGACAGAGTCAGTGAATCAGTGAATCAGGGAATCAGTGAATCAGTGTATCAGTGAATCAGTGTCGAGGGTAAATATATATTAAGATATTTATTTTTTTGCTGCATAGTCAAGAACCCAGCAACTTTCGCAGTCCTCAAAGCATTGTCCTCTTAAACAATCGTAAATACATACATACATATTATGTATATATATATATAATATGCACATTAATATTTATTTGATTTTTTAATTTAAATAAAAATGTCAATTAACATGATTTAGAATGAGGAGTATAATCGCACGTTGGCTTTAATGGCCAACAATAATAAATAAACAAAACCATATTCAAGGTTAGACCGAAAAACAAATCGAAACAAATGTTGATATATAGAACACACACCTACCTACCACCTACGTGCAAACATTTATACTACTCTATTTACATAGTACATAGATACGTACAGACATATGTATGAACTCGACACAATGTACATACATATGTGCCTAAGGACGGGCGTACATGTGAACATTAGAATGGCTAATGGCTCATGCACGAAAAATAAATTCCTGATTTGCAGAAGTTTCGGCAATAATTATATTTTCTGGAAAATATCTGATATTCTTCTCAGAAAAAACATATTTCATATGTTCCTTTTCTGTCATATATGTATTTAGGTAAATTGTCTCCGGTGAACCTTTATTATTTTGACTATATTTTATTTTTCTAAAAAAAATATTCATTATTTTAAAAAAAATATTCATTATTTTAAAAAAAAATATTTATTTTTTTTAAATTTTTGTCTCAAAAAATATTTATTTTTTGCAAAAAAAAATTAAAATAAAAAATTTTGAAGGACTGATACAAAAACAAATAAAGAAAAATATATTTTTTTTATATATTTGAGCAAAAATAAATATTTTTTTAAATACAAATTTTTTTTAAAAAAAAATATTTATTTTTTTAAAAAAAAAATTAATTTTTGTCTCAAATAATTGAAATAATAAATTCAAAAGACTGATACAAAAAAAATTAAGAAAAATATTTATTTTTTTTTAAATCATTTATGAAAGATAAAAATATTGTGAACATGATCTTTATATTAAAATAATTTTTAAAGAGCGGTGGGAAAAAAATTCCAAATATGTTTTTTTTTTTGTTAAAATTAACAAAAAAAAATAAGAAATAATATAAAAAAATATATTTTTTTTTTTAAAAAAAAACATATTTATTTTTTAAAAAAAATATATTTATTTTTTTAAAAAAAAATATATTTATTGTTTTAAAAAAAAATATCTATGTATTTTTGGCTCAAAAATTTAAAAAAAAAATGTCGAAAGATTGTACAAAAAAAATTAAGAAATACATATATTTTTTTTAAAAATCATTTATATTGGTAGCGTGCTTGTCTATAAAAAATTTTTTTTGTTCTCAAAAAAAAACCTTTGTTTTTGACTCAGAGCTAATCTCTATTTCTGCTAGTGCTCTATAATCAATTTAATCTTAGAAATATTTATCATATGATTAAATATAAATAAATAAATAATAATAAAATAAATATTTTTGGCTCAGATAATTTAAAAAAAAATATATTTATTTTTTTTTTTTTTGAAGAAAATCATAAGAAAAGTTAAAAACAAATTTGAAAGGAAAACATTTTAAATTCAGAAAAATACAGGGTCCGTCAAATAACTTTTTGTTTGAAAATTCTATAAAAAAAAACACTGGATATTTTCTCAAATGTCTATTCTTATTTGAAAGTACAATCCTTCCGGTTAATAATGGAAACTAATTTCATTCAAATGGCTGCCTCGGCTGGTCATGCATTTGCCGAACGACATCTGCTCTGCGGCTGATAATGTGATCTTCAAAAACAGGGCGCAAAACATTGAGTGTAGCTTCTGCTGTGTGGCACGTAGCGCCGTCCTGTTGAAACCAAATGTTGCCAGTATCCTCCTCTTAAATGTTTGTAAACAAAAACTCGTTCAACATGGCCTTTAAAAAAATAAAAAAATTCAAAAGAGAAAAATATTGTGAACATAAAAATAATTTTTAAAGAGCCGTGGGAAAAAATAACAAAAAATATTTGTTTTTGTTTAAAAAAAATCATTTATTTTGGCTTAGAAAATTACAAAAAAAATCGAAAGATAATGTTAATTATATATGATGAAACCATTGAACATGATCTTTATATAAAAATATTTTGTAAAGAGCTGTGGGAAAAAATCATTTGTTTTTGGCTCAGACAAATTAAAAAAAAAATATTTTTTGGCTCAGAAATTTTTTGAAAAAAACCATTCTACAGACTGATACAAAAAAATTTAAAGAGCTGTGGGCGAAAAATTAAGAAAAAAATGTGTTTTTTTTTTATTTTTCGCCTAGACAATATAAAAAAAATTTTTTAATAAAAAAATCTTTTTTTTTTGAAAAAAAAAGTTATTTATTTTTTTTTTTTTAAAAAAAAAAATCATTTATTTTTTTGAAAAAAAAAGTTATTTATTTTTGTTGAAAAAAAAATGATTTATTTTTGGTTCAGAAAATTCAAAAACAAATTCGAAAGACTTAAATGTGACTTAAATTTAATAGAGCTGTTGGGAAAAAAAATTTAAAAAAAACATTATTTTTGGCTCAGATAATTTAAAAATAATATTTATTTTTTTTTTAAAAAAAAATCATTCAGACTGACATAAAAAAAATATTTTTTTTTTGAAAAAAATTAAAAAAAAAAATCAAGTCATATTGTGAACTAAAATAATTTTTAAATAGCTATGGGACAAAATTACGAAAAATATTGTTTTTTTGTTTGGCTGAAAATTAAAAAAAAAAAGAAAAATATTTTTTTTAAGAAACAATATAGTTTATATTTGGCTCGAAAATCGAAAAAAAAAATGGAAAGACGATAAAAATATTGTGAAGGTGATCTTTAACAGAGCTGTTGGGGAAAAAATTAAACATCAAAAATTAAAAAAAAAACATTATTTTTGGCTCAGATAATTTAAAAATAATATTTATTTTTTTTAAAAAAAATCATTTAAAAAATATTTTTTTCTTTTGAAAAAAAAATTAAAATAAAAAAAAAATTGTGAACAAAACTAATTTTTCAAAAGCTGTGGGAAAAAATTAGGAAAATATTGTTTTTTGTTTGGCTGACAGTTTAAAAAAAATTTAAAAAAAGATCGTTTATTTTTGGCTCAGAAAGTCTAAACAAAATTTTAAAGACAATAAAAATATTGTGAAGATTATCTTTAACAACATTTTTTTGTAAAAAGAGCTGTTGGGGAAAAATTGGATTTTTTTTTAAAATAATTTATTGTAGTCTCAAACAATTCTAAAGACTTAAATTACAACACTAATTCCACGACCCACTTTAAGGTTCATATCGGAATGTGTGTGTACAGAAAAACAAATTATAAACAAACTGAAAAAAATAATGTTTACATATTTCAATTCAAACTCAACATGATCTAAACAAAAATAAAAAAAAAATGATGTTGGAAATGTTTAAATGGAATTTTCCATGATTTATTTCTGTGCAACGTTGGATATGAATGGAATGTCAATGTCCCACATACACAGTCTGTGAAGAATAATCTGAACTAAAATCAGTACTGAACAGTCGACTCCGAATCGCTAAAAATGTTCAGTTATCCGTGTTTCTGTTCAAATCGTCACGGATAAGAGAAAATTGTTAAAAAAACTAAGTAAAAAAAATTGCTATAGATGGTCAGTTTTTCCATTTTCATAATATTCTTAATATTCATTAAGGAACTTCTCTCGAAACAGCAAGCTGTGCATGATATAATTTGTTTACAGGCCTGATTTTTTTTTCGCGAAAAGTTTTCCATGGTTTGGAGATTAACTCGTAAAGTCAGCAGCAGTTACGAAGTGGAAAACAGCCGCTGAAAAATGTTTGATGGTCTGACCCGGTTTTGAACCTGGGTTCACTTAGGTGATGGTCGAGTAAATTTTCCAGACTCCGACGCCGAGCAAATTTGTCAGACTTCAACTCCACAGTCCTGTACAAACCTTACAAAAGTTGCTGTTCCCAAAACTTGTATTCGTTCAATGAAATTGTTTGTTTTTTTTATTTAAGTTCAAATTTGCAACCTTGTCATAAGAGAACTAATAACAAACGATTGCAACAAACGACCACTTGTTAGAAAGACACACTTCACACGTGTCAAAAACATCAAGTTCTACACTATAATGTCAAACCGTTGCAATTTTACAGTTAAAAAAGTGCGATTCGGGTTAAAGAAAATATCTTACTTAAATTGTGTCATATGCTGATAAGTTTTACTTGATTTAAGTTCATGTTTACTTGTACTTAGTACTCTCTTTTTAAGGGTTTGCCAACGAAAATGATGCAATACCGAAACTAAAATTTATCATTTTCCTAAAAATAACCTTAACTTATAGAACTGTTTTAATTTTGTGATTTCGAGAAAAACCAAAAAAAAAAAAAAACGAACGATAAACAAATTAATAAATTAAATAATAACAAAAAACATTTCATGTTGAAACACACGGCAACACGTATTGGCGAGGTGTAGACAACGCTGAAGAATCGGCCACTCACATCTTACCTCCGGCCTCCCACGACTGTTCAATGTTTGGCCAGATAAACGAAACTCGGGCCAAAAGACTAAACACCCACCCACTGACGCGCACACACTACATGTGCGTGTATGTGTGGCGGTGAATTCTTGAATTCTAAAGAGGGAAAAAAACGCTCAAACAGGTGGAAACAATTCACAGCAAACTAAACAGAAATGTTTTCATTTAAAAATAGGACCTCTTCGTCATAGTCTTCGTATATATTTTTGGTTCTGTTGCTGTCGTGTTTTCCCCTCATTATCGTCGAGTGGAAAATCGGAGAAAAACTAGAGCAACACAAATGCGATTGTGTTCCAGAAGGCTAAAGAAAAGAAAGACAATTTTTTTGGAATTTTATTACGATTATTTATATATGTAAATGTATTCACATGAGCAGAGACATTCCAATGTCTGCCATCGAAATGGAAATTGTCTTTATCCTACAAAGGGAATTGGAATATTTTCCCATCATTTTATTTGGGTTTGCAGTTATTGTCTCTACTTTTGTTGTTGTTGTTATTGGCGATAAGATAAGTGAAAGGTAGAAAAATTCATTTTACCTTGTTAAACACAAAGGAATTCATGTGATAACGTTGAGGGGAAGCAGCTGCGGGGTTCAATGAATGGATGAATGATCCTTCGTGAAAAAGTGTCTGTCGACAGTGTTACAGTGAACCACAACGACCATAATCGTTACTACCTACACAATCAATGATTGATGAAAGGATTTAAATGACATTTTGAAGTTTGCGCCAAAAAAAACAATGAAATCATGACACAATAATAGAAGGCGGTGGCAATTGCCCAACAACAAAAACTCAGCTACAACGGTGGGAATTTGGATTGTCAAATTGTGACAGCAGGCCGCATAGAACGCACAGCACATTTTTCAGCGCACTATAACATTCCGCCCTATTGCGGGACGACGTCGTCTGGTGTCGACTCTTGTGTTTTCTTATTTCCGCTGGCAATATTGATGGTTATCGACAACTATATGACAATGGTCGGTATTGCCATTCAAGTGGGATGTTGATATTGTCTTGCGACGACTCTGTTTTTTGTCGTCATGGTTTTTGCTAACGACAAGGAAAAGTTTTAAGTAAAAAAAAAAATTTTACAAATAGAGACAAATTAAAGTAACACCTGCAAAACAATTTGTGAAACGTGTGGATGAGTTGGAGAAAAATCCTTCGCTTGCCGAAAGATTTTGTAGGGCCACTATTCCAAGTAATTTTAAACAACAACGGAACGACATGCCGTAGCTGTTAAAATCTTGTCCCTTACCCAGAAGAGTGGAGATAAATAAAGAGATTGTGAATTTATATGGTGCATTATCAAAAAAAAAAAACACAGCATATATTTGGTCAGAATGTAATGCCCAACAGTGGCAGTCGATTTTTAGCAATAATAAAGGGTGTTTTTTATTGGGGTATAGAACTTTATGTTGGCATCACTTTTTTAACTGGCGGCCATTTTGTCAGCTGTCAAGTGATTAATATTTAGTTTGGTTTGCCATTTCATCATGAACAGGTTGACAAAAGAACAACGCTTGCAAATCGTGCAAATTTATTTCGAAAGTAATGGTTCAGTTCGCGAAGTTCACCGCAAGCTCCGTCCATTTTATGCCATTATATCCACAAAAACTGACTGTTTGGTGTGCTCTATGGGCTGGTGGAGTCATTGGGCCATACTTCTTCCGAAATAATGCTGGAGAGTCAGTTACCGTTAATGGAGACCGGTATAGAGCCATGATAACCGACTATTTTGTTCCCGAATTGGATGGCATGAATGTGGATGAGTTGTGGTTCCAACAAGTGGTTGAAAATTGGACCTGTAGAATTGGCTTTATTCGAGCCAGCCGCGGCGGCCACATGCCCGAAATCATATTTAAACATTAATGGCATAAAATTATCCTTCCAATAAAGCCAAATTGATGGACATTAAAACGATTTTCTTGTGTTTTATTTCAATTCGAAGTTCTATACCTCAATAAAAAACACCCTTTACAATATTTTTCTATAACATTCGGTATTTTAAGGTTGCTATTATGGAATATGAGACTTGTATGTTTTTACTGAGGCGCCGGTTTACCCGATTGCAACTTTTCCACTGGTTTTTTTTTATAATTTGCTTCAATCTTCTTTTGACATTGTGAATTGACAAAAAGTCGGTGGAAGGGAAATGAGACCAGTGCAAGCGTCAACTAAAATTTCCGCATTGTCAATGTCTAACAGTTGCTTCGAAAACACGTCCGCTGATTGATCATTTTGTTATTCGACCAGTGTATTCGTTGTTCAATTGTGAGTTTGCACATATCTCTACAAAAACTTGTTCTGATTATGGCATAAATCTTTCATTGCCTAGGGCTTGCAACATACGTTTCTGGCTAAATGGTAGGTCGGCCGAAATTGTTTGTATTTCCTTCCGTAGAATGCAATTTTTTAGACTTTCCGTTTCGATAGCGAATTAATTAAATGATTTGCAACATTTCAATATTTGATTGTCCTCGTTTTGACGAATCATCAATCGATAGGCATATAGATGACTTTTTTTTTGTTAGTTTCTTGAACTATTCTTTGTTAGTTTCTTCTCCAAGAATTCTTAGTCGACGATCTCGTCGAGAAAGTATCAATTCCAATAGTTGTGGAAATTTTGGCAATACGTCCTTTCCATCAGCACAGCAGCAGCATTTAGTGTCGAAATTTTAAGGCATTACACTGTGAAGTCTTTGCTCTGGGGTCAATGGATCCCGTTGGAAAAACTTGCATGCGATTTGCCTCCAACTGAGCGTGAACGCCAACCAATATTTCTACGCCTCACTGGTGACATTGTTACAAATACAAAAAAAAACACGCGCTTTTCGATGGGGTTTGTCAAAATTGTACTTCATACATCTCAATCTTGTCCTGAAAATTGCTAATACAACAGAAAAAAAGATATTAGCCAAAAATCGGGCCAGCCGTTCTCAAGTGATGAAGTAACCTACATGACACAATTCATTTTTATTTATATAACAAAGATATAAAAATGATTTAAAATAATAAGTTAGTCTGCGAATAAAATATTATTTTTAAACGAAATTTATAGTTTGGAATCGTTGTGACATTCGAAATTATTCATTTAGCATTAAGCATTCGCCTTCGCAAAACGTCTTATTGAAATATTGGTTTTTGTATTCCCAATCTCTTTCATTCATTTTCGTTACATCCCTCTGGATAATCCAAGCAAAGTTTATTGATATTCGAGGTCAGGCCGTGCCAGTCAGTCCACTGACTAAATAAAATTTGACCCCAAAACACAATATTCAGGCATGTCACAGAAATTTTACGAAAACGATTTGAATTCGTGTTTCCAAATCGTAACATTTTAATTTTGCTTCTTCAAAAATTCATGGGTTTGATGAAATCGAAAAAAATGGAAATCGAATGTTTCTATTAAAAATATGGTAGCATTGAAATTGGAAACAGCTGGTTTACCCACCGCCGTCAAAAATTTCGATACGTCTCCACACTTTGATTGTGATTTTAATTAAAAAAAGTAAACAAACAAACAAATCAAAAAATATGCCTGATGTTTCGATTGTTGCTGTGATGGAAGAAGAGAGAAAGACACATTCTCAAATTAAATTAGATCGCCGACGTCTAAGGGATGCATCGGATCCTTTGTCCGACCACCTTGTCTCCTTTCACGTAACCTCTCGTAATATCTTGGTGGCATTCCATAAAATTTATAAAAAAAATTTGCCTGAGCGATGTTCTTGTGCTAGCCCCTTTAAATATGTAGCTATTAATTTTAATATTAAAACAAATACTTACATTTCTTTGTGGAGTTTCCTTCAGATTTTTTTTTTTTTGGGTTTATGGTTTGTTTTTGGTTGAGGCTGTCAATTTTATATGTGACAATGTTATGTCTTTGACATGCCTGCTACTTTATATGTTAAAGAAGATGTTAAAATTATCATACTCATTTTATTCATTTATTTAGTATATTTTTTAATAAAACCAATATTCATATTTAATTTTGAACAGAATTTCATTTCAATTTGGAGTTTAAGTTACTGAAAATATCAATTTCACTTCAGATTTTGTCATGGGTTTCAAATCGAAACATTTTTTCGTTTTCCTTTTTCTGGAGCAGCTAAAAACGTTTTGGTTTCAAAATTTTACGATTTGGGTTTCTGTGACATGCCTGATTATATGATTTTTTTTTGTGACATAATTTTGTATTTTTTGGGAATGTAGTTGGATCTACCAAATTTGGGGCCTAATTTCCATTTCAAGTGTATTTTCGTAGTCCCAAATTTCCTGGCGCCATTTTACATGGCTTCGAGATTAAATACTGTCTTACTCGTGTAAAAGATCAAATCGAACCAATATTTGATCCTACAGAAACTAAACCACCTCGACTCATGTTTTGATCGATTTGATCCCCACCAAACTCAATTTGTTTCCGCTTACGATAAAAGGTGAATTCGATTAACATTCTGATTGGCTAACAATCATGTCACCCTTAAATGTAGGGTGCCTAAAGCAGTTAGCTTTGTTGTGGCAACCATGCACTTCTTTACCATCTGCTTGCTGTTGCCATCGTCCTTTATTGGTATGTCTTCTCAGAAGATATACATATATATATATAAATTTTACTTTACAATATTCGTTTCCATGTCTATCAAATTTTGTGAACGTGGGATCATTTTGTCGCACAGCAGTTGTTGTCTCCTGCATTGTTTACCCAGAGAAGAGATTATGAATTTTCGGTGTTTTTTTGTTTTTTAAAGAATTAAATATAAACAAATAAAAATATACCATGAACACACACATGCATACAAGTAAATCCGTCTGTTCAAATACATGTGTATGTAGGACAACTAGAAAAGAGAAATGGTTTGCCTGACACTTGGAAAATAGATTAAACAAATTCACAACACTCTTCACAAACAGAATAAACAACCGGACACACCGGACAGCCAGCCTGTCCGTCGCTATGTTTGACATTGAATTAGTTAAATCTAATGAGTGCACATGACTGATATACGAAATTATTTACTACAAACTTGGCCCAAACGTATCGTATCGTACAGTGAAAGACACTGGGAACGTGACATTGAAGCTGATTGAAGCGTATACGTAACGGAAGAGTCAATAAGTCTAAGGAATATTAAGTATACGTTGCCAAAGTTGCACGGGCTTACAAAAGAACGCAACAAACTAGTGGACAATTCGTTCGTAGACATCCCTGTCATGTGGGGAGATTGTCAGATTGTCAGCCTCAGGGAGTGTGGTTTGTCAAAAAGGATGAGATTTGGTTTTTATTGACATGTATTTGCGGCCCTTGAACTGAACTGAAATTATGCTCTCCGAAGGTCGTGGCTTTTGTTAGCATATCTCGGAATAGGCGTTGGATAGACGAAGATAGAATACTATGTGATTTTTGGTCTGGCTGCTTTCGCATTTAATTCCTTGATCATTTGGAAGTAAAATTGTCGACTTCAGGTTTGTAAGTTTCGCCGATAAAAATAATGCAGCTGTAATATCTGAAAAAAAGTAAATTCCCCGGGAATTATCTCCCCGGGAGTATTCATGATCGGGCTGTATATGTTTCAGTGGCAATAGTCCAATGTTTTGGACTGTTCAAACGACTCAATTAATTCTCCTACATCGTGTTATCGATAATGATCTTTTCGATAAGTTCACATATGGTCGTGTGCGAATTTCTGTAATTTTAATTTGATATCATGAATTCGATTCGGACTTTTTCGGACCACCACCCCCCCACCAGATGGGGAAAGTAAATATGGATTATTGAGCATTATTTTTTGTTTCCTTCCACTACCTACATAGGTACAGAGGTTTGACTTTAGACCCTAGACCAAAGCAAGTCCGAAAAATATTTGCATATTTGTTTTTCATTATTAACGGAATATTATTTTTATTTATTATGAAATAAACATCCGATCATTTATCGAAAAAAAATTTAATTTTTCTTTGAATACCAAAATAACACCTCCTGTTGGAAAACCCTGTATATATTTTTTCCCATACCACAAACATTAACTTGTTTGTAGATTATAAATGTCAAATATATATGTGTTTGTGTAACTTGTTAGTGTTTTCAATTTGTGATTCTATATACATCAATTCATCTTATTCTCTCGGTTATTGTCATTATTTTAAACAGCTAGAGAGTAAAAAAAAAAATACGAAAACAGCTGCAAATACACACTTATTTGCACTCAAATGTTGCACTGTGTTGAATTTAAAAAGTTTATTGCGTGTTTTTCCCAGACTCACTAATTTTTCTGCTCAACTACTGAATAATAATAGCAAATGCGTTTTATTTGCAGTCAAATAAACTTTGTTGCAAAGCACGTAGGCTTTACTCGAGACAACCTCCAAACAAGCGATTTATTTGTGTGCAATCATTTAAGAAAGGCATTCATCGGTTATGTACGGAAAATACTACGTGATAAAAGACCAAGAAAAAAAAAGATCCGTGTCTCCCAGTTTTGCCCAAAGTCATGTACATTTTTTTTATGGGCCCCCAAAAATTGGGATCATATTTGGAATTTTGATTTTCTTTGGAATTTTGATTTACTCTCTGAGACAAAGTTACAGCTCTTGTCATAAGGAACAAAGATAATCAATATATTGGTATTTTTTCAAATATGAATATCTATTTTGTCCCCCTCAAAGTAATTCCCCTCGGATGTAATACACTTCTGTCAACGTTTTTTCCAATCCCCGAAGCACTTCAAATAATAATTTTTTGCGATCTTGTTCAGCCCCTTCTTCGATGCCGTCTTTATGTCCTCAATCGTGGCGTCGAGTCGTCCTATCATGGGCCTTTTCAGTTTTGGGAACACGAAACAGTCACAGGGGTCTAGGTCAGGGGAATACGGTGGCTGCGCCAGCATTACTGTGTTGTTTTTCGCCAAATATTCGCACACAAGCAACGTTGTGTGTGCAAAAGCCAATTTTTGTTCTTCCGCAAATGCGGTCGTTTTTTTGGTCGTTTTTAATTTGCGCATAACTTGCAGGTTATATTCTTTATTAACCGTACTGCCCTGTGGCAAGAAGTCATAATGCACCACGACCCTTCAATCAAAAAAACTGTGAGCAAAACCTTTACGTTCGACCGAACTTGGCGTGCTTTTTTCGGTCTTGGTTCATGAATCGAATTTGGTTCAAAGACACCTGGGGTCTAATGTGGATATTTCTATGTGTTACACTTTTGGGTCGTATCAAATGATATATACCCTCCTACCCGTAGGGTGAGGGTATAAAAATATCAAAAATCAAATACACGTAGCCCGCGGAAATTAAAAATTCGCGATATTTTTTGAAGATACCTCGTACAAACATCTTCAAGTTCAAACTCGCAAAAAACTTAAACAAAAACGGTTTTTCCCCTGTTCAGGTCCATCGGCAGCATACCGTTCAAAATTCAAGGAAACAATCAACTAGCAAAATGTACATAAGATCGCTCTAAACCACTTTCTATAACATTTGAACTTCCCAGGAATGATTCTTGAAAGTGTATCAATTCACATTTGCTTTCTAGAATGGCATTAGTCAATTTGTTGGAGCGTATGAGTTATATTAATTTGAAAGCCTACCACTCATTTGTGCAGGTGGTTAATTAAATTGAATTGATGTAGATTTTTTTTCAAAATAGCTGATAAAATGAAAAAAGTTCATTACTTTTTTGTCTTTTACCACGTAGTGCTCCATGACTTAAAAAATTACACACCGTGTTATGTAGGCGAATTACAAAACGAAGAAGAGTATTTACAACGTTTTTTCCTGCTCCTGTAAAGTTATGAAAATGCTTGTTAAGTCATTTTGGATTTGTGGTGACGATATGAATTATGCCACTAAAATGTATACGTTAAATTTTTATTTTTGTATTGAATCAATTCAATGAACCTGTTTCATTCACTGCATTATGTTAACTATCTAGCTGTTTATGTACGTGTATGCACTTTAGTGGAAATGCTTGTCGGTCTATCTATTCAGTCCCAAGTAATCCCACATGAACGACGACATCGAAAAGTGTACACATCTCGATAACTTTCAATAGATCAGCACAACAATTCGTTCCTACCATTAATCATGGAATTCTGATATTCATGCGAAACTATTTGTTCACTTACTCACGCGCTGTGTTAATGTATTTCACATAATGCCCGGAAAATTCTATATAAATAAATATACATACATACATATGTAAATCTACACGCTGAAAAATCTGTTGTTTTTTTTAAATGTTTGCACACAAATAAATCGCTTGTTTGGAGATTGTATCGGGCAAAGCTTGTTTGCTTCGAAACAAAATTGATGCGGATGCAAATAAAATCCATTTGCTATTATTATTAAATATTTGAGCAGAAGCATTAGAGTGTTATTAAACTTATTAAATTCCATAAAGTACAACGTTTGAGTGTAAATAAGTGTGTATTTGCAGCTGTTCTTGTAACTGTTTTTTGGCTCTACGCTCTTGAAGATAATAACAATAACCAAGAGAACGAGATGAACTGATATGAAGAGATTCACAAATTGAAAAAAAAACTAAATAAAAAGTAACAATTTATACATATATATTAGATGTTTCTATCCTACAAACAATTTAATGTTTGTGGTATGGGAAAATATATGTGTAAGTTGTAATGTGCCTATGGCGCCCGTTGAAATATGGAAAAAAAATTTTGTGGAAAAAAAAAATTTTGTTGAAAAAAAAAATTTTGTTGAAAAAAAAAATTTTGTGAAAAAAAAAAAAAATTTGTAAAAAAAAATTTTGTAAAAAAAAATTTTTGTTGAAAAAAAAATTTGGGGAAAACACTATTTCTGTACAAAAAAAAAATATTATTTTTTTTATTATTATTATTTATAGAAAATTATAGAATGCCTATTTAAATTCCTACGTACTGCGTGACAGAGTCAGCGAATCAGTGAATCAGTGTCGAGGGTAAATATATATTAAGAAGATATGTTTGAATTCTTCAGAGCTTTTTAAGTTATTATCTTCTTTTTTTGTAAATACAACTTGGGCATATGAAACACTTAACTATCACTCGATACTGATAGAATCGAACTAATTTGGTAACATCGTACATGACGGGCACGTAACTGTTCCGCATGGTTGCCGTTGTCTAGGGGACGAACTTTGGAAATTGAAATAAATCTGTGCCATCGAAAATGAAATGGAATTATTTGTCTCAGCAGACAAAGTGACATTGTTTTAGGTATGACTTAAGAAATTTGTAGCCAAGTGGAGTGAAAATTGTACGGTTCATTATTATTTTGTGTTAAATGTCACAAAAAAAATTGCGTGAATTCCAATTCCAAGTCTTCAAATGTTAAAATCATAAGAATGATTATAATTTTCCATACCTTTCTAATTTGCAAAAAAAAAAAACACAAGGCGGGTCAATAGTAATCACGCTATGGGAAAATGCCAAATGTGAATTCGTTATTGACATTTGTGGGACAACACGACATCTTCCCAGGGCTGACCGGAGCCGCCCTTCTCTTAAGAATATTGCTGCTATTTGCCAAGATGTCGCAAAATCGGCCAAACAATGTGCCACGTAACTGGGCATTAAGCGGTGCCTACGCAGAATTTTGTGCGATGGCGATTGGTAATTTTTTCTTTGAATACCAAAATAACACCTCTGTTGGAAAACTGCATTATGAAAAATAAAAATTATGAAAAACTTCCAAATTTTTTGGGGAATTTTTCATTATGAGGGAATTTTTGGGGGAATTTTTTTTTTTTTAGGGCATTTTTCATATATCCTAGTAGAATTGCGTTTTTAGTTTTAAATTTTCTGATATTTTCTTCTTCTTAAAGGATTTCGGAATTCAAAAGGATATAAAAAGTAATTTAAATATTTCTTAACATCACTTTATGTTAATAGTTTTGTATCAAATCAAAAGACGATAATCTCTGGAAAGAAAACAATTTTTTTTGGTTTCGATTCTTCCGGATGAATTTTGGAAAAAAAAAGTCCTTTGAAAACTCGCTTACATCTTGCACAAAAATTTAAAACACAAAATAACTTTCAAAATAATTCGTTTTCCCAACTCGGACTCACACGGGATGTAAACGTTAGAGCAGCGTACCTGAAGAAATGAAACCAAAAGGGGTTTTGAATTTCAAAGTTTCAACGAGATTGATTTTGGAATTCGCATAATTCTAACTTAAATCCGGTCAAAATCCTGAATTTATCCGATAATCCTATCAAAAGTTATGCCTAAAAATTTACATATTGTGGGTAATGGAAGCCAGACTTTTAAGCTGTCGAAATCCAACTACAATTGTGTCCCTTATTGCATTTCTACAGATTTTCATGCCAAGGACTTTCCATCGGATTATTGGATTTACAAACAAAGTCTTGGGTTTGCCACTGGACTTTTGGTCATTCCTGTGTGCGCTTTCCGCGGTAGTAGCCTCCCAATGCCATTAGTTCGGCCGACAAAAAATTCCAAAATTAAAAAAATGCAAAAAATTCCGAAATTAAAAAAAAATACCACAAAAAACATGTTTTTCGAAACTGTCCCAAATTGTATGTAGTTCAATGTACATCTGCCAATGAAGACGCTAACAAGAATAATTACAGACAATAGAAATCAAAAGAAAAACACGAGTTCAATGCCAGCCAGAATTGTATTATTAATATCCGTCATCTTGACAGATCTGTGCCAAACTTTTAACAGCCTCGAAAATATGACTTTTTGGCGTTGTTTCGGATAGGTCTGGCATTTGTCATATAAAAAGAGAAATGGAATCGTTTGCATTGAAGAGCCAGCCACCTCATCTGTACCATGGACATTAGAGTGGGTCATGTCCCATGTTAGATGGGGGTTAGAAGGGAATGACGTTGCAAGCCGAACATAGCAGACAGAAAACATTAATTGGTCCATTGTGATGCCTCACATGTATGTGGGTTTACTCATTCTTGTCTCGCTTAATTTATTCACCAACTTTTAAGCGTTTTTATGAAGTCCTGTAGAGGATGGCCCGTAGTTCGACCACGGTCTGAAGGCAAAAAGGATCGGTGTATATTTTTTAAACCACAGCAACACACAAAACACAAGGACACTATCTCTCTAAACCAAATGTACGATATGGACCGCTTGGCGCTGCAATGGTTCGAAAACGGGCCCATCAAATCACCATCGAACTCTCCTTCATAACGTATTCTTTCCATCACTCGTACACAACCCACAATTTATTCACAAAATCAATAGAATTCGAAATATCGAGTACGCGAAATTGTCTTTAATCTTTTGTCTATCCTTCGTTCGAAACCCAATTGGAATTATGAACAATTAGTTGGTGTTTTTCAATCTTTCTTTCCTTTGTTCGTTGGCACAAATAAACGAAATCTGTTAGAATTATTCATAGGCCCACGCCTTATCGGATTGTTTTGGAAATGTCTAGAAATCACCGCATTGACGGCGTTTCTAAAAACAGAACCAACAACAAGCACAGCTAAATTTGCTGATTAATGACTTTGATAATCATGAGGGAGAGAGAGAGTGAGAGAGAGAGAAAGAGCGAGAGAGCGAGGAACTTGTGAGCACCAATACTGAGTGATTTCTGTGCTGACATAATATGGAATGTGTTAGTCGACTCACCAATCCCTCCCACCTCACAACTAGTGGGAGTTACTTTGCAGTGTTGCCAACAGACGATTACAAAAAAGATAGACGGGTCGCTGGATGAAAACATAATTGAAATGAAACAAGAAAAGACTATATTTGGTCATGGCTGACTGTGAGATATCCTACACAAATGTCTCACCCGGTTGCCATAGCTCATTAATGCAAATTAAATTTGTACCCTGACAGATGACAATTTCTGAATTTAGCAAACAGCTGTTTGCGGCTCAACTGCAGTTTGAGCAGCATCATAGCTCAGATTTTGTTAAACATTTTTACCAGTGGTTGAAGTTCTTGTTCTCAGCCGAAAACAAAATGGTTTTTGTCGCAAGCTCATAGTAGCCGAGTTACGGCCTTCCGAAGCATGGACATTAGGGTGGAGTGAAATTCAAAAAAAAAAAGTTAACCTCGGAATGAGATGTAGTCTGGGGTCCTAATGAGGGGAAAAATTAAGAAAAAAATTTTAGGGGTCGCGCCACTCCCTCGAAATTTGGAAATTATCGCTATTTTGGCGTTGATTTTAGAAAAATCCTAAAAAGTTTTATGTCAATAAATGTTTGCAATAGCGTAAACAATGAAATAAGGGCATGAAAAAATTTAAAAAAATTTTCTCATTGATCAAAAATTTCAAAAAGTAAAATAAGTCAAATCGTTCCTTCTTCAGAAAATTGACTGAACAATGAAATCGCCACCAAAGCTACAAATATTAGTCTATTATCCTCATATTTGCCTCAAATACTTTTGTTTGGGCACTGAACAAGCTCAAACTTTTAAATTTCGAATAAGTTAAGTCGTTAATTTTTAGGATTTTTCTAAAATCAACGCCAAAATAGCGATAATTACCAAATTTCGAGGGAGTGGCGCGACCCCTACACATTTTTTAAAATTTTTTTCTTTATTTTTCCCCTCATTAGGACCCCAGATTACATCTCTTTCCGAGGTTAACTTTTTCAAATTAAAAAAAAAGCATGTTTTCACTCCACCCTAATGGACATATCGCTCCTTATATAGAAAAGCACCACACGTCAAAATAAGCAAACTATACAGGAGCGTCGTTTTTAAAAATAATTTTATGATTTTTGTAAAAACTATGTGTTTTCGTTTCGGGTGTTTTCGAAACATGAAAGTTTCATTGTTTAAGAAGTATTTTATGCAAAAAAATAATTTTTTATTTTTTTTGAAATGTGTTACTTTTGTATTTAAGGAGCGATATAATCGGATATATCTTCGATGTTTATCGCCCAACCTCCATTAACCCATTGAGCGTCACTTCTAAATGTTGCACTTTTTCATATTCTCAGTTGTTCGTGAGCGACGTTCCCGGGTTTTATTCTTCACATCACTAACTTGTCCCAACAGCTGGAATATTTCCACCAATTTCTTTATTGAGGTCCGAGAAGGTGCTTGATGGTGAAATCGAAAGGGTTTTATTCATGTGGTTAACATCAAAATACAATTTGATATTTTTAAGGAAAAACCAAAACAAAAAAATATTTTTTAAAAAATATTCCATATTCGCTTCAGACCTTCCATTCTGAAAACCCATTTATTTCACATTTTGTGTGTTACGAAAGTAATCGTAGTCTAGCCTAGAATTTGGACGAACGAGATAAATCGAGATTACGATTTTTGAAAATTAAGGGAAACCCCAAAAAAATGTACAAGTGAGTGAAGTATTTCTTTGAATCCACAAATCAAGTCAGTCATTTAATTCGTCTTCGCATGTCAACGCTTCAGGTCTTCCATATTAAAAGTCGATTTAAGCCACACTTTTTTGTCCACTTGTCAGTTACAAAAGTTATTGTGGCTGGTTTGTCCCCATAGACGAGAGACTTTATGTGGCCCCCGTCAAAAAGTAGTCTGGCCTAGAATTCGAGTTTTCTCTCAGATTCTATCAAGCTTTGGACACAGGGATCTGGCAACGTTCTATTTATCCTGGCCATAGACAATTCCAGAGGCCCATTGAGGGCATAATTGGAGATCTATGGGCATCGGCATTACCCCAACAGGGTCTTACGGTCCTACATTTGGTAGCGGCATGCCCCAAAAATAGATCGTGAGTGGTTTTTCGTCAAAATGACGACACTTTGCATTTATATTTCATAAGGCTGAGCATAAAAATAAAATTTACTTTTCTTTACGTATTTTACGAGTAAATTCTCCATGTTGTTGTTATTTTTAACAACAACTCATGAATTTCGCTCAAAAACAAAAAAAAAACAACCAAAACAAAATGTTCGTTCAGCTGCGATGAATGAGCCAATATTTTATTTATAATTCGTGAAATTCATGTTGAAAATATTCGTCTATTTTCACTGTCATCCTCCACTCCTCCAATACGTCGCTCCGTGAAAGACGTGAATGTGGGTCTGTGCAGCATCAGCGCCATCATCATCAGCTGGTAGAGACACACACACTGTTCATTCGTTTCGCGACAGACTGCGACTGATGATGATGGGGGTGGGGGTGGAAGGGCTTTTCACGCCCTCAATGTTTTCTGACTTTTTATGGCGTTAAACAAAACGTTCCGCTTTTCTGGTCTATTTATGACCTGCATTTTGATATCAACACACATTTTAAGGTCAATTTGATCAATCAGCTGTAAAAAGCTAAAAAAAAAATCGCATAAAACAGAATTTTTAAAACTTGAGCGCTGCCGCCTTCTTTCCACCATCGACAACTCATTCCACGTAATTGTTTTACACATAAACACAAAAAAACAACAAATGCAAAAAAAATATAAAAGTGCGACATTCAACGAGGATGAAATTGTCAAATGGCCGTTGATTTTGAGGGAAGTGAGATGTAATCTAGAATGTATTTATATTTATTAGATAAAGACGGACAGACAAGAGATACGAAATGGTAAGAGATGTTATGTCTTTTTCTGGAGACAGTTTGTGCATTTTTTATGTGACAGTCGGTCTTTTATGTAAAACACTCACAATTTGGAGGAAAGCGACGTAAAATTGGTTTTAAAAGTCCTTGGGCTTCGGTGGTGGCAACGTTGCTGCCAACCTTGTTAAAATTCCTTATCTGGTGGTGGCAACGCTGTTGCCAACCTTGTTAAATTTCCTTATCTTGCAACGGCTGAGAACAATTTGGACTTGTGTTTTCCTTTTTTCGATGGAACAAATGGTTCGGGAGAAATTGGGTTCAGAAAATTAGAGATTCAAAAGTTCCTTGAAACTATTTGTTCCATTTTTCAGCAACCGACTAAGGGATCGAAACTAGTGTGGCATCAAATTAAAGCTAGACTTAAGGACTACTATTAACCCATAGACAACTTAATGCCACGAATTTTTTCACAGGATTTATTGTGTATCCGCTGGTGCACTCTCAAATTGTATTTTCTGGTCATTACTCTGTAATGGCTAATGTTTTATGAACTTTATGTAGCTAATTTCATTATTTTAAAAACAGGATAAACCAAAGTGAAAAAGATTTGGAAAATCGAAAAAAAAAAATGTTGGCCGAACAAATGACAAAGGGGTTAACCCATCAAAATTTTCGATTTTTTTTGAAAAAAAAAAAAAATTGTTGAAATTTTGCTCATGCATAGCGAATCTTAATCTGAGCAAGACGATGTTTTCATTTTTTCGATGGAACAAATTGTTCGGGAGAAATTGGGTTCAGAAAACGGATTTTCTGAAAATTAGAGATTCAAAAGTTCCTTGAAACTATTTGTTCCATTTTTAAGCAACCGACTAAGGGATCGAAACTAGTGTGGCATCAAATTAAAGCTACACCTAAAGACTACTATTAACCCATAGACAACTTAATGCCACGATTATTTTCACAGGATTTATTGTGTATCCGCTGGTGCACTCTCAAATTGTATTTTCTGGTCATTACTCTGTAATGGCTGATGGTATATGAACTTTATGTGGCTGTAGCTTCATAATTTCAAAAGCAGGATAAACTAAAGTGAAAAAGATTTGGAAAATCGAAAAAAAAAATTTTGGCCGAACAAATGACAAAGGGGTTAACCCATCAAAATTTTTTTTTTTTTTTGAAAAAATGTATGGTGTTGAAATTTTGTTAATCCATAACGTACCTTAATCTGAACAAAGACGGTGTTTCATTTTTTCGACGGAACAAATTGTTCGGGAGAAATTGGGTTCAGAAAACGGATTTTCTCAAAATTAGAGATTCAAAAGTTTTCTGAAACTTATTTTCCAATTTGTCCAAAAAGTGAAAATGAACGCTGGAATGAAAGTGGAAACTGAAAGCTGGAACCGAGCTGTAAGAGTCTAGATCTTACTTAGAATCCGTCAACGCTTTCTCGTAAATGACCGGGACGAACTCTAATTATTCGATTATCTTTCTTATTTCAGATTCCATTGGAATAATAATAACAACCAAAAAATATCCAAAATTTAGTGAAATGTTATTTTCACAAAAAAGAATTCACATGAGTATTCAGCCCCTATTGCGTAATCCTCATTTTCAAGCGGTTCCCAAGCAATTCCTTTCATAGACTTGTCATAGTTCCCCCTTTTCCTCGAAATACATATTTTATAATCGCAATCATTTTAACTTTTCCAGTTTCTTTCCCCATATTTTCTTTTTGTGTTAAACTTACTTAAACGGCTTTTATTCAAACGAATTAAATGTTATTTTTCTTACTTTTGAAAGAATATATGAGTTTTCCTCTATTTTGAATGAAACAGTTTAACAGTTTGTCCTTAAGCGAACATGCAATTCTGGTCCACCTGCACCTGCACATTTGCTGGATATCAAAAACGGAACTGTTACTTTACTGACCGTGGTGGTGGAATTCAGTCTTCTTTTATTAAAGTTACCCCACATTATGTCTTAATGCTTACAATGTCAATCTTCGTTATGGCCAATTGTCTGTAATGGAAACCAGTAACGCTGTGGATGGTTTGTACGCCCATCATCTCTCAACAGAATTTCTTAAGTCACATTTATTGTTGTGACAATTACAAAAGCATTTGTCATAAATATCAAATAACACATTGCGTCAGACTGTTACACGGACAGCCGGACAGAATTTCACACTTGTCTCACATTTTGTATGCTGGGGAAATTCTGCAATTTCCCTTAGCCCATAGAAGATACCACAATTGTTATGTGTGTCATGAAGGATATAAATAAAAAAAATAAACACAATTGGCCACCGAGATCTTGTGAGTTAACACCTTGCGACTTGTTCCTTTGGGGCGACGTGAAAGATAAGGTCTACGCCAAGAGCCCAGCGTCGATTCAAGACCTCAAAGATAGAATTCGTGTGGCTATCGAGTACTTGGGACAGCCACTTTGCGATTTTGGTTATGGACAATTTCATGAAAAGGATATGATGTTGTCTTTTATTATTAACTTTTAGATTATTTGTAATTGTAGTAAATTATTCATCACAAATTGTTTAATGGAGCATTATATAATCAATTCAATTCTTTTTTAAAGTAATCGAATTCATTACTAATCGTAATCGAAATTTCGCAGCTATTGCCGCAAGTGTATCCGTTCAAAATGTGGCAAATCAGTGGATTCCACGTTGTTCTCAGGAACTGGGCATCTATCAAAACACACTGTGGCGTATTTGGCGAAAAGATCTTTTCCTTCATTCTTATAAGATCAAACTGACCCCAGAACTAGGGCTACTTGATCATTTAAATGGCCGAAAATCCTACGATTGGAATCTGGCATAGTTTCATGAAAATACAGAATTTCTTAGAAAAATCATCTTCAGCGATGAAGATCATTTCAGGCTGAGTAGTAGACGGGCTCGTGGTGGTCATATGACCGAAATCGAATTTCATTCTAAAACATTTGCACTACATCTGACATAAATTTAAACTCTATATCTTAAATATTCCAAGTTGTATTAATATACCATCAAATAAATTAAATTTAAAAGCGTAAATTTTCCATTCCAGTAAAACTAAACATATTTGTCTAATTGCATTGCACTTACAAACAAACGCTTAATACCGACTCAGAACCTTTATGGCATTTTTCAAATTTTTGGCGTTAGATATTATTTTTTAAATATATGTTGACACTTTTTTAAATTTCCCCATTTTGGTCCCTTTTTCTACTTAGTGCAGTTGCTGTTGTCAATCCCGGAACAATTTCCAAACATTTATTTCCTTTCTACTTCTCGCCCTTTATGATTATTTTTAAAACGTTTTCCCACATCCCCTATAGTTTATCCGTAGTTGGACCATTTTTGTAGTCTTTTCAGTATCCTAAAACTTTTTGGTCTCCCCAAATTAGTTTTCATTTATATATTTTGCCAGTTTTGTACCCATTTTTTGTTCCCCTTTTCCATTCATTCCTGTCGATTAATTTTGTTCACACATTTTGCTTTTCCTCCTTTGTACATTTATTATCCCGTTTTGGTTGCCAAAACTTTGTTTCAAATTTTTTTTCTCGCATTTTTGGTCCCATTTCGTCTCATCATTTCCAGCAGTTGTTGGCAACAATTTGTTAACCGTTTTCACTTTTTGTTCCATGTTTAACCCGTTTTGGTAATGTTACCAACTTGTTGCATAAATTTGATTCGCCTATTTTTATCCCATTTTGGCTCCGTTTGCTTTCCATCACTAACTCATTTCTACAGGTTGTTGCCAAAAATTTGTTTCGGTTTTCTTATTTTTCACACTTTCTTTTTCTTTCTTTCTATTTCTTTTTATTATTCATACATTTAGCTCCTTTTTTTACCCCGTTGTTGTTGCCAAAAATCTGTTCGACCCTTCTTTTTTAATTTTATACCCTTTTTTGTAAATTGTTTGTACTGTTTTGCCCCTTTTTTGTCCCATCTCTAACTCATTTCTAACTGTTTCACCCCTTTTTTTATTTTTTCTCCTTTTTGTAACTTCTTTTTATCCGTCTTGGCCCATTTTTCGTCCTATCTCTAAGTTATTTCCACATGTTGTAGATTATTTCTCATTGATATTATGCCAGTTTTGGGCTCGTTTTGGACCCTTTCAGTCTCCTTTTCCATTACATCCATTTTTTTGACCCATTCCTATAGATTAACTGCCTGTTTCCATAAAACGAATTTGTTTGTTCGTTACAAATCCTAAATATTGGAAGCGTTATAAATTGGGTTTTAGACATTATTCAATTCTGGTTTTCAGATATATATTAGATATCGACAAATGGGACACAAGTCCTAAAGAATAAGCTTTCATTACTGGCTGGAATCCATTTTATTGCGCCTTCAATTTTGACAATTTGTAACGAACGAACAAAATCGTTTTATGGAAACAGGCAGTACATTTTTTTTTCACACATTTTTGTTGTTTGCCTTTTGTGCTTTTTTTATCCCGTTTTGGTACGTTTTTGCCAGTTTTTCCGTCCCTTCTCTAACTACACTAGTCAACAGTCAAAATGTACTCGGGATGCGATAATTTTTTCTGTGTAGATAACCTTGACATGAGCTCGAAAAACGCAATAAAAATTTATATATTCATTTTTAACTTGGAAACTGTTGCTTGTATAGGAAAACAATATATGAACAGTAGGGTGGAGTGAAATTCAAAAAAAAAAAGTTAACCTCGGAAAGAGATGTAGTCTGGGGTCCTAATGAGGGGAAAAATAAAGAAAAAAATTTTAAAAAATTTTTAGGGGTCGCGCCACTCCCTCGAAATTTGGAAATTATCGCTATTTTGGCGTTGATTTTAGAAAAATCCTAAAAAGTTGTATGTCAATAAATGTTTGCAATAGCGTAAACAATGAAATAAGGGCATGAAAAAATTTAAAAAATTTTTTCTCATTGTTCAAAAATTTCAAAAAGTAAAATAAATCAAATCGTCCCTTCTTCAGAAAATTGACTGAACAATGAAATCGCCACCAAAGCTACAAATATTAGTCGATTATCCTCATATTTGCCTCAAATACTTTTGTTTGGGCACTGAACAAACTCAAACTTTTAAATTTCGAATAAGTTAAGTCGTTAATTTTTAGGATTTTTCTAAAATCAACGCCAAAATAGCGATAATTTCCCAATTTCGAGGGAGTGGCGCGACCCCTAAAATTTTTTTAAAATTTTTTTCTTTATTTTTCCCCTCATTAGGACCCCAGACTACATCTCTTTCCGAGGTTAACTTTTTCAAATTAAAAAAAAGCATGTTTTCACTCCACTCTAATGAACAGATTAAGGGAATTGTAATTTTAAATTTTTTTAAAATTTAATTCAATTAAATCGGGCTAGTGGTTCCCGAGTTATGCCGGACGAAACAAATTAACCAAAAAAATTTTTTTAAAATTTAAAAAAAAAAAAATAAAACAAAAACCAAACGAAAAAAAAAAATTTTATTGCGTTTTTCGAGCTCATGTCAAGGTTATCTACACAGAAAAAATTATCGCATCCGGAGTACATGAAATTTTTTTCATTTTGTTGAATAGTGCTATTATCCACACGTTTATACCGTTTTGACCCCTTTTTCGTCCCATCTCTAAACCCATTTCCACGTATTGTTGCCAATCGCAGTCGTGAACCAATTTTCCAAAAAAAAAAATCACAACATTTGAATTTTTTGTATTTTTGCGAATTTTGTATTTTTGCGAACGTATACCCGTTTTCCCCCATAGTGGATGTCTAGGATGCAAGGGCTACATACTCTCTAAATTTCATGATTCTGTCTTCAGCAGCTTGGTCAAGAGTTATATATATATATAGATAAAATTGTTATGTCCATAATGGAAAACCTAGAATTTAATATACATTTTGAAATTTAAATAAAATCTTCATCTCATTTCAACAAGCAAAACTGTCGCATCGCAAAGCGCCCCAGTGTTTTTCGACAAGCTAAGGCATTCTCAATGAGTGACAGTTTAGTGCGGATTTGGAATGGCATCAGTGGTCCATATTTCTTTGAAAATACTGTTTTTTTTTCGCTATACTGGCTATATATTTCCAGACTTCTGTGCTGTACCTAGTCGACCCTGCCAGACTTTAAACTTTCGTACTTATTTTAATATATTTTTATTGCCATAAAACTTTTGCAGAAACTCAAGTATCTTTAAAATAAATTCAACCCTAACAAATTCTTGCATTTACGACTAAGTGGCCGTATTAGAAAATAATATTCACTTTAATTTGTTAGAAAATGAATTTCTGGCGGCGCCAAAGAAACCATTAAATGAAAACCCGGCCAGGAATACACTTTCACACGCGTACAGTACAGAAAGTACTTGAACTCAAGTGGACTGAACTGCGTATGGCAAATGTTTCTTTTGATGGTTTTAATGATGGGGAGAATGATGGCCGTGTTTTGTGTGGAGCTAGCTGTTAAGGCTTTCGTTAACGGACCTGAAAAAGGTAAAATTATGCAGTCATCCATTGCCGACAAATTTGGCAGACAAAGCGAAGAAACCCTTTTTCTTTTGCTAAATCTTCAACCGAAGATAAAAGAAAATATAACGAAATTTGTTATTCATACCAATGAAACTGAAGAGAGCACATACGTACATCAAGACATCATTTATAAATCATTACAAGAAGAAAGTTGTTATTGAAATGTTGAATTTTCTCGCAAATGTTTCATTTCTAACGTAAATGGGCCTTCGTATGCAGATGGGATGATAAGTTTGGCCACCAAATCAAAAGGGAAACAGTGATTTTAGCTTCCTAACACAGAAAAAAATACGGGCCAAAAATGTTCAATTACTGTCGTAATTGAAATTAAGCTTGGAAATCAATTAATGTTGTAATTGATCTTAGAAATTCTTGGCGAAATCAATGTAAAAAATAGTAAAAAAATCAATTACTTATTTAAAATTTGAGTAATTGAATTCACAACTTTTGTAATTGGAAGAAAATCAATTAAAAAAGTAATTGAATTGACGAATTCCATACAAACTTCGTAATTGATTTCAAAAATATGTTTTTTCTGTGTAATTGCAATTTAACTGTTTATCATGTAACTGACCGATTGTAGACAAATTGTAATTAGTGTGAATCATTTTCAAACCATTATCGCGAATGGAATTTCAAAAATTTAGTTTAATTCAAATTAATTTTTTTTCTTTTCAAATGAATTCCCATTATTCGATTGTACCGCACCCATCATACCAACATCGTACGTACTGCCTAAAAGTGGGCAACAACGACATATACTGGTTGGGCAAACATTTCAAATATACACTACACGCCACATGAATAGGACCACCATGCTATTTTTGGATAATTCAATATATTTAAAAGCTAAAAAAAGTTTTAAAATCGAATATTTACTTTTTAAAGCTCAATTACTCTGAAGACCTAGACTAGGACGATCTTTGGTTTTAGCGATATGGCTCATCATGCCACAAAGCCCAAGCCAAAATCGATATGTTGTGCAACAAGTTTGGTAATCGTGTTATAAATGTGTTTCCAGCAGCCTCGCCGATGTCAATAGGCCGAGGTGACCAATTGATATGAGGATTGAAGGAACGGTACTAACGATGCAGGGCATTAGGGTGAATATCGAAAAAGCCATTTGCTGTCAGGGTACTGACCAACAAATGGTCTTCGTCTTTGCGATAGGACCCTTGAGTAGCAGGACCCATGGAATAGTTTCCGCCTTACTAGATTAATGCAACATTTGATCTTCAGTTGGTAGTTCAAGATCCGGCCTCTCCTAGTTGCGAATCCTAATGCAAATTCATAATGAAAAACTATACAAATTCCTAAAACAACTAATTATTATCGGATTTCCCCAGTGAGTCTAACTCAATTTCTACTGAATATTCCGGCATTCGGCCGAGTTTGCCCACAAGCAAAATTCAATAACTCATTTGTATCGGCCATTGTCGCCGTTTGTATTATGGCCAACGCCGAAGCCATAACCACATATTTTCTGTATTTATTTAATTTTTATTTGGGGGATTTGTTTAATTTTCATAATTGAGTTCATTATGTGTTTTTAAAATTAATGCGAATGCCAATTACATAAATGAGGCATATACATGCACGCATACATACATATTACAATAGACACATGTATGTAAACAGCCTTTTATATAATTGTGGGTTATATATATATATGTGTATATGTATATAATACATACATATGTGTAGCGCCAGCGGATATTGTCATCGGGAAGGCCTTATTTAGTATTCGGTAGGCCTTCGCCGTCTGTATTCCCCTTAACATTGCTTCAGGCTGAGGAGAATCTCTGTCGGGAATTGAGTTACAGGTGACTCAAAAGCTAACTCATTTTCCATGTTAAATCCTATTCAATTTTCACATGTGTTGTCATCAGAGTGAGTCAGTACTCACTAACCCTGCATACGTTTCAGTTAACCGGAAGTTAGCTCACTATGTTGACTTACATCTGCATCAGCTTAGAGTGAGCCAAAAGCCAGTTCCTTTATTAAGAAAAAGTGCGATTGATGAAAAAACACATGACTAAAGTCTGCATAATTATTGAGTTAGCTTGAAGTCAGTTGTAAATGAGTTAGCAAAAAGTTAACTTGATTTTGTGTGAGCTCATAAAAGCCCGACATGGACACTAGGGTGGAGTGAAAACATGTTTTTTTTTAATTTGAAAAAGTTAACCTCGGTAAGAGATGTAGTCTGGGGTCCTAATGAGGGGAAAAATAAAGAAAAAAATTTTAAAAAATTTTTAGGGGTCGCGCCACTCCCTCGAAATTTGGAAATTATCGCTATTTTGGCGTTGATTTTAGAAAAATCCTAAAAATTAACGGCTTAACTTATTCGAAATTTAAAAGTTTGAGCTTGTTCAGTGCACAAACAAAAGTATTTGAGGCAAATATGAGGATAATCGACTAATATTTGTAGCTTTGGTGGCGATTTCATTGTTCAGTCAATTTTCTGAAGAAGGGACGATTTGACTTATTTTACTTTTTGACATTTTTGAACAATGAGAAATTTTTTTTAAAATTTTTTCATGCCCTTATTTTATTGTTTACGCTATTGCAAACATTTATTGACATAAAACTTTTTAGGATTTTTCTAAAATCAACGCCAAAATAGCGATAATTTCCAAATTTCGAGGGAGTGGCGCGACCCCTACAATTTTTTTTCTTTATTTTTCCCCTCATTAGGACCCCAGACTACATCTCTTTCCGAGGTTAACTTTTTTTTTTTGAATTTCACTCCACCCTAATGGACACTCTACTCACACACAGACACACACACACATATATAAAAACTGTGAGCAGGAATTTGTTCTTACTATGAAAGTCCGCATCCAGTCAACCCAGTTGTTCATGACCTTGGTGAAGGTCGCAGCTCCGAAGTGGCCAATTGAAATCGCCGAATATTAAACGATTGCCAAACATGTTCACAGAAAAAAATAATTTTTCGATTCAATGAAAATATTCACGAATTCAAATAAAAAATTCATTGAAAATCCTGTGATAAAACAATTTGTCAACTTAAAGAAAATATTCGTATACTGTTTATCAAAATATCTTTGATGAAGAAAGTTTCATATATACAAAAAAAATTGTATGTCGTTCATTAAAAATATTTTTTAAATTAACAATAAATGTTTTCATCAACAATTATCAAATTTCTTTTTTTAGCATATTTATGAAACATTTTATTAAATATTGAAACGAAATTTAATAAAATAGATCGAAAAATATTATAATTTTTAAATTTTGTTTAATATTTGGTAAATTGCTTATCATATTTACGAAAAAATGTATGTAATATTAAAAGAAATTTTATAAATTATAAATTTGTTGTCGATTCAATTTATCAAATTTCTTTCAACATTTGATAACATTTTTCGTAAATATGCTAAAAATGTATCAAATATTAAAAGGAAATTTGATAATTTTATTTTTTAATAATTCATTAAAAATATCCAAATATTTGATGAATTGTTTTGTTGATACATTTCATCAAACTTCGTTTCAATATGTGACAAATTTCTTAGCATATTAACGAAAAGTTTCATTGAGAAGTGATGAAATTCTTGTAGAAATATTTTCATTGAAATTTGTTGGTTGTCTTTTTTTTCTGTGTAGCTTGCAGTCAGTTGTAAATGAGTTAGCAAAAAGTTAACTTGATTTTGTGTGAGCTCATAAAAGCCCGACACGGACACTCTACTCACACACACACACATATATATAAAAACTGTGAGCAGGAATTTGTTTGTAATGAGGAAGTACGCATCCAGTCAACCCAGTTGTTCATGACCTTGGAGAAGGTCGCAGCTCCAATGTGGCCAATTGAAATTGCCGAATATTACACGATTGCCAAACATGTTGTGAAAAAGATCGATGCCTCCGTAGGATCACCGTTAACCGAAATGCAGCTTCCAGCAGCCGTTTCAAAGATAAATGGGTGTAGCGGTGGCATTCGCTGTAAAATCCGTCATTCTTGGATCCCCAGCATTGCTTATTTCCCTTAACATTCCATGAAGGAACAGACCCAAAACTTCTCTCGTATCAGTAAGCTGGTCGCGATAAAATACTCACTGACCTACTGTTTAACGACGTCTCCGAACGGTTAACATAGCCGTCGATATGAAAATGTGCTTCGGCAGAAAAGGAAGATTTTTCCCAGCTAAATCGTTGTTCATTTCGTGCCACTCTAAGGTTCTAACCGAAAAGAGATAGCGAATTGGATGGTAGTGCCCCATCAATTGAACTTTGTAAGCAAATAATGTGAGGTCTTTCGGCAAAATTTGCTCGAGGACTGAAGGAGACCATGGGTTTTGTCCACTAGCATTTCAGTTTCACATTTCGGCCCAAACGTAGTTTAAATATACACCCTTTTTGGTCTACACACCATTGACTTTCTGCCTAGATTTCAAAAGGAAAGCAAAAGATGGTTCAATCGCAGTAAAGACATAGAAGCTCTGTGGAAAGTTTTGTAGGAGACCTTCTGCGGATAATACAAGACATGCTTTTATTGAAAATATCTATTAGAAAGCGCTTAGGAAAAAGTGCGATTGCAAGAATACCAAAGCAACAGATGAACAAGATTTATGGAAGCTCTAAGAAAAGCTCTTTAGGAGATCTTCTTAGGGTTGCTGCAGGGCATGTTTTTTTGGAAAACAAATCTACAAAAGCACTCAGAAAAGAGTATTGAGAAATTCAAGCACTACCCCCCTTCTGGCAGGACTTCTTAGAGAAGCGTCACGATAATGTGGATCATATATTTTTCCATTTACAAAGAAGGCACTTCAACCAAAATGATTTCAAATACACAAAATGGTGTCTACTACTAGGGCCTAGAAAATTGTCCCGTCTATATACTCACATATTGTTTGTATTTAAATAGGCACGCCACAATGGGAAATGTTATGCAAATACTTTTTTGTAATGGCCTGGCAATGATTAGTTTTAAATCAATATTTTATCACGGTTTTATGATGTGAGTGAAAGCATTTACGTGAGAATACGTGTCATGTGTAAATAAGTATGTGCGATGTCCCATAACGAACTGTTTCGATTAGTAATAGCAAGATGCACGTTGTTTTTCCAAACTGTACCTTGTTTATTAGCTTCCTTTTGAGCAAGTATTTGACCCATTAGGATCAACCACGTAATGGACACGATACTACTATTCCTCGGAAGTTATTATTACATTTTTTGGGAATCGGACATATTACATTGGATTTCTAAATCGGACATGTTCCCATTGTTCTCGATAATGCTGATTAGCTTCCAGCTGGGAACAAATTTGGCCACCTGATAACACACGGGTGAAACCACATTTTCTCCCTGATACACACATTCTAGAGTAACAACTCAAAATTTGGTAATTATTATCAGGACAATGAAATTGTAGTTGCTGGAGATTTCAATGTTCACGATCATTCTTGGCTTTCCCATACGAGCCACATATCTTCGGAGGGTTAATACGCTAAGCTATTGGCCGCGCTCAATGACATGGTGCGGCTGGTGAATGAACCAACACACATTCCCCATATTGAAGGGCAACAATATAATATTCTTTACCTCTTCCTAATCTCACACCCTGAAAAGGTTACAAGGTTATCGCTTTAGCGATATTGCATTATTTCATCCTCCTTTTAGTTCTCAGATCTTCGGACCACTTCCAAACCAATTCCTCGAGCTCAACAATTTCTGTCAGCCTTTCAAATTATGTTTTACGTCGATGTTGCTGCTGAAATGTTTGAGCACATACTTTCTTCTCGGTATAAACACGATTATTTCTTCGAAGACTTGTTCGATGAAACCTTGAAAGAATTTTTTTTTTTTTTTTTTTTTTTTTTATTAATTACAACACAAAGTAAATTTATATTCTAATTTTTGGGTCCAAGGGTAAACCGGGTGACACAGACCATATGTTTAGACTTTTGCAGCGACAGACCAAAGCCTCTGGAGGGAATCGAACCCACAACCCCCACACTGATAGAAATGCCAACATTTTCAAAGTCTTCCAGAGTACAGGAACGCGAACAACTTCATCACGAACAGCGGCTTTGTGCAAAGGATCTTTCTTCTCCCAGTGGAAGTAAAGGCTTTTGATCATTTGTGAAAAGAGTAAAGGAAAATTCTTCATTTTCTATCCCAACTATTCTTAACGATGACCTGATATTCACTGACCCGCTTGATAAAGCTAACCTTTTGCCTGAAATATTTGCAAACATTTAGTCCATGTCTGAAAGCAGTCAACCACTGCCCGTAATCTATAACGTAACCAGTTCGATGACTGTAGAGTTCTTGCTGGACCCAAGAACTCCGTGCTCGGATGGTATTTCAGCAATTGTCGTATTGATATTCGATGCTGGCTCGCCCATTGGGTAATTTTTTCAACATACCCCAATGTTCAGCCGATCCCCAAGAAAAGTGAGGCCCAATAGCAACATATTCTACGCTCTCAAAGGATATGGAGATCATGGTCAACCACCATCTGTTTAAGTAGCTTGAGCCTAACGGCCTTCTGAATGATCCATCGTATGGCTTCCGTAGTAATCGATCTACTGGAGACTTTATGGCGTTCCTTTCGCAACGATGGAGTCGATCTATTCACCGGCTTGGTGAAAGCAAGGCCGTGGCTCTGGATATTACAAAGGTGTTCGATAGCATCTGGCACGGTGCATTCATAGCCAAACTTATTTTATTTGGCATTGATAATGACTTCTCGCGAATCATATCGAGTTTTCTTAGAGATGGCTCTACAGGAGTTCTTATACATTGATCGGTTCTCGGTATGTTCTCTCTCCTTCGCTTTTCTCTATTTCAATTGACCAGTTGGGTCAGACTATGAAAGCAATCTGCTCTTCTCTGTCACTCATATTCATTTGATCGTCGGCCTAGGCCATTGCCGACCGCGGACAAAAAGAGAACAATGAATGGCTTCCTCAACCGCAATTTGGTGACGATATGAGTGGGCGTCAAATGAACCGAGATGAATTTAAGGCAAGTAAGACCAAGTTGTAAAACAAACATTCGAGCATCGTCATCCATCTCTATGTATTGTTTGGATATCGACGTATCAAATACTATTGAAGTTCTGGGGATGAAGATGCTGGATGATGCCTGTAGGATGGGACAGCCATATTTTCGAAGTGGCAAAAATGGAAGATAACTCCTATATAAGGGCCAAAGCTCCAAATGCATCATTGCAGCTTGTGGATCGTATTCAGAGGAGAGCGATGGTGATGCCAGTTCATATTAGGGTATCCAACTTTATTGTTCAGATTTCTGTAAATCCTCACATGGTGTTTTATCCGTTATTGTTGAACGTATAAAACTGTACTGGATTCAGTAATTGAATGTATTCAATACATGTGTTTTGTAGCTGGGATTTTAAGATAAGCCGGCAATAAATATTTTTGGAAAAGGGACGAGCGATAACGAGTGGAATTTTCCACAAAATGCTACGCGTGTGTGGGTTGACAAAACAACTCCACGCATGCGTCTATCGCGTTCTCGTTCCTTAGGATTTGTTTAGTATAAGAAAATGTATGGTAGTTTAAGAAAATATTGGAAAATAAAAAATCAATGTCTTACAAGCATTCAAACGTGCGAGTGCATTTTATTTCTGTCTCTTTCTTTGGCGTCGCCGGAACTTGTGTTCTATATCGATGTTCTACATACATATGAACGGATATCATGGCTGAGAGTTCTAGCCTCAGGAAATGACTATGGATAACTGAAGAGCAGATATCATTGATATTATTCGTATCTGCTATCATTTTCTGAGCTTAGAACTTTCGGTCGTGATACACGACTGTCCAGGAACTCTCATCGGTTCATTGTCAAATGATCGGTTGATCGGACAACGCACTATAGAGAAAGTTCGTTATTCAGCCGAACTGTCCTTATGGAGAATACTCTTCCAGCATTTGTGTTGTCTGACAGATATGGCATAGGTTAGGATAGCTGGCGGTGGCTGTCATAATAGACGCACTGAGATCATTGTGATACCATGGATGCTGTCTCGCAACGATACTGTAGAACCTATGGAGACTTATGCAAGTTGTACGACTGTTAGCACTTTAACATCGTGCTCCAGAGCGTCGGTAGACTTCATACCTAAATGTCGATTTAATTCGATTCGATCTAAGCCGGACGCCTGAGAGGGCATTCAAAGAAAATGACATTTTTTGAGATAAATGATCGGATGTTTATTTCATAATAATGAGGAAGCTATGCCGTTAATAATGAAAAACAACATCAGTCAAATGGGCACCACGACCAGGCTTACAGGACCATATCCTTTTCATGAAATTTTCCATAACCAAATCGCCAAGTGGCTGCCCGAGGACATAGCCTCTCGAATTCTATCATTGAGGTCTTGCATCGACGCTGCCGGGCTGTTGGCTTAGACCTTATTTTTCACATGGTCCCAAAGGAAAAAGTCGTTGGTGTTAAATAACAAGACATACATGGTTTCGTTGCTTGTGTGGCGTATCGTTCCACTTTTAGTAATCGCGTAGTTTCTACTTGTCAAATGTCAAAGAATAAAAGCTTCAACAGTGACAGCTACGAAAACACCGGTTGATTAAAAATAACACCTGTATTATGATCTCCGGTATTTCTGCGAGGTCCGAGAAGAAATATGTTCCTAAATACTTAAATCTTGTCAAATAAAGAGCTGGAGACGAGCATATCTATCATTCTCGTCTCCGCAGCTATTTCAATGTTTATAAGCCGCGACTCCCAGCCTGGTAGCATGTCTAGCTATCATGTTATTTTGGCCATCAGCATTGATATATCTAATCTTGATCTAGTTATGAGGGATTTCGAGCGAATTAGGTCATAAAATGGCCAGATTTTCCTGGTGTTTGGACAGAGGCATGTACTGGACCCAGACCCTCTATCGTCCGCCTGTCTGAACTCTTCTATTCTGAGATTGAGCTTGCATGGGGATAGGGGCATACCTATCCAATGGAACTTGTACGGTTGTCCCAAATCGAACCAGCTCTATCATTCCCTGCAATGTTTCTGGCAGAGCTGGGCAATAAGGATTACGATTACCACACGATTACGATTGCAGTAATCCTAAAACAAAACAAAAATCCGATTAAGATTAAAGTAATCCTTCATCGAAGGCATTAAGATTACGATTGCAGCAATCGTAATTCTGAAAAAGTCGAAATTGCAATTACAGTAATCGTAATCCTAATGTCTTCGATGAAGGATTACTGTAATTGTAATCACGTGTTTTTTTATAAGGAATAAGTAATCCTAAGGCATGGATTACTTTTTTATTTTATTTAAAAAAAAAACCTTTTGCTTACTACATAAAGTGTTTTTTATTGAGAAAGAACTATACACTTACATATTAACAAAATTAAGATACAAAATTAAGATACAAATTCCAAATGTAATGAAAATAACAAAATCAAATTACGTAAGTGACAAAAAATATTAGCAATGTTGGCTGTTGGCTTTTAAAAGCACTAATTTTTCAAAAGAAACATCAGTAAGAGCGTGACGACGTGGGCTATTTATAATTCCGGCGAAAGAAAACAATCTTTCTACCGATTAACACGTACCATTTGAATTCACCTCTAGATTAGCTTTCGCTAACTTCTTTAAATAACTAAGATTACGATTACTCAAAAAAGCGTTATTTAAAAAAAATTAAATTAGGATTATTGTAATCCTTCATCGAAGACATTAGGATTACGATTACTGTAATTGTAATTTCAAATTTTTCGAAATTACGATTACTGCAATCGTAATCATAATGACTCCGATGAAGGATTACAATAATCCTAATTTTAAAAAATGTTAAATTGCAATTAAAATAATCGTAATTCAAACCGCAATCCATTACACATGTAATTCTTAGCGCCCAGCTCTGGTTTCTGGTCACCGGCACCCAAATTAGGTGAATGTTAAACTGCTGGGCCATCTCATTAAGAGAGGCACGGTCGATGTGGGCAGTTCTTGAATTCAGGAATACAGATTTCAGGGATTCTATAGCAGCTTGGCTGTCTGAGTAGATGTTGTTGCCTGAGCAATAGGGTGGAGTGAAAACATGCTTTTTTTTTAATTTGAAAAAGTTAACCTCGGAAAGAGATGTAGTCTGGGGTCCCAATGAGGGGAAAAATAAAGAAAACAATTTTAAAAAATTTTTAGGGGTCGCGCCACTCCCTCGATATTTGGAAATTATATTTTGAAATATCGATTTTAGAAAAATCCTAAAAATTAACGACTTAACTTATTCGAAATTTAAAAGTTTGAGCTTGTTCAGTACCCAAACAAAAGTATTTGAGTCAAATATGAGGATAATCGACTAATATTTGTAGCTTTGGTGGCGATTTCATTGTTCAGTCAATTTTCTGAAGAAGGGACGATTTAACTTATTTTACTTTTTGAAATTTTTGAACAATGAGAAAAAATTTTTTAAATTTTTTCATGCCCTTATTTCATTGTTTACGCTATTGCAAACATTTATTGACATACAACTTTTTAGGATTTTTCTAAAATCAACGCCAAAATAGCGATAATTTCCAAATTTCGAGGGAGAGGCGCGACCCCTAAAAATTTTTTAAAATTTTTTTCTTTATTTTTCCCCTCATTAGGACCCCAGACTACATCTCTTTCCGAGGTTAACTTTTTTTTTTGAATTTCACTCCACCCTACTGAGCAACTTCCCCGATCGTCATGATTTCTGCTTGAGAAACGCTGCAATGATCTGGCAGCTTAAACGCTACGTCTAACTGAAGATCCTTTGAGTGGATACCGAAGCTACAGCTATGGCATTCTCAAATGTCAATAAACACTAATTTTTCGGTGCTCCTTTTTTCCTTTCGCTAATACTGTGAATTTATAGGGGTCACTCACTATGAGCGTTGGCCAACAAAAGGAAGTAGAAAAAACCGTACTCTGCTGCTCTTTGGCAGAGTTGATTCTGTGATATCGGTAATAAAGGTCAACTGATGCCTAAGGACAACCATGTACATATGTATGTCTGAGTTTCAGTGTTTTTTACATGACCTTGCAGTCTTAGAGGACAACCGCCCTTTGGACTGAGGCACCTGTTATTATTATGTAGCAAATACATTGCGAGGACATGTCAAGGAGTCTGCTTGAGCTGTAGTCACAAAAGATAACACCTATCACCCTACATACCCAGTGACCCAGTTTAGGTGAAGGTTTACATTTTACCTTCTCTCATTCTCATGACATGTCAAATAGACTTCAACTCATCTAAAGTTGTTGGCTCAATTTTGTGTCAAACTTAAATTTGAACTAACACTGTGACAAAATGTGATTTACGACTTGTCTAATGTCACATGGCCCTTGGCAACACTTCCTCATTCACTCACCAACAGACACACGAAGGAATTCTTTGAAGTGTTAATACCGAAAAGAAAAACGCGAACAGCAAAAAAGAAACCTAAAACACATGCAGTCAATTTCACGTTTTTTTTTTTTTATTTATTTAGTTTATATCAAATTTAAGTTACAACTTTTGAAGGAGTGCTGCAGTGTGCATGTGTGTGTTTATTGTTTTGATGGCAAATCGAATGAAAGAAAACAAAAAGTTTCTTTAAAGTTTACTCCGCACACGCACATCCTTACAATGAAAAGAAAAGTTGCCGGCATACAACGGGCGGATGGATGCGAAGAACAGAGACAATATTGTTGGGAAGTGCTTTAATTTCAAAGGCAATAAGAGAAAAGGTTTCTGACTGTGTGTGTGTTTTGTTTGTTTGGAAAAGTAAAGAAAAGTTACATTTTCTGTCCACAAATATTTTGTGGAATAAAGTTCCCATCTTCAGTCCGGCACTAAAAACGATTTCCCAACGTTTATTTTTACTTTCATTTGGTTAACTTTATTTTACAACATTTTTTTTTTTTTTTTAGAATATTTATTCATGAAGTTTGCCAACGTTCTAAAGATCAAAATATTGTTTCTCTAAAGAAATTTAGCTAATCGACAGAAACCAGCAAAGTATCCATAAATTAAGGACCAACAATAAAATTAAAAAAAGAGCTCATCACATGATGTTCAGATATTTAAAGCAGGGATATTAGCTGTATCGGTTACATGGTCCATATCTGATATTCTCTTGCCATAATTCTTTCTGTATTACATTCATTTGGTAAAGAAGTTTATCGACAACTTCGGCGTCGGCGTTGGGCTGCCTATTGGCCTTTAGACAAAGTGCTTCATTATAATAAGGCACTTCGATCTTGTCATAACAAGGATTTCCTGTCTTCATCCACATGGCCCACATGGTCTCGGTCTTCTCCGTCTGCACCTTCCCCGATAGTTGTCAAGCAAAAGCTTTTGAATTCGTCGCGATAACCATCCTATATCGAAAGGTTCGTTGGACGCATAAGCTCCTCTTCGGAATGGAATTGGATTTGAAATGTGGCGGGAAAACCTTATGGATCTTAAACGAAATGAATGTCAAGCCTTTGAGGTCATCATTTCTATTGATGGGTACAGGAATGCCTCACATAGTACGGTTAACTGATTCTGCTATTTGGCTAAGATTGGATATTTATAAGAGGCAAAGATACATTTGTTCCAAATGTTTGTTTATAAATTCCAAACAAAAAAATTCATATCGATTTTCGCGATTTCTGAGTGAAGTGAATTTTTGCCAAAAATTTCTATTCTATCCAGGAAAAAATTGTCCAAAAAAGTGGGCGGGCTGGATTTGTCGACAGCACGACCATCATGGGCTGCCAAAATCTAAATTTTTTAGCTCGTGAGAAAATGTCCGTCCAATATTGTAGAAAGTGTGCGAAGGGAACTGCATTTTTTTGTTTTGCTTTCCCCCGTAAACTGATGTTTTGCCTAACCCTATGAAGGAGGTTAAAGGACATTACTGATGAAAATCTAGTGTAAAATCTATAATTTGTTTTTCTGCTTTTCAATTTATTACTGAATTTTATTATTTTTTTTTTTTAGAACAATTTCAATGCCATTTTGGAGAATTTTAAAACCGTGCTATGCGAGATATTCCTGTATTTACAATTAACCCCAGTACATTTAAGGGCTTACAAAAATCTCATCCGAGCTACTCCATGTAAATGGTGAGGATGGTGCCTGTCCGTTTTTGTTTCTGCGTTGCAGAATAATTATGCAATTAAAAGTTTTACTACGTGTCAGATGCATTAACTTTCAGTTCAAAATGTAAAATAGAAATGAGTAACAACACCGTCAAGTTCGGCCAGAACTATTTTTTTTTTTGTATGCTCTCCAATACGAAACCAATTCGGTTGAATACCGGACAGTGGAAGAGTTTCTCTAAGGAAAACAATTTTTATCAATTCTCAGATTTTCCCCAATTTTTATTATTTTTGAAAAAAAAATATGTTTTTCACTTTTCTTAGCATAACTTGAAGAGACTGCAAATTTTAAAACTACTTAAGCGTTACGAAAAAAAAATGTTTTTTGAACTGTAACCTTAAAAAAAACGATAACTATTTTAAAAAAAAAGAATTGATAAAAATCTATTTTTTAAAAAATTTGACGTGATACAGAGATTTCCACGCCTGCAAAAATCAGCTCGATTGGATTACTGAAAAAGGGTTAAAAATCGGTCCAAAGGCTTTCACACAGGCCACTACGAGCTTCATACTTCAAACTTAAAAAAAAAAAAATTCTGACGTGTACATGAAAATCGCCGATACACGTGTATTTTTATTTTTTCCCCTCTTTCCGAATATGTGCATTTGGTTCATAGGACAGAAAAAATTACTATTAATTGAGTGTGCGGTTGTTGTTGTTCTTATTGCTGGCCCTTTTCTTCCTATGACGTCGTTCTGAGTCCGCTGCTGCTACCACATGCCATTTTCTGCATATCGATGTGTATCTTCAACGTGTTCATCGTTGAACATTCTGCCGGCAATTCATAATAATTCTCATAGTCTGTTTGTATCGTGTCCATACTTTTCGATAGATACTGAAATTGATAACAGCCTGAGCAGAATATTCATGTTCAATACTGAACAACTATTTTGTCTTCGACAAAGTGGCAGCTAATACAATTCGAATTCTTGTTCGAGCTATTTAAAAAAAACAAAAAAACAATTACATCAATGCAATTTAATTGACCACCTGTACGTATGAGTGGTAGGCTTTCAAATTAATATTACTCATACGCTCCAACAAATTGAATAATGCTATTCGAGAAAGCAAATGCGAGTGTAGCTTCGGCTGTGTGGCACGTAGCGCCGTCCTGTTGAAACCAAATATTGCCAATATCCTCCTCTTCAATTATGGTAACCAAAAATTCGTTCAACATGGCCCGATAACGAAATAAACACTAGTTGAAAAAAAAAACCGTAAGATGGCGGACCCTTTATTATCTAAAAGTTTTGAAAAATTCCAAATTTTTGGGGGGGATTTTGTATAATATTTTTTTGGTTCAACTTTCTTTTTTTTTGGGGCTTTTTTGTAATGTTGTGGTAACACAATTAAAATGGCTCTTTAAAGTCGAAAAAATAAATTCAAAATTTTCAAATTCCAAAATCAGAAAAAGTTGGAAATTTTTAATACGAAAAAATGTAATTTTGTAATGAACAATTGCATCAGAATGTGTAAACTCTAATTGGAAAAAACTACCTATTGGAAAATATTTGTATTCAGTCCTATGGCCAATGTCATTTGATTGTGGAACACTGTGAATCTTCAAATAATGTTACTTTTAAATTTTTCGATTTTTCGTACGAAGGGTTTTTTTCTAGTCAATGGTTATTTGTGGTTGATGCTTTGGCAACGTACTAACTAACATACTACCGACTGAAATAATAATTTGTAATTAACTAGAAAATTCCACTTGTTAAAAAAATCAATGCAATACTCAACACATTTTGAAATATTCAAACAACAGCAAAAACACTGAACACAACTTTACCACAACAATCAGAAACAAACAATTGCAACGAAATTTCAATTAAATGGACCTTTAACAGCAAACTACCAACTAACAAGTTTCCCCAAAAAAAAAAACTATTAACTTTATGTTTAGTGTTGAAGTTAAATTGATTTGGTAGTAACAACAGAAACTATTGGTACGATGGAAATGTGTTAAAGTGCGTTTACAGCAGAAGCAAAAGATAGTGAGACCTTGGTCGAGGCTGGTTGATAACTCCAATAGGGTGGAGTGAAATTCAAAAAAAAAAAGTTAACCTCGGAAAGAGATGTAGTCTGGGGTCCTAATGAGGGGAAAAATAAAGAAAAAAATTTTAAAAAAATTTTAGGGGTCGCGCCGCTTCCTCGTAATTTGGAAATTATCGCTATTTTGGCGTTGATTTTAGAAAAATCCTAAAAAAGTTTTATGTCAATAAATGTTTGCAATAGCGTAAACAATGAAATAAGGTCATGAAAAAATTTAAAAAAAAATTTCTCATTGTTCAAAAATTTCAAAAAGTAAAATAAGTCAAATCGTCCCTTCTTCAGAAAATTGACTGAACAATGAAATCGCCACCAAAGCTACAAATATTAGTCGATTATCCTCATATTTGCCTCAAATACTTTTGTTTGTGCACTGAACAAGCTCAATCTTTTAAATTTCGAATAAGTTAAGTCGTTAATTTTTAGGATTTTTCTAAAATCTACGCCAAAATAGCGATAATTTCCAAATTTCGAGGGAGTGAAGCGACCCCTAAAAATTTTTTTCTTTATTTTTCCCCTCATTAGGACCCCAGACTACATCTCTTTCCGAGGTTAACTTTTTCAAATTAAAAAAAAAGCATGTTTTCACTCCACCCTATTGTCCAATTCAGGAGAGGGGATGAAAGCAATGCAACTTTTTTGTGCAACGTTATTCGCGCTGCAAGTAATGATCTTGTGAAAAAGTGCGGAAAATAAAATCAGTCTATAAAGTGTATATAAAAAGATGGTTTAACCATGGATAATTGTTAATTTTTTCATACTGTTCACGTTTTTTTTTACCTTTTTTCCTAGAAAAAAAAAACCTTTCAAAAATATGTGCGACTATTTTTTGAAAAAAAACAACTTTTTTGTGCGACTTTTTCGAAATTCTCATGCGGTCACACTGGATGAGAGCATTTGAGGGGCGGGCTTTAGTGAGTTACAAAATAAAGCCCACACCGGTTCATAATACGCCTATTCTACATACAACGACTTCTTCAAAGCTGTAAGGCTGCTCTGTATGTTGATTTTCCCTTCGGAAATATGATCGCGGCCGAATGCTCCACCCCAAATTCATGTAATAATTTCCACAATTGTATCCATTCCACGTGCGCAGTGGTGCCACTTCGTAGTCGACTTTTGTCTTTTTGTTTGTACATTTTGTCAAGCGGCTATTGACATCGGCTCGGCATAATGACCTCTTTGTGGTAATGCTCAGCGTAGTAATACCAGAATATGTTAATTAGAAATTTGTCCACTAAATACTTGCCGGCAGTGTCAATATCATTATACTCACATTTCACGTCAAGGCAAGCCTCCTAAACCAACAGACAGTCACCGTCATCCCGAGTAATTTATCATTTCCGAGCTCTTCGCTCGCCGCTGAAAAAGGGTTGGTTGTAACTTTATTCGGTCGAACGTAACCTTATCATCAATAATTAATGGCACACGGACAATGTGCCAAGAAATCTAATTAGAATTCGATACAGCATCAACGATGTGCTTGTCGGGCAATTGTATAATCTGAAAAGCGGTTGGGGTGGGGGGGATGCTGACAACGGGGGGTCATGGAATCAAAGTGTTTTGTATTGTCACAGATTCCGGGGGAAATATCTTAACTGATTGCGTTCATTCATTGGAAGACAACAAAACAATACAAATTATAATCGACATAATGACCCTATACCACAAACTGAGTGATGTACGACACTGAGCTGGTGTTTGTAACACTCGGCGAAGTGGCCCATCGACAAGAAATCGGTTTGTGCAACAATGGAAATATGACTATTAGGGTGGAGTGAAAGCAAACATCTTTTTAAATTTGAAACTTTCACACTCGGAAATTTGGAATCCCCTAATAAGGGGAAACTAAGGGAAAATATTAAAAAAAAAAAAAACAACAATTTTGAGTTTTAGCCACGCCCTTGAAATTTGGAAATTGTTGCTCTTTAAGTGTTGATTCGAAAAAATCCTAAAAATCAATGAAACAATTATTTTAAAATTTCAAAGTTTAAGCTTGTTCAGACACAAATAAATGTTTTTGAGGCAAAGAAGGCGATAATCGACCGATATTTGTAGCTTTGGTATCGATTTAAATGTTAAGTCAATTTTTTTTAAGAAGGGTCAATTTCACCGTGTTACAAAAAATTGATTTTTTCTGTCCTATGAACCAAATGCACATATTCGGAAAGAGGGGAAAAAATAAAAATACACGTGTATCGGCGATTTTCATGTACACGTCAGAAGTTTTTTTTTTTAAGTTTGAAGTATAAAACCGATTTTTAATCGAGCTGATTTTTGGCAGGCAGACTCGTGGAAATGTCTGTATCACGTAAAATTTTTTAAAAACTATTTTTATTTTCTCCTCAGATTTTCCCCAATTTTTATTATTTTTGAAAAAAAAATATTTTTTTCACTTTTCTTAGCATAACTTGAAGAGACTCCAAATTTTTAAACTACTTAAGCGTTACGAAGAAAAATGTTTTTTGAACTGAAACCTTAAAAAAAACGATAACCATTTAAAAAAAAAAATTTAGGAAAATCTGAGAATTGATAAAAATCTATTTTTTTAAAAAATTGATGTGATACAGACATTTCCACGAGTCTGCCTGCAAAAAATCAGCTCGATTGGATCACTGAAAAAGGGTTAAAAATCGGTCCAAAAGCTTTCACACAGGCCACTACGAGCTTCATACTTCAAACATAAAAAAAAAATTCTGACGTGTACATGAAATTCCCTTTATTTTTTATCCCCTTTCCGAAAAAGTAAATTTGGTTCATAGCACAGAATGTGTGTAACACGGTGTAATCTACAAAGGAATTGGAAAAATCCACAGTCACTCCGATAGAAAGCAACATGATACCAGTTTAATTTATATCGAATGCGATTATCGTTATCGTTATCTGCCTTCCCAGCAGAACAATGCGTTACCGGTAGGGAAAGACTCAGCCAGTCTCTTCGCTCAAGTGTTTCTGATTCATTCTAAAGGGTGTTTTTTTATTGGGGTATAGAACTTTAAGTTGGCATCACTTTTTTAACTGGCGGCCATTTTGTCAGCTGTCAAGTGATTAATATTTAGTTTGGTTTGCCATTTCATCATGAACAGGTTGACAAAAGAACAACGCTTGCAAATCGTGCAAATTTATTTCGAAAGTAATGGTTCAGTTCGCGAAGTTCACCGCAAGCTCCGTCCATTTTATGCCATTACATCCACAAAAACTGACTGTTTGGTGTGCTCTATGGGCTGGTGGAGTCATTGGGCCATACTTCTTCCGAAATAATGCTGGAGAGTCAGTTACCGTTAATGGAGACCGGTATAGAGCCATGATAACCGACTATTTTGTTCCCGAATTGGATGGCATGAATGTGGATGAGTTGTGGTTCCAACAAGTGGTTGAAAATTGGACCTGTAGAATTGGCTTTATTCGAGCCAGCCGCGGCGGCCACATGCCCGAAATCATATTTAAACATTAATGGCATAAAATTATCCTTCCAATAAAGCCAAATTGATGGACATTAAAACGATTTTCTTGTGTTTTATTTCAATTCGAAGTTCTATACCTCAATAAAAAACATCCTTTAAATCGCTCCTCCTCTGGGAGCTGCAGCTTAATGTGCTGGGCCTGTAAGACGACATCAACTTTCGCCATCAGCTATTTTGCGGTGTTACATTCTACACCTGCAATGAGTGTGAAACTGTCGCACTTTCTGTCGCACTCATTCCAGGCAACACTTTGACAAACTACCTCAAAATCTGTTTGTAGTGATGCACTTTTTTTTCAGCAAAAGCGGATTCAGTTCAACATTTTTAAACAAACAAAATCACCTTAGCTTACAACACCCTCTTCAACAGTCGCCTGATGTGAATTGAACAAAGTAGGGTATGATAAGCTCGTCCACATCCACCTCTGAGCTTTCTCTTAGTGGTGTGTACTTCACAGTGAATTGTGCAAAGGTCACCAACATATTCTCACACCACTGACATTCCATTGACATCGCGTCGAAGTTTGTTACGGCGAAAGAGGCGACTAATTAAAATAAGATGTTAATAAGGGTTCAATCTATCAATTGCACAATTGTCAAATTGTGAAATACTTGAGAAGAATACTGCGGGCAGATGGTAAAACAATTTTGCCACGTGCCAGGCCATCTTCTTTTAGGTCAGAAGGAAATCCGTCCAAATAATTCTTGGAATTCACCAAATAAAAAAAGCCTTTGTGTCAATTTCCTATCAGGTTACTCACGTTATCAAGCTTTTGTTTGGAATGGATGACAGTCGACGAACAGATAACCAAATAAAATGGCCATTGACACGTACTAACTTTTGAATCACAGTTTTTTTGTATTTTTTTTATTTATTGTTAGGCACAACTTTTAATCCCTTGTGCACACTCAGGGACATGAGTTGAACTACGGGCTGTCGTATGTTAAAGTTCTTGATGTGATTTTTTCTTTATTCACTGCTTTAACTTAAGTTCAGCATACAATTTCGTTTACATTTTGTTGGTTAAGCCGCAAATATCTGTCGAATATCATTGACTATTTGAGAAAGTCCATGCAATGATGGGTTATTTAATATACCGTATAAATTGCTAGCTGAAATGCAAAAGGACGTAACACAATTTTGCTTTAATACCGAAGAAGAAAACATTGTAAATTCAAAATTATTTAAGACTGAAAATCCAAATTACAGAGTAGCAGAATTTTTGTAGGAAATAGAAATATGGGCGACACAAGAAGTCCCGATTGACACTAGGCAATTTTAATTGCCGTAATTCTCAGTTTGATGGAAAGGTAAGGAGAATGGAAAGGGAAAACCTGGCTCGTACTGGCATTTTATTTTTAAGTTTTTCATATTTTGATATTTTGAATGTCATTTGTATTTGAAAAGGAATTTCCTTGTGTGAACACAAGAGGCAAGATCAAAAAATTGCCGCGAGTAAAATTGCCTAGTGTGAATTGGGACTAATTCATGATATGATATGATATGAGATTCTATGTAGATCGTAGTTTTACACGGAGGATATACGAGTGAGCGATTATTTTACACACATTGTAATAACAAAATTGGAGTACAAATGCTCTTAAAATGTATGAGATACACTTTCACAAAGTCGCAAAATTCCCAAAAGTCATTAAATTTTTAAATTTTCTTTACTTTTTTTTAAAAAATCTTATTGTTACGTGCACATTTCATATATCTGCACTCCTATCAGAAAGCTTTTTATTCAGCCCTATTGCGGGAGTCAACGTCGACACAAGACGACTCTGTTCTTTGTCGTCATGGTTTTTGGTAACAAAAAGGACAATTTCAAAGTAAAAAAAACATTTTAAAAATAGAGAAAAATTAAAGTAACTCGTGCAAACCAATTTGTGAAACGTGTGGAAGAGTTGGAGAAAAAACCTTCGCTTGCCGGAAGATTTTGTAGGGCCACTGTTCCAAGTAATTTTGAATTTTGAACAACAGCGAAAAAGTATTAAAATCTTAAAATAATCGATCAGTCTTTGCCTAAAATCAATTATTTGCAGAACTCAAAAACTAATAGCGCCGATTTTCCTAAATTGTTTGCGGGATTTTTCCGAATTTTTGGAGACATTTTCACCCTTCACCCTAGTATACAAAATTGACAAATTGTCCACTAGTTTTTTTTTTACAGAATTTATTTGGTCAAATCTAAGTTAAAGGGGTTTTTGGCAAAAATGCCCTCTCCAGGGGGTAAGTTCCCAAAAACATACTGACAATACCACCCCCTCCACCTCAAAATCACCCAGAAATCACGAAAATGGCATGTAGAAATGGGGTAAATCTTCGGAGGCAGCTGGGAACCCTCAAACCAAATCACTTTGGTACTCAAACTTTAGGAAATCCCATGAGGATGAAGAAAATAAAAAATAATTTTGTGGTCGTTGCCACAGGTGGCTCTAGGCCACTCTTTAAATTCGATCCGCCGCCTATTATGTAAGTGTGGGTACTCAAACTTCATGAAATTGCATAAGGATGAATAAAATTCAATTTGTACCGCCCAAAGACCATACAGAGGACAGACGTTCCAAGTCGTTTGCTGAACATTTCCAAGAGGGCATTTAAACAGTATTTGTTTTAAAAAAAAAGTAGTATTCGTTCAAAAAAAACATTATTTTGCCTTGCAAACCTTTCAAATATTGGCATGTCAATTGCTGACATCTAGAGTGTGTAGCCGAAATAATGTGTCAAAAAACCACTTGGGACGTCTGCCATTTGTATAGTCTTTGGTAATGACAGTAAAAAAAAATTTAAAAATGTAAATATTAGAAAAAAAATCAACTTTTTTTTGAAACAAATTCGATTTTGTCCATGCATATGAAGCAACGCGTGATTTTTTTTATACTTTTTATAGTTTGAGGCAATTTTTCCAATTTTGTGGCCTATTTCTGGAACCCTAGGGGACTAGGGGCATTTCCTCCCCTTCTCATACCAATTTTCGTAATCAGTGGGCAACTTTTTCTTTTTTTTTTGTTGATGCTGTTTAGTGCTTTTGAGCCGGGTTTGTAACTTTCCAAAGCACACAAATCATAATCAGCGAAATTGCTAGGAAGTTATGGAGCAAGCAAGGTTAACCCTTTAACCACTATTCATTTCTAATTGTCAATGGGTTCGATTTCAGTGGTTAAAGGGTTAACCAAGTAACTGGTAAAGTAACTGGAGTCTAACAGACTTCTGAATGATCGACAGTATGGCTTTCGTAGAAACCGTTGTACTGGAGACCCAATGCCGTTCCTTTCGGAAAGATGGAGTCAAGCCATTCACCGCCATGTTGAATGATATTTCCAAGGCATTCGATAGAGTCTGGCACGGAGCACTCACATCAAAACTTATTGCATTTGGTGTCGGTAATACATTCTCTCCATGCATATCGAGTTTCCTCAAAGATCGCCCTATAAGAGTTGTCATAGATGGGATCTCATGTAGGTTGACCGCAGGTGGGTCTGTTCTCTTTCCTTCTATATTATTATATGAACCCCATTCTCCTCTTTTGCGGATGACAGCCACCTCTGTTGTTCGTATTCATTTGACCATTGGCCATGAACTATGGAGGTCGGTGACAAAAGGCAAACGATGAACGCGATTTGGCGAGAATTCATACAGATTTTATGAAAATTCAAATTCAAAAAACGTTTGTATCATAAAGCGTCCGCCATCTAACGTTTTTTTTATTATTTTTTTCGTTATCGGGCCATGTTGGACGACTTTTTGTTTACAAAAGTTTAAGAAAAGGATATTGGCAACATTTGGTTTCAATAGGACGGCGCTACGTGCCACACAGCCGAAGCTACACTCGATGTTTTGAGCTGATGTCGTTTGGCCATCTTGGAGCTGCGATTTGACACTGCTGGACTATTATTTGTGGGGTGCCCTCAAGGATGAGTGTTACGCCGACAAGCCAGAGACAATTGACGCTTTAAAGGACAATATTCGTGAAGCCATTGGTGAAATACAGCTACACACACACGATAATCTGCTTAAAAATTGAACTACTGCATGGCCAGCCGAGGCAGCCATATGAATGAAATTATTTTCCATTATTACCCGGAAGAATTGTACTTTCAAATAAAAAAAGAAATTTGAAAAAATATCCACAAGTTTTTTTTATAGCATTTTCAAAAAAAAAAAAGTTATTTGGCGTCCGCCACAAGTTTTTTTTATAGAATTTTCAAAAAAAAAAAAAAAAGTTATTTGGCGGACCCTGTACTAACATCGAATTCTTGTGAATTACAAAAACCTATTTTCTCCGTTCCCTCCACAAGCGTTAATCTCACACAAATGTAATGGCAAAGTGACCGCTTACTTCTATAGGTGTCTCAAACGCTTCTCCCATAATGTCATGTGGACTTGGTCCGCTAAAATTCATATTACCAAGCCAGTTCCGCACACAAGTCGTTACCCCATCAGCTCGGCTCATCTTCGACTTTCAAAGGAACAGCGAGAACGTTTTCTAGTGAAAATTCTCAACCCTAACAGGGTTAGCCTATATACATCTACCGCACTGTGTCTGTGCCATTCATGAGTTATCCATTCGAACATGAGCAGAAGATCTTAATGTATTTTCCGCATGATTCGCATGACCTCCATGGAAGATATGAAAACGATAACGGCTGTCATTTTTATTCGAACCTTCAAAAAAGAAAATCGCTGTCAAGACAGATGGCAAATGCATTCTGGTAGACTTTGCTATAAAAGCTGGCACTTGTGACATAGCCAGCATCAGTTGCAGTTTCCATCGGAGAATTTCAGAAGCTATTTTTCTAATAAATAATAAAAATTAAAACACAAAATCGCCCGGCGGTCTTTAAACTTGTTCATCATGATGAGAGTACGCAATTTAAAATGTTTTTACTTAATCTCCGTATAACAGTGCAAAACAGGAGATTTAAATTCAATTTAAAATGTTTTTCCTTAATTTCCGCATAACAGAAGATTTAAATTCAATTTAAAATATTTTTCCTTAATCTCCATATAAAAATGCCGACTAGGAGACTTAAATTATATTCTATGTCGGCTGTAAATTCTCATACAAAAAAATTTTAATTTTAAAAATTTCGAAAACAACAACCCTTAATTTCTTTACGATCTGCAAACCTATTTTATTGTATTTATATTTTCAGTTTCTTGCTGTATTTGCTTTCGTTTGTGGAATCTTATGGCAACGGAGTTTGGCGGAACCAATTGCATTGGTAAGCGGACATTTAAAGGACACAGCCAGCAATTTCATATTTATCTAAACTCATTTTTAGGACAAATCCTCGGATGATGATATGACAACTTCGGAGACTTTCGGCTATGGCTACTATCAACAGCCCGGTCTGTATGGACCTGGCTTAGTTGGTGGCGGCTCTTATCAGGCCGCTCCTTTCGCTACAGTGAGCGCATATCCTGCTGTCCCTTTGGCTACCAAAACTTCGCTGTCCTCGACGTCGTCTGGCTATGCTCGTTCTGGCTATGGCAGTGGTTATAAATATGGCGGCAGCTATGGCTATGGCAGACGTTTTGGCTATGGTTCCAGTGGCACCGGCAATGAATTCTATCGCAGCCCTCCCGTCTATGCCGCTTGGGGCTAAATATCTCCGGAGATTTACTAGATTCACAGAGTATCATATAGTAGAAGTATCTTAGATTTAGATGAAATAAATTTCAGTTATCAGCACAGCTAATTTGAAAAATTTAATTAAACACAAGGGTAGAATAAATAGGTTTTGATATGAGTGCTTTCGCCTTGGAAATATCCAGAGCTATCAACTCCATCGAAAGCAACGCCAACAGTTCTCCAGTAGAACAACTAGTCTTGTCTTTAAATTTCACTTATTTAGAATCCCAACACCAAAAATTCATCATCCACCTTCAATCCGACAACCACACAATTAATTTGGTTTTGTATTCTGCCCTAGCGGAGGTTACAAATCTCTGTCAGTTCCCAGTAAAACTGTGAACTTTCTCCATTCCTTTTCGGATTTCCAATCCCATTTTGCTGATTTTCGTATTGTCATTCCAATTATTGTTATGTCATTAAGTGGCACACACACACATACTCACTCACCTCACACAATTGTGTAGCACCAATTTGTTGTTGTTGTTGTTTTTTTTTTTAGCTCCACTTGGACCATAAAAGGGGCAGTGCATCGACATGTCCCCATTACCACGAACAGGACAATCGCTTGAACTCGAAGCCCTTGACAAATGTCGAAACAAGCACAAACGGGTACAAAAAGGAGGAGGAGGAGGAGGACAAAAACAACTCGGAGATGTCATTAACAATGAAATGATTTTGCAAAAATAAACACAACAACAAAACAACTTCAACCTAAAAGGGTTGACAAATTTTTGTATTAAAAAAAAAACGGGGAAGAAAAACTGACACTTTTTTCAATTTGCTCGTTAGCAGACAAAAAAAAAGCAAACTTGGACAATACATTTAATAATGAGGGAAGGGGTCGACAGTGGTGGAGTAGTAGCTCTGTTGGCGATCCACTTAATGTCCTTGGTGCGGATTCAATCATGATGCTCGCATTCGTCCATTGACAACCAGCCGTGTTATAATCGAAATGAAATTAGTTGGCGACGTGTGAAACATATTTAATGGGCACAAAAGTTGGTCACAAAAAGCTTCAAACGATACGAAGGGGGGGGTGGGGGTGAGGTTGACGTGTGGGGTTGAGAGGGTGAGTGAAAATGAAAGTTGAATGAAAGTCGCTAATTTAAATTCAATCCATCGCTTGCACACGAATACACATAAACTGCCGGACACACACACACAATGTATTGCAGCTGATTCCAGCTACACACTCGTACATACCCACAAACAGGCCGACATTTGTCATTTGTTGTTGACTGAAAGCGACTTTAAGTGCCTTAAATTTATTACTTGAATTCATTATCATCAACTAACAGAGTAGAAGAGAATATCCCAAAAAGAGAATATCATAAATGAGGAAAAAATTTAAGTTTTTGCCAGAATTATGCCAATATGCTCACAAATTCGCATTTCTGGTTGCCGAGCGTATTCACTGTGCCCCTAGCAATTGAGCTGCTAAATTGTATAACATGACTAAAGGACAATTTCCGTCTAATGGGACAAATTCAATATTTATTTTTTTAATTTATCCATACTGAATTTAGAAACTGGAATCCTCAATGCCCATGAGAAATGACCTTACTAAATGTGCTGTTACAGATCATGGCGAACATAACTCTGTGGCTTGGTGCCATAAGGGTCAATGTCAATTTTGTTGTAGGTTAGAGTTAATCACCTCCTATTATGAAAATGATGGGAATTCCCATTCAAGTGCATTACGCACTCCAATCCTCCAAAATATGGATTTGGTTTACAGAAATTATTTAAAAAATCGTATGATGTACTACACCCAACGGCTAATCCTCTATAGAGAGAGAAAAATTAACCGTATATAAGATTAACTTAACCATAAATAAACATGATTTGGTGTCTACGTTATATATGATTAATTTGAACATCTTCTTGTTGACTGGTATTTAACAATAATAATAGTTAATTTAACTATTCCCTGGTTGAATTTTTTAACCATGAAACTGGTTGATATAAAAATAATTATTGTTGTTTTAACAATGCATTGTTGAATTTTTTAACCATGAAAATTGTTAATATAAAAATTTTATTGTTAATTTATTGAAACAATGCATGCTCAATTTATTATTAAATACTACAGTGTTTGTTTCTGTTGTTCGAGATCGTTGATTTATTTCTATTTCTTTGCAGAAATATAAATTTTCCAAAAAAGCTTCACGAATTGTATTTGCTTTGATTGCAGACAAGGTTTCGGAAGCTGTTACAGTTCTTCATCGTTACCCATTTGCAATGATTTCTGCAACAATTTTTGGTATAATAAGTGTCCTAACTCTATGCGAGTGAACGAGAACTACTGTTTAGTAGCGCATATCCCCAAAAAAATCAAGCAGTAAAGCAAACACGTGCATTACAAAGCAACAGCTCAACAAGCAGTGAAGATAGCATTTGGTGGTGGTTTTTTTGAAAGAGCGAGATTAAGTGCTCACATTTTGAGAGAAAAGGAAGAGTGGAAAAAGAGTGGGGGAAATAATCGCATTTGTTGAAACTTCGTGTAACATAATACTGAACTTCGTCTAACACAAAGCAGTTCAAGAACTTCGACACAACAGAGCCGAATGATCTTTGAATTGTTTTTTTATTTCGCACATTTTTCAGCCTCTCTCTCGAAAAAATCAACTTCATATAATGTTAACTCAACTATTTTTCATGTAAATTTGACCTTATATAACGTTATTTTGACTTTGTAATCAAATATTTACCATGAAAAAATTAACCAGACACATGGTTAAAAAAATCGTTTTACTTTTGGCTCGGTGTACGTAAACATTTGTCCCATCTTACAAGAGGTCAACAAACTCGTTCATCTTCCCTACAATGTTTCCCTAGGTCTTTATCACTGGCTCAATGAGGCCAACGTCTGACTCTTCTTTAGACTTTGATGTAAATATCTTTCGAGATGATGTCACTGTTGAGAGAGTCTTACTCGATCATGGAGACCGCTTGTGAATCTCCACATCCAACTGAATTGACTTTTTCTATAATAGTATTTTCGTTGTCAATCTCTAAACCTCCAAGAATAAAAGGGTCGACGACCACTTCAACAGCTTCTTTCATGTTCAGCAATATATAGATTCGCTCCTTCGGTGGATCTCCCCCAGTCCCCGTGTGATAACGATGCATTTTCACAGCCGTGTTCATGTATATCTTCATGTATATCATTCCTTAGCCCTCTGCCGTTCCCAGTTTTCCTCACGAGAATATCCGATGGATCGGACTAGTTATGCGAATAACATTTGCCTGATTCATTAGGGGAAAGGATCCTTTAATTTTTTATATATGTTTGTTGTTGTATACAATTTGATTCAAAATATGAACTCTTTATTTCTCTATGCTATCATATTTTGAAAATTCCAATTAAATTTCATCAAGACGAACTAAGGCAGTCTAAGCTGTTCGCAATTACAGCACAAAGAATGAATCTGCTCTAACTCCCTAATGAAATGTGTCTATTGAAATGTAATACTCTTGAATGATTAATTAACATTGACATTGAAATTAAGTTGCCCTAATTTATTCTTGGAAAAATTTGAACGCGTTCCGTCCTGGAAATATTCAAATTAAAGTACGCCTTAAGTGAATGTAAGACAAGTAAAATATAAGTCTTAATATGTGACGACTACAAATTTCACAACTTCGTACAGGACCAATGGAAAGAATTATTATAATATGCGGGGTTCTCCAACAAGAGGTGTTGTTTTGAATCATTCCGAATTTCGGTAGCTGTCACTTTTGAAGTTTTTATTCGATATTTGACAAGTAGAAACTGCGCCATTACTAAAAATGGAACGATAGACGCTTCAACAACACATTGAAATTATTAAAATTCACTATAAAAATTGTGAAAATCTTTCATTCACAGTTCGCAAAACTAAAGCATTTTTCGGTCGTCGCACCGCAATACAGAAATTGGTGGACAAATTCGATCTGTTGGGACAAGTTAGTGATGCGAAGAATAAAACCCGTGCTCGTCGCTCTAGAACAACTGAGAATATTGTTGAAGAACATCTAGGTTTGTCCATTCCTCGTCGTTCTTAGGAATTGGGCATTCCAAAAACGTCATTAAATCGTATTTTGCATAAAGACTTGGGTCAGTTAACACAAGAACTCAGGCCGATCATCAACAACGTCGCGGATTGGGTCCTTGAAATGCATGAAAATGATCTGGAATTCTATCGAAAAATCATGTTGACTGATGATGCCGATTTCTTGAGGGCTCAAATCGCACAAATCTAGGCCTGCCGATTTATCATAATTTTGTCAATTTTCATCTCCAAAATGGAAAAAGAGAAGACTTGCCGATTCTGCTGCAGGCTGCATGACCAGGTTGCAAATTTAGATAACCAAGTACATTCATGGAAAATTACGATTCGTAAACATCAATTTAAATTGTTTGCACCAGTGTAGAATAGTTATCACATATGGTCCAATACACCATGGCCACCCATTGCAGTCCCCGAATACTTATTTCTTCACTTACTTGGTAGCTTTCCGTAATGCTTCTGTTCTTAATTGGCTCTACCATCTGTTACCGATTTCGCTGCAAGCCGAATTCGTATTCGGTTACTGCTTTTGCCATGGAGTCTGTCAGTTCGCTCTGAATATATGTAGCAAACGGTTTGCTAAAGTACCTAGACCGAAAAGGTGCCTACAATTGTACAGCATACAGAGATTTTTAAAGAGTCCTTTAGACAACCGGCACTCACTCTCTCAGTGAAACACTGAGAATGTGAGCCCCATTCTTAGTGGCATCAACTGTGGATGAGGATGTGACATTTTGCTGGTGTAGGCAAACCTTTATTTTTTTTCTATAATTTCAAATTCATCCCGACACTCTGAAAGGAAAATGCCTCGGGCTGAATGAAAGAGGCTCAAGGAGGAGAGTGTATACTTTTCATTTTAGTTAATATCCTGCTGTTGCTTTAAGTTAATTAGTGTTTGTTGTTGTTATTGACAAACAAACCAAATGACCGAGTGCCACTCAGGACATCTGACTGACTGAGTTCAAGCCATTGAAACGAGTTAAGTGCTGCTGTTTTAATTTCACTGTTGACAAAATAATTAGAGTCACAATGCACACACACCCCGGCAAATAATGACCTGAAATTGGAGCTCTGCCATTCCAATTTCCAAGTTTTTATTTTTTTTTTTTTGTATTTCAGCAAAGAAGGGTTGAGATACCCTTAAGGTACCAGTGCGTGTACTAATGTATCGCATTAACAGCCTATGACATACATATGTATATCGCGCCAAGGCAGTGATGAGTGGCAGACATAGTGTGAAAATTACGACTACGATAGGAGTTTTGTTCGCCAGTAATTTCATTATTACCATCCCCCCCCCTCCGCATTTACCATGTCGCATCGTTTTAATCGACTGTCAAGTGTGGATGCTTGTGACATTGACAATCTCAGTCATGGCCCAAAATCCGTTTACGACATTAAAGTTCGCATTGTAAAACAACTGCAACACTTTTGGTTTTATAGCAAGAAACCCAAATTACACGTACTAATTGTGCTCATGGGGCCATTCACACTAAAGGATTTATTGTTCATTTGCAATTTGCTAATACTGTAATAAAAATGTCTGTTAACTTGGCAAACTAAATGGGCAACCATTTCTAATTTAAAGTTTATAGTCTTTGAGAAAATAGTTATTTTTAGAAAATATTAGATTTTATTCACCAGACAATTTTATGCTGTAAAAAGAATTTAATTGAGATGGTTTGTCCCCTAAACGAAATTTATAATATAATTGATAAAATGACATATTTACCTAATTACACATGAATTACGTCGCACCGTGGTCCAGAATCCAATTACATCCGCCAGATGACGGTAACTTTTGATCTAGTAGACATTTTCGAGTTCTGTAAAAACTGATTGGAGAAATGGATTATTTTACATTAAAAATCATAAAATTTTATATTTTTTATTTGTAATATTTCCAAATTTGATTAATTTTTGACCTCATAATGGAGATAAGAAAAATACTTTATAATAAATACATTTGAGTACAATAACTCCTAAAATGTAAGAGATGCACTTGGATAAATTAAATGTATAAGGGAGCAGATCCAAAGCAAAGTGAAAAAGTTGCATACCGAATATTATAGAAAAATATCGTTTTTACAAAAAGGACGGAATATAAAGCAGAGTTTTTACTAGAAAATTTTATGTAGTTAAAGCGTTACTAAATATAGAATTTCGGAAAGATTCGTTGAGCGAAGTTATATAATTACAAGATTTCTAAAGTGGATGCAATGGTACATTTGTATGGGAGGTACCAGAAGGAGTCCGACTACAGGTTCTGGGGAGCTTTAAATGTTTCTAGATTTATGAATTACGAAATTTGGGTAAGATGGCATAGAGCGTAGTACTATTATTAGACGATTTCTAAGGTAGGCGGGATGGTACATTTGTATGGGAGGTACCAGAAGAGGAGTTGCCAGACTTCCAAGTTTTTGTCCAAAACATTGTTTAGCTATAGATTTATTAAGTACAGAATGTGGATAAGATCGCGTTGGTCATATTGATATTATTACAGGATTTCTAAAGTGGGCGAAATCGACGATTTGTATGGGAGGTACCCTAAGGGGTGTGGCCAGACTTCCAAGTTTTTGTCCAAAACATTGTCTAGCTATAGCTTTACTAAATACAGAATTTGGATAAGATCGCGTTGGTCATATTGATATTATTACAGGATTTCTAAAGTGGGCGAAATCGACGATTTTGTATGGGAGGTACCCGAAGGGGTGTGGTCATATAGACCATATCCAATCCCATAAGCAGTTTTGGGAAAATATTAATCCATGCCAAATTTCAAAGCGATTGATCAACTCTTTCGAAAGTTATCGTGCATACCAGCAGGACAGACGGACATGGCTTAAACGATTCAGAAAGTCATGAATCGAATTTGGTTCAAAGACACCTGGGGTCTAATGTGAATATGTGTTACACTTTTGTAAATTGTGAAATTCCAAACCCGAAAATTGACCGAGATATTCCGAAATTACGTGCTCCGCTACTTTATTTTTTTTGAAAACACAAAACTTTTGCCAGGTGAGTACATGATTGTGCCGTTTTCAAAAAATTTCTATTTGCAGCCATTTTCGAAAAAGTGCCAGTGCCATTTTGTTTTTTCAAAAACTGAAATTTGAGCCGTTAACGAAAAAAATCTAAAAAAAAAAATGTCAGTTCAGAGAAAATCGACAATTTTAAATTGGGACTTTGTCCATTTAAAAAATCGCCTACTTTACAATTTTAATGTAGGTTGAAACAAACGAACTGCAATTTTTAAATTTTGACGATTTTCGAAAATCGTTGTTTTCCATTTTTAATATGGAAAAAAGTGCCAAAATAAAATTGACGATTTTCTATGAACTGAAATTGTCCATTCAGCAAAAAAAAATTTCAGAACTAAAATTTTTTAGATTTTTTTCATCAACGTCACAACTATCTAGGTCGAATTCTCTATTCAGAACAAATTTCAAGTTTTCGAAAAAAAAAGAAATTGCGGTGTCGGCACTTTTTGGAATTTGGCGAAATGGCGATTTTTACAAAAATTTTCGTAATCATGTAATCGACTAACACAACTTTTTAAAAAAGAAAATAAAACCAAAGTGGCGATAATTGCTCTTTTTTCGTCAAATTGTATCTTCGACAAATTTCGAAAAAGACGTTTCTTCACAAATCAGTAAAATTCGGAACAACTTTCCTCATTTCGAAAGTGGCGGTGCCATCATCATGCACTTGGTTGACGTATGCAATATTAAATTGACTTCAAAAACATGCATTTGTGTTGTGTGTTACATTTGTAGGTTTATTCGAACGGGCTATGGCCTGTTGGAAACTCTTACTTGGTTCATTATTTAGAGATCTGATAAAATTTCGAATATACAAACAAATTTAATGGATCTTGTTGGATTTTGGGGGAAGATCTTACAAATATCTTGTAAGATCTTTTGAAATATTATTATCACCGAAACTGCCTTGGTTGCCGGGTAAATGGTTTTGACAAGTTTAATTTTCACAGTAATATCCTATTATCTCATAGCAGAAGCGAAGAATTCGGATGTGTTTCCTTTTAAGCAGTTACATTTCTTCGTGAAATTACTTCCAGTTCCTGTCGAGATCTAAATTTAGAGAATTTTGCTCTTATCTACGGGATACACTCAGGCGGAGGTGTAGGCCACATTTGTTTCTATATCTTTTCTTTCTCTTGCAATATTTCATCGACCATTGAATCGGTGGACAAATCTCTTTATAAATTTTGGACTCGTCTCTGCTAGGTTAGACTTGTTTGAGAGTAGATGGGGAACTTTTGATTTTTGATTTTTTGTGTTTCTCCACATCCACACATTCGGGTTTAAAAATTTCGACAGTGCTGATGATTTTATTATCGTTACAATTGGATCGTATCATCTTGATTTCCTTTCGGTTGAAGTAACGTCAACATTTTGGGTATCGTATCTTCCAAACTATCTTCATTGCAAGAATATTGTTCAGGCTGCGACTTACGATTAGTACTACCGGCTCTCAAACGTTTCGTTTTGGATAAGCATTGATTGAGGAGACTCCAACATTTTTAAACGTGACATTATGATTTGAATTTGTGCAATTGGTTGATGGTTCGAAAGGCTCTTAGAATTTCTTTTGTTCTCAGCAATTGTTATCTACACTGGATCCATAGTCAGTTTCAAATTTGCATTCACTGCCGTTCTCCAAATCTGATGTTTGGTGGTACATTTTATAGGAAGTCGGGTTTGATTTGGTTGTGATGTCTGATCTTTGACAGCATAATTTGGATGAAGTCGGTTTTGATTTGTTGTCACATCCGGTTGAGCTGTCAAGAGATTTATTCACTTCGGGTTTATTACCACAAGTGATAACGAATGGCTCAGCTAAGTTCTTTGTCGTCATTTCGCAGGCTTTGGAGTTTCTATTACTGTTGTCTGTATTCCTGGATTTTCTGACTGCCTCCGGTTTAGTTATATTACCAGATTTTTCCTTCTGATCTGGAGCTTTTCCCATCGTGGCCCCTCCTTTACATCCACTTCTTTTGACTGGATTTTTTCGTAATCTAAGCTCTGTGCGGTTCCCTGATCTGATCGCTGACATCGAAGGTCGTTTCACATTAAACTTATCTCTTTCGTCCTCATTTATTTTAATATTCTTCCACTTAGTCCTATTTTGTGTGAGATTTTGTAGTTTTTTCTCTTCATTGTCGGTGGATTTTTCTACAATTTCTGCCTTAGCTTTGTTATCTTCCGATATTTTCGGTAAACTCTGGTTTTTAGTTGGGGTAACATTAGCATTTGTCTCCTCGCTGTCTGCTAATAAATTCTGTTTCCCTACAGACTGGTCCATTTTAGGGGAAACATTTTTTTCGCTGTCAGCTTTCTCAACTTCTAAGAAGACGTTCGGTTTGACGAAAGTTCCAGTTGTCTTTTCTGTTTTTTTAGATTGTACTGACTCATTTGACCTGTCTTCTAAAACAGTTGCCAGTTTGGGGGAAGCCGTTCCCTCTTTCGATTGTCTATAGCCTATATCTTGAGATGATTGTTTTGTAGGTCTTGGTTTTGTTGTTTTTGGTAGGGATGGGTGTTTTGCAGAAAATCTGGAAGAGATTGTTTTTGCATTATCCGCGGAATTTCCCGATTTTGTCTTCACAGCAGCTACTTTATTTCCAGTTTTTGCATTATCTATGTCGTCGGAATTTCCCGCATTTGCTTTCACACCTAAGTCGTCATTGACATGCCTATAACGGGGATTTCTGGTGGTGGACTCCTGTCGCAATGTACCAAATTCACATTGCGCTGTTAGAGTTTCTGTTTTCTGACCCAACGACCTTTTACATGGTTTTATCATTTCTTTTAAAGGATAACCTTCTTCAAATCCGCATGCGGTTTGCGGCATTTTCCCACAGAATGTTTGTTTATCTTCAGGACCACAGGTAGATTTGCGACAGTTGAGAGAAGTGTTCATATTCCCCTCCAACAACGATTTGATTTCTGTCCTGACGTGTCTGTCATCTTCGGACAGAACACTACATTTGCCAGAACTGCTTTCAGCTGCAGCAGTCTTGTCAGCATTCTGAAGATCAGCATTATCAAATGGACACTTGAGTACGGCTGAATGCTTCTGTGGTCCATTCCTGTTCTTAGATGTGCCTTTAGAATTCAAATGAGAACAAGATATTGCCACCACGAGTTCTATATCGCTACAAGGCTTGCATGATACGTTTGAGGTGATGCCGGATGTCCGTATGACGGTTCCGTATTTGGTAATTTCTGCGAAGAAAAAAAAACAGAATTACATAAAATAGAGAATGGAAGTTCCTTCATTACCCAGATCTTTGCTCCAGGAAGAATTTTGATATTTATATTCATGTTTGTTAGGATCGGCTTTCCTTGACATCTCCATAGAAGCTGGTGGGTTTTTAAATAGTTAAGTTAAAATAATAAAATAAAGTCAAATTTTTCCACGTTAAAATAAAACATAAACTCACCTGTTTCTTCTGCATTCGGATAGCAACTGCATATAAAACAAGATTTGTCCATCGTAACACAACAACATTTCAATTTGCGTCCATTACATGAAGTCTCTTCATTTGGTGCTATCTCCTCATAATCTTCACAACAGACACTGTTTAGGTTATCGTCGTCTTCCTCGCCCTTATGAGTGGCGACGGAACAGTCTAACAATCCATAATTTCGAATCTCTTCTTTGAACTCAATTGCCTTAGCACAGGAGGTGCCGTCTTTGGTGTCTGAAACCAAAACATATGTGTCTACTGAATCATCACTAGTTATGGATTCGTGTGAATCATCTGCATTCTCGTCACATGATGTCAAGTGATTACATGGATCGCCTTTAGAGAGGCAGATTGTAACTCCGGAATTACAATTATCCAAACATTCATTGGCATTATTATCAATCTCATCGTCACAATAACGAAACAAATCACCAGATGTATCTTTATCCTGATGGCGGTCTTTGGTACAGCAACCCATGGAATGGCGTTGTTCACACTCTTCGTCGAAATGAACAGCCTCATCACAATATAAAGCGTCGTTGGCATGAGCACTACAGGATGCGGTTTTATTTTCGAAATAATTGCCTTCATCATCGCAACAGATCATATCATCCGTTCTCCTCCCATCCTGCCCCTCCGCATCAGATTTGCAATTGTCTTCATGCCGGCTAATATTGCATTCAGCGCTTTTATCTAGGATATCCGCTGTCTGGACAGATAATATATTGGCCTGAAGTCTAGACTTCGTATTAGTTTCAATATTACGCCAATTACTTACCTTCAGACGCTGGTAGCAAGGGCAACATGCCTCACAATCACTGACGTTATCCACGCATAAGACTGATTTAAAGTCTCTGAGTTCTCCTTCTTCGTATGAACACTGGCAGTAGTTGGCATACGTTTTTCTTTGCATTAAGTCGAAACAGCATGGAAAATGATCGGAATATTCCTTCGATGTCAATCTGCGGGTCTCTAAAATGGAACATTTATGTTTACAAATCTATACATTTTCTTTACTTTGGCCACATGAATTTTAATTACTAAATGAACAATCATACCTTTGCCCACTACGCCTTCTTTTTCTTCGCTATGTGGGATGCTTCTTTCATTTGGCTGTTCATAAAGTCCTTTTGGTTCAGTCTTCGCTTTGGGAAATTTCCTATTTGTTTTTAATGGAATTTCACTGGACTTTACATTAGTGTTGCTGAATTGTTTAAATGCTTCAGATTTTTTCTTTGTTGGACTTGGGCCGTTTTTGGGAAAATTAGATCTAGTTTGCAGTCTGGTCTCCTTACATACATTAAACGGGACATTTTCCTGTCCCGCTGTATCCGTAACAATCTGCTCGACATTATTTTGATTATTCCGGGGCTTCATCATATCCGATTTTTCTTTGTTAGGTTTGTTTAGGAATCTGTTCTTGGGATCTGGTAAATCAACCTTATAATCCAGTTCCCTGGCTTTTAAGGGGACTTTGTCATTATTCACATTTTCTTGGAATGTTAATCGTTGACTAGCAGCACTTTTCGTAGTTAAGGGGAAAGGAAACGGACATTCGCTTAATGTCTCCAGTTGTTGACGTTGTTTTTTAAATCCCTCTTCGTTGTATTCATAAAATGGCATTTGTTTCAAATTGTCAAACCATCGATGCAAATTCGGCCATTGATCTTGGTTGATGGGAGACATTAAATCCAATGTCGCCACTGTGGTGATTAATGACAAATCCGCTATAGTCAACTAGGTGAGAGAAAGGTAAATGGAATTAGTTTTCATAAAGAGATTATACATAACAATTTATTATGTCAATGAAAAGAAAGTTTCATAACCTACGTATATTCCCACCATGAATGTGCGACCGTCTAGAAACGTATCCAAGGTATTATAAGAATCGGCCACCTGCCCCAGATGATAATCCACATCGACATGTGGATATTTTTTCCGAAGAATTTCCGTCTACGAAGAAATAGTTAATATATCACTCCTTGTAGGATGATCGGTCCACTTACCACCATATTGTATTGGAGGCCATGCAGAACTCCAGCTTCATAAAATAACATATTCAGCATCTGCAAGCGTAGCAAATAATCAGCAGGACAGAGATTGGGCAAATAGAAACTGGCATATTTATCACACAAATGAATCATAATCGTATGGCCATCATTCACAATTAAGTCACCATCGATCAGAGTTGGCACCATGCCGAACGGATTGATCTGAAATGTAAAAAACAAATGGTTTCTGTAACTACCACAGTCAACTTGCCCACTGCCAACATACCTGTCTATATGAATCACTCAAATGTTCACCAATATCAACATTTATGGACCGAAATTCCACATCGATCGGGAGCATCTTTATTAGCATATAGCAGCTGCGCGACTGTGGACTAAGCTCGTCATAGTACAGAATCGGAGCAGCACAATGACACGTCCTCTGTGAGCAGTTCATTTTGGTTAGCGGCAACACTGTATTTCCGTTTATGTGAAATTTTGAATCCCGAATTAAGAAAACAATATTGAAAAGTTCAATTTTGTTTTAGATCCATTCAATATTGGGCGGTTATTGTTTTGGTAATTGAAAAAAACGTTTTTTTTTTTGGAAAAGGAAAATATTTGTTTCAAATTTGACTCTAAAAATTGTTAAATTTATTTATTTGGACAAGTACGTCAAACACACAATGATTCCTTAGATAAACCAATGACTCCAGATCTAGTCTAACATCTTTCTTCTACCTAATTGTAGTGATAGAGACGTTATCACGATTACTCGGGAGACAGAAAATGGTTCAACTCGGCTCATATTATCCTACATGCCCTATGACCACCTAATGCCCCGGCCTTCGCATCGACTCTGGATGCGAATAGCCAAGACGACAATGCTCTTCGCACAATACGGTGTAGTTCATACAATATGTCCTAGATGGAGATCTGTATCCAAACCTGCAACTATATTTCAACATCGTCCGTTCTGGAACCATAAAAAATACCACTGCTAAAGTTCTTTGAGATCCGACAACAATTGGTGGGTTGACCTCAAACATTGCCGGGTGTCATAAACATGTGTCGCAGCTTTACTTAAATTTGTGAGGAAAATGAAAACAGTTCAAACTTCATTTAAAATGTTTCATAATTGCCTTTATTTAGCACATGTAATCTAAATTCATAAATAAAAAAAACGATAAACATGGAAAGCGTCAGAAGTCGCCTATAATTTGTACCCGGTGTGTTGTTATCTCGCGTGCCCATCGTTTTCGATCGCCTATTGCGTTGTCTTTTCGATTTACTACTATCCGTATGCCGGGAACGACCTCGTTTCCGGTCGAGTCTTCGCTTGCTCCATCGATTTAAACCGTCGTTCGCTGTGTACTGCAATTGTGATGGAACGCGTTCAACAAAATATATGGCCTCGTCCTCTTCCGTAAGAATGATCAGAGATGGAAAGGCCTCTTTAATAAATTCCTTATGTTTGGTGGCAATTTCCGAAATGGTGGCTTCTTTCATGAGTATATCGGTTTCGTCATACTTGGATATTTGCAAAGACTTCTGGGGGAGTTCATTGTCAAATTCCTCATTTGTGAACTTACGTTTTTGATAATGTTTCCGTCGTGATGACGTTGCTTCGGCCATGTCCTTGAAGAGCTGTGATGCACTTTCATGATGGTCCTCGCGAATGGACATATTAGTTGATTCTGTCTCATCATCTTCATCCTCGTTCTGCGACATTGTTGGGGTGGCATCAAATTCAAACTCATCCTCAGTTTCAGTTTTTATGTGGCCTCTGATATTGTGTAAGAGTTCTATAGAACGTTCCATTATTTTCAACATCTCAAAGTTATTTGCTTTTGTCATGCGAGATTTTGGTCACTGGTGACTGACTATCTTGGCACGTCAATTCGATTTGTCTGTCGCCGCGCATGTGTTCTTCGAGATTTTCCCCTTAAACATTGTGTCTGAATCATATGTAAAAATATCTCACCGGAAATTCAGATTGTTTTATAGTCTGGAATTGTTAATTTATTCTCCTAATAGCCACTACGGTAAAAAAGGGGAGTGTGTTTGGTTTGTTAGTTCTTTTGAGTGCAGTAAATCAAATTGTTGATATGGGGCTGAAATTAATGCGATACAAAAATCTGAAATACAGAATAAAATCATTAAAATTTAAAACAAAGTACAGACATGAAGATAAACCCCAATGGAGAGATTTTTGTAAAAATTGGGTTGACAGGACTTCGAAACCACGATGGAATTCATGAAATACTTTTCAAAACAAACCATAGTTTACAACAATCCATCGTTTTCATGTGCATTTTAATTTAATTTATGTATATTCTGTTTCCAATTTAATATTCTTCACGATTTTTACTGATCTCATATTGAAATCGAATATATAAGGAGAACAATTTCACAATTTTTAGACTTGATAAGTAAAAAAGTACCGGCATACGACGTATACCATTACCAATCAATATGTACATTTTGATTTTCATTTCGTTCATATACCATTATCAATCAATATGTACATTTTGATTTTCATTTCGTTCATTTGCATTTCTGGTGCAGTTATATAAAAAAATAGATTTAACAGTAACTATTGGTTATCTCTAACAACACTGCATGGGACATGGAGTTAACCAATCACTGATGATTATGGCTCGTTAAGCACCTCCCCGTTTGCTAATGCATAACATGCTTTTGTGGCTATCATCGGAGCGAAGTTTTCAAAGATTTCCTTAGCTGATATTTCAAAATGATACCCGGTTTCTTTTAAAATATCTTAGTGGAGTTAAAAATAATTGTATTCCACGTAATATTACTTAACTCTACGCTTTATATTCCATGATATTCCCTAGTTTATTTAAAAAAAAAAACACACTATAGATAGAAATTGCTATTCCAACATTTCCGCTTTCTAAGCTCCGTCTTTTTTTGGTAATTTAAATTTTCCATATTCTTCGAGATTCTTTCGAAAGATATCCAAACCTTTCTGATTAATTTGATATTCAGGCATCAGTTTCATATTGTGGAACCACGTGGCCAATAAAGGCCACTGCTGCGGCGCTGTTTCAATGGGAAATATGAGATCAACGGTACTCAGTGTGGTTATGGCAGACAGATCAGCAATTGTCATCTGGAAATAAAAAAAAAAAACTATGAAATACGATCGACGATTGAGGTGATTATATTTGCATAACAAAGATATGCACATAACATAGGTACATGCATATGCATGACGGCGACAGTACTTACTTGATCGGAGACAATGAATTTGTGTCGGCTCAAGTATTTTTCCATCATATCAAAGATGTCATGGATTTTACGTTGATGATAGGCGAGATCGATTTGGGCAAATGTTTTCCGTATAATCTCGGACTGAAATAAACGAGAAGTGTGAATGCATGAATTACAGATTAGTTTTTCAATTGAGACATTTAATACTCGTATTCTACTAAAACATCAAAGGAATGCTGACAATGATGATGCACTACAACAAATTTTCATATTGTATGTTATAACAAATTTCACACTAACAGACTTATATCACACAAAATGTAAACATCTAGTTCAGACGTAACTCACATAACTTAAGAAGGCAGTAGAAGCCCCTTACAGATTTTTTTTTTCTCTTAATCCTCCAACCTAGAGGCACTCTTGCGGTATGGAGGGTTGCCGTCGATATTACGAGTAAGAGATAATGTAAAGATAATTAGATGCTCGAAGTTGCCTTTAAACAGTTAAATTATATCATGCACAGCTCACTAATTTCAGTATATTTCCCATTTGTTCCTTTCTGGTATGTTAAGGGAAAAAGTAAGTATGTATATCTAAAATGTCGTTACTTTCAACTACTCCATGCTTTCAAATCCTATAGTAGATACTCTGCGTTTCTTAAAATTCATTGTTTAGACTTCTATACAGTTGAACATAACTTAATAGATATTTTACCAATGAGCCGGAACTGACAAATTTAATCGTATCGGCCCCTTAATAAAATAACAGTGTATAATACACTATTTTTTTCTTGAGGGGAAAAACTACATATCTCACAATTGCATGGGTTACATTTGTTCTCCTCAGCCCATGCCACAATCCAAATAAAATCCACATATTCTATAAAATATCCCCTGTCGTAGTATTTTCTTGAATTCGTCTCTAGTAATTAGTTTTCACCACAAAACGAATCTAATGATGAATTCAAACATTTGTCATTTCTTCTGTGTCGGGCTTACTAATGATTGCTTCGTGCAGCGCTGTGAATGAAAACATCCAATCTTTTTACTTACCATCATATCACTATCTCTGCGAAACACTATCGTCCCCTCAAACATAAGCATATTGAGGACCTTCACCCGTTCCTTATAGTCGCGTGGCCATAAATTGAAATTCTCTCCATGATATTTTTCACACAAATGAATTAGAATAACATGGCTATCGGTTAGTACAAGATCATCATCAACCAAAACCGGCACTGTGTGAGCAGGATTGAGCTAGAGTGTTCAGAAATACCATTTTGAAATTATTGGGAAACCGACAAACGTTTCAAAACTACCTCTTTGAAATCCAACTTCAACTGATCTCCTTTAAATAAATCGATATATTTCAGTTCCACATCAATATCCAGTATTTTAATGAGTATCAATATACTTCGTACCGGCGGACTTCTTTCATCGTAGTATAACACTGGCTTCATACTAAGTGCACGTCACGGATGTCTTTATGAGCCAACAAACAAACAAAAACTGAAACCGAAAATGAAAAATCCGCCAATTAAATAGTTGGTAACGCTGAAATATGAAAATTCTTATAGCCACTGCCACCATCTGGCATTTCTGCATGTGTTTTACGCTCAGCCGGTGTTGCCACTGAAATGCATTTCCCCAAAAATCGACCACAATCCGTTGTAGCCGACCAACTTTTAAAACGATGAAAAACTTGTAGCAATTTAAATCTTTTCGGAATTTTGGAAACTTTTGAGGCTGTTATGATACTAAAAAAGGTACAGTGATACTTACTTGTCCATGAGTCTCTACTTTGATTTTTGACATTAAAAACCCAATGAGAAAGAAAGCAACATATCTGCTTTACAAAACAGTTTCCAAAAATGGAAGGAAGACCAAACCGGGAAACAATTGAGTTCAACATGCTGTCCAAATACTGCGATTGGTCACATAAGGTTTTGAGGTAAAAATTTTGCGTGTGACGCCACACAAATGCTAATCTTTCTCGTAATCAACTGAGTGTCGCGAAAGAACATCTGAAAAAATGTACCGATTTTTGAAATTTTTTAAATTGATAACCCATATTTCTGTAATAGCCTAGACAAACATAGCGTTAATGCGCATTTGCAGACTTAATGCAAATAAACTGCATTAACTGTAACGTAAATGCACAAAATCGAACTGAATTTATACTGCATTTAGGTATTTGAATATGGCAACACAGTCATAATCATTCACAATCAACTATGTACTATACTCACAAGAAACGGCTGTTGACAAATCAGCTGTTGTCAAATTGTTTGCTATTGTGTCGAAATAAATTGGAATAAAGTCAGCACAGATGAGTTTTTTTTTGTAACTTCAGTTTTTTTTTCAAGTAAACAGTGATTTTTCATCAACAGCATACCTGCTAATCTTACATCCTTCCATCTATTCATTGTATATCGATGTAAATGCCAAACAATAAATCAAAAAAAAATTCGTCTGAAAAATGTAAAATTTTAATTTGATTTAGTAATAAATGCTATAAATAAAGTACACATTTTTATATAAATGTGACAATAGAGGCCATAACCGACCATAATGCAATTAGTTCGACCATTCGACCAAATACAAAAAATGTCAATATCACCTACCAAAATACTCAAAACGGCAACACTGCACACAGCTGTTTGTCAAACCTAACCTCAATACTGATTTGACAGTTGATATGTTGTTGTAGTTGTAGCCTGCAATTTGCCGTGTGTGTGGACGACTATTTTGTAATCATTTCTTTTTAATAAAAATTGTATTTTTTTTATTAAAACTTCTATAAAAATACAAAAAACAAAATGCATTTAGCGCGACGTTTGCCGAATATAACTAAACATGCGAATGCACGTTTTGTAAAAACGACGGCAGTCGCCGCTTCATCATCTTCAACGACCGAACAAATTATAATACCAAAATACATACAACGTTCATCGACTGCCATTCTGGAGGCTCTTTCCGCCACGGTGGGTAGGGATCCCACGGCGCCACACTATAAATACCATGATGATCCCTTCTTGATGCCCACGTCTAATGTTAGTAAAAGGACATTTGCTATGGCTCAAGAGTCGGGACGTAAGGCGGCCAAATGGATTAAGGAACAACATCGTGATCTGTTCCAGGTACCGTCCTTCTTTAATATTTACTCTTACATAAGACATTCTAATTATTTACCTTCTTCATGTGTAGCATAAAGAAGCTGTGCCGTACATTGAAGCCTTTGCGCCGAAAATGGTTTTCACCGAAGAATCCGAAGTCACCTCGCAAACCTTGGAACAATTGATAAAACAATCCCAAATTCAAGACGCTATTTTTGTTTACAACCTCATGAAGCAAAAAGGTATAGAATTGAGTTCGGAGGTGAAACAACAATTTTTGGAATTGTTGTGCTTCTATAATAACGAAGAACCTATGCCCGAGGAATTCTATGAAGAACGTTGGTTCAAACAAAACAATGATGTTCAGCAACGCCATCGTAAGACTTGGAAAGATGGAGATTTGGCTGAAACGGTGTTTAATGAAATTGAACCGAAAACGGCTCAAACTTATGCAGCCCTTATCAGAGGAATGGCGAAGTATTATCAGGTGAGACTTTTATCGTTGTAATAGTGCAACTGGAAATGGAGGATATACGTAAGGAATTTGGAACTTTTTACCAAGCGTCATGTTCAGTGTTTGTGGGGCAGAGAGGAAAACGCCAATTCCATTCCATCCCAAAATTTTCCGTAGAAAACATGAAAATTAGGTTGAATAATGTGCTCGTTGCATCATTTGAGTACGGATTTCAATGAAAGGAAAATTGCTCAAGAGTTCAAATAGGCCATTGCTTATCGCTTTTGATAATTTTAAAGACGATACTTATTGAAGAATCCTCTTAAGCATCCTTTCTAATTTAGGACTATACAACACTCACCACTTCAAACGAATTTTTCCTTCTGTCCCCTATTTTCGAATTGGAATGTTTAATTTAAGAAATTCACTTGATATTTGTTATTTGATTTGTATTTACATAATGTTTGTTTCCGTTGAAAATTTTATAGTGGAACTTCCATAACTCGAACTTCCATTAGTCGAAGTCGAAGCACTTCTAGGGGCAGTTAAGGCGACAAATTCGCTTAAACAATTCCATAACTCAAAGTTTCCGTAAGACTAAATTTTGAGTTATAGAAGTTTGACTGTATATATACATACCTTTATCCGTGATTGAAAATGAAAATCGACTGGTGAGGGTGAAAAGGCTCGTATTGCCGGCATTGATTCTATTTTCACCAAAATCATGTATTTTCGTAAATCCAACCATTTGTGGAGTTAGTCAGCGTAAATACAAATAATTTACGCCTACCAGCTTGCATTTTCATAAATCAACGATTTTTTTAACGTTTCACAATACATGTGTTTTTTAGAAACAACCCGACTTTTGTACTTTCAAATTACTGTAATTTTTTGTTTTCCTTCACAGGCCGAACGAGCAAACGCCCTCTTCGAACAGGCCATGGAGAACCAACACCAATTAGATACACCCACTTACAATTCGATGTTGAGCAATGTCAATTTACTTAAGGAAAATGCCGATCAAAAATGGGAAATGTGCAAAGATTTGTTACAACAAATGAAACAACAACAATTATTACCTGATCTGGGCACGCTAAACTCGTTGCTGGAGTGTATTAGTAGCATTGGCAATTATAAATTGGCCCGAACGTCTGCTCAACAAGTTTTATCTGAATTCAAGATGTTAGGCATCAATCCAAGTTTGGGCACATATTATTATGTGCTTATCATATTCTGCCGTGACAGAGCACCCGTTTCTCATGTCATCGTGGACATACTTAATGAGATTGAGGGTCAAGAGTTCAAAATTCAACACCCTCGGGATACGTTCTTCTTTACCACGGCCATGGATGTGTGCCGAAATCATTTGCACGATCGTTCATTGGCCAAGAAAGTCGACAAGCTTTTGCATATCGGCAATAACTATGAATTGATTGGCGACACCTATAAGGAATCTATTTATTACAGGCACTATTTCGCCCTGCTCGCCCAAACATCAACGATTGATGAGTTTTTGGAAACGTATGATGTGTTGGTGCCCAATGTATATATTCCCGAACCCGGCATTATGGAGGAAATATTGAAAATGGTTGAATTGAATGCAGCCTATGACTTAATGCCTCGTCTATGGTCCGACATGGTCATATTCGATCATATTAATCGTGAAAGTTTGTTGCTACGCACTTTGAAAATACTGATGGCCAACAAGCCGGACATAGCACAAATGTCTCAGCAGCAATTACCCGAACAATTTGCCAAAGTAGCCTTGGACATTTACAACAAAGTGACGGAATCCGAGAGTAGAGTAAAAAAATTGTCATTCACTGGCCAAATGATTGGCGACATTCTTACACTCCTCGTTCGTGGCGGCAATTGGGAAATGGCCAAAGTGGTGTTTAACAACATTGACAAGAATCAACATCGTATTCCCGGTACACCTTCAGATACATGCCTGATGGAATTCGTCGAGGCTGCCATTGCTAATAAGTCACCATCACAAGCATTGCTGTGTCTGCAGTATGCCGTAGAAAATCATATGGATGGTTTTGTTTTGGCTCAGTGCATAAACAAAGGTTTTACTTTGAGCGAGGAGCATCTGTCGAAGATAAAATCGTTGGTGGGTGATAGTTTCTTAAAACAATAAGTTAACATTCTTGTTCGTTTTCTTCTTTTTAAATAATTTAATGTAATTAGGAATAGATTATGATGTTTTCGTTGTCAAATGAAATAAATGGAATAGACGAAGAATAGGGTGGATTTAAAATGTTGAAGAGATATGTTTTATACTCTGGGTTATGTCCAACACCACCTTCGCGACATAAAGATTTCGGTGTTTTTAATGAATATTGATATTTAATTGAATCTGAACAGTCCAAAAAAGTAAAAGTACCAGTTGAAAACTATCAGCTACGTCTTTGATAATTATCGATTTATAGTAGACTGGATAGAACGGACGTCCTAATGCTTGAAGTTAATTTTACTTTCCGCCATGTATCCGATTATCCCTGAAACCTTTTACAGTTTGTTGAGATGTAACCTGTGTGTATCGCCAATATTCACCAAGTATGACTCTGAATCGATGTTATTATTCACTGTATTCCTACAGTCCTTGTGCTGAAGATGTAATGTGTGTTCGGCTCAAATATTGTTCTATACGCAACTAAAATAAAATGTTTGTGATTCAAAGTTTAGCCTTTTTCATTGGATTCAAAATACACTAGCTCCACGTTTCAAGATGGTCTCCTTTAAAATGTGTTGTAATCCGAACACACATTTCAAAGGGGACCATCTCCAAACGTGGACTTGTTTCTTATGCTCCATTCCAAGTCTAAAGGGAATTATATTCGTACCAAAATTAATTGAGAATTTTCTGACCAAGTACAAATAACTCAAGAAAGTTTATTTAATCCAGTCGTGTATTATAATAATTAAAATCGATTTTATTTGTACATTCTCTCTAAAAAATACAATTCAGTACTAAAATGTTAAATTTTGATAATTGTTTATTTAACGATTTTTGTTCGATTGCTTCAGTAACGCCTCCCAGTGGACACCATCGTGCGGTAGTTCGCTTTCCAAAAATGGTGACAGCCATACCAAATGCCAACGTTTACCCAAAATCATTTCCATATTTCGTTCACGACCCAAATCATATTTCGAAGATAGCCTCTCATGGCTGGTGGAGCCCTTTAAAATGTTCGGCAAATGAAAGAGCAACAAAATGACAGCATACAGCAGTGAGATCAAATTCAGTTCATAGATGAGCAAATACAAATTGTTCCATGATATGTCAAAGAAGAACCCCACAAAGGGGCACATTAAACTCAGAACAGTCCTCAGATTGAGATAGACATCATTGTGCAGATACCAAAAATAAAAGAAATTATAGAGGCACGAATATGAACAGCCAATGACTACATAGACGATGAAGAGAAGAAAGTAACGTTGATTGCGATGGCCTACACAATTGGCAGTAAAGATACAGTGATGATCCCGCTTGAGTATACATGTATTGCAACAGTCACAATGCCATGAACGGATAGGCGCCACTACTTCACACTGGGTACAGAAGCGCCAAAGTTTTCTCAGTTGTGGCTCCACCGGAGGTGTTAGAAATGTGGCTGTGAAGAAGGAAAATCGGTTATTAAAAGTGCATTAACATAACAAATCACATCACCCTCATACGAAACGTACTTCTTATACTGGTATCCGCCAAAAGACAGGCCAAGAAATTCCCTGCTATTTGGAAAACGACAAAAACTCCACCCACCCAGGTCAACATGAACATCAGACTATACGGTTCATGGAACGCAGGCATCACAACACATAATTGGAATATAAAAGTGACGGGTATAAAAATGACCACAAATGTCACACTGCCCAGATCGGAGATGGAGCGAGGAACATCACGCAGTGAACGGCATTTGAACATTTCGCTGGTACTGTTTTCCCTTTTCTTCTTCTTGAATATGAAATTGTTTTAAAGACTATTTTCCATTTTATTTATAAATAGAAAGTGTAATTCAAACACCGGTGTTTTGTTTTTTCGTTGTGTTTTTATGTTTATTTTCTGTTTTTCTGTATACACACACACTTCATATCCGATTTCCGTCTCATCATCCAGAAATAAATAACAGTAACAGAAAATCGATTTCCATTTAAGTTGAAAATCGAAATTGGCCTTGGAATAAATTTGAAATGTTATCGATTTTTACTTCGATACGTTGGTTTGGTGCAAAGTTAAAATGAAATTAAATTTTGTTGTGCTTAAAATTTTTAAAAAGTATTTAGACATCTTGGTCAAAATTCTATCTGTGAAACTGGATTTAATTAAATAGTTATTTTGTTTGTTCAAAATGAGACTTTCTATTCACTGGTTTGGTGTCACAATAGACACAGTGAATGAAATGGGAGCTCCGAGCGAATAATGCGACAACCAAAAATGGTGCGAAAAGATCGATTGTGTGATATGGAGCTCCTTCCTGATGAACACTAAGATAATCCATATGCGGTCACATGAAATGTTTTATAAACGCACTGTTTGGACAGAATTGAGTATTGGAAATTATACACATATGAACGCATTTTCATTTCCCAACGTTGTTGCAGCATAAAGTGATTAGTTCGTTGCACGGAGCAGTGATACTGATTTTCTGTCCAAACTTCGAGCGGGAAAGAGCTGTCAATTTCAATATAACATATGATTCACAAAGAAACCACTAGATGGACCTTTAAAGTTTTGAGGGCAAGGTAAGTGAATTGAGAACAAATTGTTAATTTATGATGAATGAAATATTTGTTTGATTCCTTTAAAATCTTTGGCCACTGTTACTACTACAATTTACATTCATAGCTATGAATTATGAAAATCATGTCACCAAAGAAAAAACATACTAGATTGCTCGAGGAGTCTTACACTTTTAGTGCAAGAGATCGTGCGTAGGACTTGTTTACGACCCATGCATCCAGGGTGCAAAAACAAACCTATTGCCCTTACGAATAACCCTTAGCCCATGCAACCATATACATATATATCCTTCTACAATGCATTTCAGTATATTGCTATAAGGAACAAAGCGTCACTCATTCTACTTCGTTGTAGTATCGGTAATCATAAAGATTAAGATGACCCAATCAGATATTGGGCTAGCACATTTGATCCTGGTGCTGGGGCTGCTAGCACACCTTTAGGTCGGTATAGATGCAGCGACATTTTCTCCATGAAGATTTTGCCGCCGAAGATTGACGGTCAATGCCTTGTTTACGTTAACACGGGACACCAAGCCATTAAAAGGATAGTGGGTGAGGTGGCCAATTAGGAAGGATTGGCAGTGTCTACAGTAGATCTGTGTATTCGCATAACTTTCCGGCGATCTCCATTCAACTATGAGGGCCCTAAAATAAAAAATCCGTAGTGTATAGAATTATACAAAGTTAGGTCACAAAAAAGATTCATATTTTTACAATGGAAGTAGGAGTCTTTTGGGATTCAAATGCATTTCTGTCGACGTTTTATTGGAACATTATGGTTTAGACAACTCCAACAATCACGCTCATGCCAATATCATTTTGGAATGCACTCCATACAGAATTAGACTCAGTTCAGTTTTTGTTAGTTTCTTTTTGCTGTTTTTGTCTCTCCAAAATCATGTGTCATATTAACCGATTTGACTTAAATTGTTGTCCAAAAAGTCATCGAAAAGGCACGTTCGATTTCCATAAAATACGCAGTAGAATAAACGATTAAAAATAAAAAAATCATTTAAAAACAATACGTTTGTATTCAAATATATAACAACACAACTTTTCATAAATATGTACAATATTTTTTGGTGTAAACATGCATCGCGGCGTAGCTTATTTACATTGCTTTTTTATTTTTACTTAATTTATCAGTCTTTTTAACACGTACACTCCAGGTGATACCATCATCAGGTAATTCACTCTTCAACAGTGGCGACAGCCACACCAAATGCATTCGTTTTCCAAACACCGTTTCGAGATTTCGACGCCAGCTCTTGTCCCCATAAGGGAAGTCATCATCCTTTTCATAACAGACCCCACCACGGAAGAGACCGGGTCCATGGTACCACAGAAGAACCACACTATAGACCACCGCCAATATATTCAGATTATAGAAGACCAGAAACATATTTTGCCACAACGAACCACTGACTATCATCAACAGGGGACAGCTCATTTTCAATATGGAAAGGAAGTTGAGATATATGCGGTAGTTGACTACCCACAAGAACAGTGAGTTGTAGATGAATGCATAGGTGGAGCCGATGAAAAGGAAGACGACGAACATCATGAAGTATCGATGATTGCGATGCCCCACACAGCAGCCCACGAAGAGACAGTGATGATCTCGCTTTAAGATACACACACGGCATACAGAGCAATGCCAACTGCGAGGTGGGGTTAGATGATCGCATTTTTTGCAATGCTGCCAGTCGAAACAATCGGCATCGGGTGGTGGTTTTAGAGCTTTAACTGAAATGGAAAATAGAGGAAATTAGATTAATTGTCAAACAGGTAAGGATGGACCAAAATACATATTTGAATGTTCATCAGAAATTGGTAAAATACTTTTTGGGGAAAATAAGTATGATTTTCTAACATTAAACTACGGTTCTAATGTGTACCCAAAAACATATATAGCTGGGGGCATAGATAAATGCATTACAAAAAAAATATTCCCAGTCTATCCGATAATAAATATAGGGTTCGAGTTCTTTCCTTTTAGGATCCATTCAACTAATTATTTCAATTAAAGTAAAGGTCGATGTTGGTCGCTTCTTTGAATGCATTCACAGGGTTTAAATTGTATTCCGATTTTGTATTAACAGCTTTTTGTTTTGACAGTAGTAGTATTTTTCGATTGGGAGATGAAAGTCGCCAGAGTTGCACTACCAACACCACAGAATCCAATATAAAAAGTCAGTTTTGCAAATGTAATTTTGTGATGAATGTGAGGAATTTAGTATAAAATAAAAGTAAATTTTGTTGCATATCCGAATGCGACGATTTTAAAGATTTAGCGAAATTAAATCCACAACTGTATAGGTTTTTTGCTTTCCTTCTTATTCAATTCCATTGGGTTAAGAGTATGAGGGTACTCGAATGCAAGCTAATCAGATCAGAGTTTTTGTTGTTGTCAAATAGAGAAACGATGGGCCAACGAAGATACGCTATATACAACCATAGGTAGACGTAGTTCATCGTTGGTTAGCAATACCTTCGTGCTGTATTAGTACTGAACTTGTCGTTACATGGTTTTTTTTTTAAATTTGTCAACATTTTTTTTGAGAAATACTATGGTTTTTACACATTTCGAAGCAGGGAACGGAATAATAGAACTGAGTTCGTTGTTTTAAAAATGGAATTTTTTTTCTGGGAGATCTGCGGTGTGGTTGGCTGAAATTCACTAAAACAAATATGTTTCTTCTGTAGCGAATTTTACGAGCGTTTTTGTCGTTCCAAAGGCTAAAAAAAGTATATGGGAGAAGGCGCAAGGGCGCGGGAGACTCGACCTGACCGGGGATTTTCCAGAGTTTTCATTTTGGACTTTTTATGGAATTTTGCATCTATTGGTGGCATTCTTAATTTTTTTTGGGGCATTTGTGTTATTTTTTTTTTTTATTAATTTTCAGAATTTTTTAGTGGCATTTTTAATCTATTTTTGGCAGTTGTTTATTTTTTTTTTTCTCCAAACTTTCCATAAACTTACAGATTTGAGCAATTATATATTTCGAACGATTTAAATGATGATTTGAAGTGAGCTTGGCATCCCTTGGCGCTATAAAAATATGAAATTATCAATCGCAAAATTATTAACGAATATACAAGCTCATTAGTGGACAAATGAACACAAACGACTAATAGATTTACATTAAGACTGATCCATTAGAAGTATTAAGATGAAATTTGGTACAGGTGGTAGCGGTAGAGAAAGAAATAAGACCAATAAATGAAAATGAACAAATATCCAGGTCTGATCTATATAAAATTGTAAATGCAGATCAGTGAGAAATTGTCATATCGTGCCGTTACAATATTTGTTCAAACACGCTTTTGAATGAAATTCGATAGAGAATTTTCCAACACTCTGAATCGTAAAATATTAAAAATTTATATTTACAAAAAGATATGGCAAATTCAATTGTGTCGCACACACAACAAGCCTTCATGCTTGACCACCCAAAAAAACCTCTCCTGTAAAATGTTCTTTATGGCGTTTGCGTCTTTTAGGGCTCGATATGATATAACCCATATAACCACAGTATGACTTTGTGACGAAAACGATGATGACGTTTAACATGTTATTTTATAATTTGGTGCAGTAGTTCCCATTAATACGAGTGTATATTGTAAATGGAAATTGTGGCCATAGACATAGTAAACTGTATGCGTGTTTTATTGGTAAGATAAAATGTTCGATAACTTATCGTATTCTGTGTGGTTTGGATAAAATAAGGGTTTGGAAAAAAGAAATCAGAAATGTCTCAATATGTTAATTCACAATGAACAGCTTATCGAACGATTTGTCAATCAACTCATTCTCATTGGATAAGTAGTTGAGAAGATGATAAGATAGTTAAAATACACAATAAAAACAAAAAATCTAATTCTGATATCTCTGATATTTGATGAGATAAATCGGATCTAAGAAACATTCACATTTATAAAAAATTAGCCTTAGTCTTATTCTAGCGTTGCACTATTGTCATTGAAATCCAACAATAACCCTGATTATATTTTCTAAGATAGATCTAGCATTAGCTTTTCCCCTATTTGTAATCCATACAACCGTAGACCTGTGTAATTTATATCATACTTACAGTCCACACTGGTGTCAATCATCAGGCAGGCAATGAAATTCCCCTTAATGTTGAAAATCAAAAACATGGCCAATGAAAAAGTGAACGTATGCCAAAATCCTCCCGGCTCATGGAATGACGGCAACACAACAATCATTTCGAATATAAAGATAACCGGCATAAATACTCCAATCAAGAGAAAACACAGCCAATCGACAAAGCGTCGAGGCAGTAAATTCTTGCGCATTCTCATCGTATATTAATTATATTCAATATTTTTGTTTATTTCGAATTCAGAAGAACAAAAAACACCGATTTTCATTCACTTTTTCTTCAGATTTCATGAAGAACGATCCAATGTGACTTTATAACTCTTTAGAGTAAAATATCCGACTAATTAATTGTTTGCATATTGCGTACACACGAGCAACATATCTATTTGGGGATGGGGTAGGCGGACAAGATATACTATTGTGTGTTATAGGGGGGCGGGGGATTTCTCTCTCTCTCTTTCATACTATCTGTCGTTCTCTATACGGTTCTAATGCCCCAACACAGAGATGATAAACGATTTTCGCAATTTAGTACCAATGAACTGTGAAAAAGGTACATTTATTACTCAAGCGGCCCAAATTTTTTAACACTAAAATATTCATATCGGCTGATGTAGTTTCGATCAGTATGACTGCTACTGATCAGCACCACCCATATAGGTTGTGTTGCGGGGATATAAGTTCGTAAATTGTAGTTACGCGTAACGAAATATAGTCGTTTTTTTTAACAGTTTGGAAACTAACAAAGAAAAAAAAACAAAAATTGTAATAAATAACCACAATACAATTGTGATGTACTATGGTCCCCTCAGTACAAGAATGGTCAAAATTGGGTTTACCAGATTTTTTTTTAAATGCAGTTTTTTGAGTCTTAATTTGTCATAACCCATACAAGTGTACATATCGCTCTTTTACTTCAATAGGATCACAACTCAAAACACGACAGGAGAGCCGTTTAATGTTTTAAATTGCATCTCACTGGGCAAATGTATGACAAAAGCATAGGTTTCCCGAATACACTGGACCCTTTGACATGTGTATGTATAATACACACAGAACAAAAGACGACTCAAATAAGAGATTTACAGTTTTTTCTTGAGCAAAAAATATAAAGTGAAATTTTACATAAGAGCGATATATACTAGTTTATTTTTTGTATAAATCATATGTTTGTAAGGGAGGTACCAAAAGAGGCCTCCACTAAATTGTGAATAAAAGCGATAATCATCCATCAATTTAAATAATATATGCCTCATTTTAATTGTAAGATCTGTGGCTTTTACTATTCCGACCTTTTGCCATTTTTTAATTTTTACAATTTTTTTTATATAAAATTTACAAAATGTTCGCCTTAAATTTGTTTAAAACTCTGTTATCGAAACTATTATTAATTGTTGTCCACCATTTTTGTACTTAGAAGTCCATACTACATACGAATTGTCTAGTGTTCATTACAATTACAAAATTAACCGCAGCACTTTTCAGTTTTGAATAGTACCACTTCATCAAATTTGTCATCCCCGCTCCAACGAAATCACGTGAAACTATTGTACAATTTAAGGCAATGCAATTGATCGTGATGTTTGTTATCTAATCGACTAACACACAAACTTAACTCTCTTGCGCTCTGTCTCTCTCTCTCTCTCTCTGAGATAACTCACAAATCACTGATCAATGAAACACTAACAAATCAGTGTTTAGACCGGAGATCGCTCACTTTTGCCAGAACTGTAAAGGTATGATTTCATGAATGAAATGAAATTATACACCGACAAAAAAATGCCATGGTGTAAGAAGTCAAATCAACAACAGGGGTTTCCAACAAGAGGTGTTATTTTGGTATTCAAAGAAAAAAGGATTTTTTTTTGGGATAAATGATCGGATGTTTATTTCATAACAAAGAGGAAGGTATGCCGTTAATAACACTACTCAACAAAAAGAAAAAATTTCATGTACTCCGGATGCGATAATTTTTTCTGTGTAGATAACCTTGACATGAGCTCGAAAAACGCAATAAAAAAATTTTTTTTCGTTTGGTTTTGGTTTTGGTTTTTGTTTTATTTTTTTTTTTTAAATTTTAAAAAAAAATTTTTGGTTAATTTGTTTCGTCCGGCATAACTCGGGAACCACTAGCCCGATTTAATTGAATTAAATTTAAAATTACAATTCCCTTAATCTGTTCATATATTGTTTTCCTATACAAGCAACAGTTTCCAAGTTAAAAATGAATATATAAAGGAAAAAACTTATTTTTTGCCTAAAGATTTAATTTTTTTTTTTTAAAAAAATCCATAAAAAATCCAAAATGAAAAAAAATGTCAAATCTTATTACTTTTACGTAAAGTCACATAACCTATGAGCAAAATGAGACAAAGATCATGAAAATCGATGCACGCGTTTCGCTTTTATTCGCAATTGAGTAAAGGTAGTGGTTCCCGAGTTATGCCGGACGAAACAAATTAAACAAAAATTTTTTTTTAAAATTTAAAAAAAAAAAAATAAAACAAAAACCAAACGAAAAAAAAATTTTTTATTGCGTTTTTCGAGCTCATGTCAAGGTTATCTACACAGAAAAAATTATCGCATCCGGAGTACATGAAATTTTTTTCATTTTGTTGAGTAGTGTAATTTCAATGCGCTGTTGGAACATGTATCGTTCCATTTTTAGTAATGGCGTAGTTTCTAAAGGGTGTTTTTTTATTGAGGTATAGAACTTCGAATTGAAATAAAACACAAGAAAATCGTTTTAATGTCCATCAATTTGGCTTTATTGGAAGGATAATTTTATGCCATTAATGTTTAAATATGATTTCGGGCATGTGGCCGCCGCGGCTGGCTCGAATAAAGCCAATTCTACAGGTCCAATTTTCAACCACTTGTTGGAACCACAACTCATCCACATTCATGCCATCCAATTCGGAACAAAATAGTCGGTTATCATGGCTCTATACCGGTCTCCATTAACGGTAACTGACTCTCCAGCATTATTTCGGAAGAAGTATGGCCCAATGACTCCACCAGCCCATAGAGCACACCAAACAGTCAGTTTTTGTGGATGTAATGGCATAAAATGGACGGAGCTTGCGGTGAACTTCGCGAACTGAACCATTACTTTCGATTTGCACGATTTGCAAGCGTTGTTCTTTTGTCAACCTGTTCATGATGAAATGGCAAACCAAACTAAATATTAATCACTTGACAGCTGACAAAATGGCCGCCAGTTAAAAAAGTGATGCCAACTTAAAGTTCTATACCCCAATAAAAAACACCCTTTACTTGTCAATTGTCAAAGAATAAAAGCTTCAAAAATAACACCTCTTGTTGGAAACCCCTTTAGTTTTAATTTGTTTTCATATTTTACCTCCTAATTGTCCCGGTGTTTGTGCTTTAGTCAGGCCAGAATTTTATACATACAGACATACATTGATCAGCATCTGTAACTACTAAAATTTTTTTGTTAAAGATTACTGATCGCCAAATCAAATCTACTCATCTAAAAATAACTTGTCATACAAATAAACGGCAACAACTTAATATGCACAAAAGATACGATAATTAATAATAATTATGACATTTGAAATGTGAGATGTATTTTTGTGTTAGTGGTTTCTGGATTTTCAATCACATTCGGCTAATTAGAACAGGACACGATTCCCAACAAAACAACAAACTGTCAACTCTTTCAAATGTGCGTCACAGTCCACATCTGACACCAGGCCGACGTGTTTCCCAACACGAACTTCATTCAAACAAACGTCAGCAAAATAAAATCGCTCGCGCACGCGTCAGCTGGGCTGGGTGATGCCGCCGTTTAAATAATAACAGAAAAACAATGAAGAAGTTAGTCGTTGATTAGATTAATTAGGGGACACGTGACACGTCTGAGATTGTGGCAAAAAAAAGAAAACAACAAAAAATAGCAACACTTGTGAGAAATGTGAAAATATTAAAATGGAATTTTGAAATATGACTCATTTATAACAGTGCCATGCTGTGCCATGCATACGCAAATAAATGTAACGTCTGGAATAGATTGCATGTGGTCTTTACCACCACACCCACTTCTCATAAGACCTGACAGCAGATTCCCGTCGTTGCCACAATAATCTGGCCGCGTTTCTTGGTCGTATAAGGAGCTTTTTATAACGTAAACATACCCGCATTTCTTACAGCTTTGGACAATACAAGTATAACTCAATGGTCGGCCAAAATGCTCGACTACGGGCAACGAAGCGGTAAGAACAGAGGTCTACAGGCACCCCGCAAGAGGATGTCATACCACTCATTATCGGGAATTTAGTGTAAATCAAATCCGGATGAATCTCAATAGCACAAAGGTGGTAGTCAAGGTCAACGACTTTGTGCTACTGGTAAAAGGAAATCAGCGACATCGGGAATGGATCAATAAAATACTTATCATACTGGGCAAGGGTCAACCCTACCAAAATTAATTCTTTTCACGAACCGGTGTTCACACTCCCAAGCGCCTTTCGACTATCAAAAGGGGCATAATGATTCGAAACGTTTCAGAAAACCGAATACCTAAGACAGTTCCGATTCACACTAGACAATTTTAATCGTGCAATTCTCAGTTTGAAAGGAAGGACAGGTGAGGGGAATGGAAAGGGAAACAACTTGCTCGTACTGGCAATTTCTTTTTATGTTTGAAAAGGCATAATGAAAACCAAAATTGCCGACAAACAATATCCTTGTGTGAACACAAGAAGCAAGTTCAAAAAGGAATCATAAAAATTGCCACAAGTACAATTGCTTATTGTTAATCGCGACAAAGAATCTAGAAAACCCTATGTGCGATACTCGACCAACTGTCACCGACAACGAACTTCGAGAAAACCTTTAAAGTCTCCCTACCATCTAGAGAAGAATGGGCCAGAAACTCAGTCATGGAAGAGGATCAGATTGCAATCTTTACAAACCGTTCAAAAATGGAGACCGCAACGGACTGGGTAATGTTCTCAGAATATCTGAGTATAACTTTTGTGTGTGTTCCAGGCAGAGATAAAGGCCTAAACCTTTAAAGAACTGGGTTTTTTCAAAAAGAGACTCAGCATTGGTGTGTACCATATTGCTTTGCGGATGATGTCCAATTATTATTTAACCCTGCGTTACTATCGTCCGGGTGGAATCCACCCAGAGGGCTGAATTTCTCAGTAGATTATATAATTTCTCTTGAAAATCATTATTAACTCCTAATGTAATCCTCATTTGGATGTTTCTGGATGTTTAGAAGTAATTTTTAATTCGAGCTTATATTTACAAAAAATCGTTTACTTATGTATAACAACTTTTTGTAGGTATTACTGCTTAATGTTTTTTTTTTTTACATATTCATAACAATTTATTCTTCTTTAAAAATATGTTGGTAGGTCTATTTAATATGTTGCATATTGTAATTTGTTCTAATTGGCCGTCAGGCTTTAAATTACAAAATGGAAATAAATTGAAATTCAAATTCTCACAAGTGTCATCACTCGGTATAACTACTATAAAGCTTGCAATGACGCCGAAGAGGAAGAATCAGTACAATATTTGTTATGTCACTGACCAGAACTACAGAAACATCGAGTTGAACAGCTGGTCAGTGCACCTCTGACTTCCCTAGGAGAATTCGTCGATAGTACCGAATAGTTAGAACCTGTACAGCATCATACTCCACACTTCCCTCTATCAATCATCTACCGAGATCAAAACCGTACTGATGACGTATTTGACCTAGCAAAACTTGTGGTCCATCTGGTGGTCATTGATGATGACATTCCATACAGTGGAATCAGCAAAAATAGCTATTACTCTAATTGACTTACTTATATTCTTAAGGTATTCTTCAGCCAGAGCTTTTATAAGAAAGTGTCAACACTTTGGCCATTTGGTTGTCAGTGTCCGCTGCATACGTATGTTCTATTGCCTTTCACCGACATGTCCTATTCACCACAATCATTGGTATTTATTTATTTTTATTTTATTTAATTGCAATACAATGTAAATTATTGGTCCAAGGGTAAACCGGTTGACATAGGCCATATGGCTGACTAGATTTTTTGCAGTGACAGACCAACGCCTCGGCTTTATAGGCAAGCACGCTACCAACTCGACGACCGGGACGCTTACTTACACGATATTTAAATGTGAAATAATAGACGTCAATTAATTCGCCCAAGAGTGAATCACGTGCTGTGAACCTGATCGACCAACAATTTGTTTAGATTTTCACATTATTTTAAATGTAAAAGAATCCGTTCTTAAGGGGTTTAAACTACCCTTTATGGGTTTAAATACGTTCACATGTGTGTCGTAATAGTAAATATTTACACGTTTGTTAAACAAAAATGTCTGTGAAAAGTACTTGCTTAAAAAAGTTTCAGCACATTTTGTTCGCAAACCTCTATAAATATCTCAGTCCTAACAATTTCGAAAGATCTTTTGTAATAATGTTTACCTCCTTTTCCGATTCAGTGAACATTTTATTCACGCATATAAAGTTTTAATTGTGTTTTTCATTAAATATAAAAATCGTACTTACTATAAAGACAGAGTCATCGTTGCGCTAGACGGTTGTAGAACCACAAAACGAAAGACTTAAGAAACAAACTCAATGATTAGCACAATTTCGGTTGTTTTCTTTCACTTTTACCAACAACAAAACAAAATGCAAAAAATTTTCCTAAAGAAAATATGGCGATAATATCAATTCAAGTGATAATGAATAGGCGAAATCAATTTGCAGCTGGGAATTAAATAAACAGCGGGAATCAACAACGGCTTCGTCTAGCGGTGGTGGTAAACACTTCCTCATCCAAATAAAAACTGTTAGCCCCCCCCCCATACAGAAAAATATAACGTGTGAATTGAGCCAAAAAGAAGAAAAAAAAAACGGAATCTTATAAATATTCATATTCGTATTCATTCATATCAACATAATAAATAAATAAATAAATACACATTAATTAAATCGATAAATAAACAAAATAAATGTGGAAGATTTTACAAATGGAAAAGTTTCCTGCCATGCCTGAGCGCATATCCGTAGTCTGATTTTATTTGTAGTTTGACAAGTAAACTGGGAATCAATCGAAAGGAAATATTCCTGGACGCTTAAGACGTCGACGACCGACTGCAATTACTGCAATTTATTTCGATAAGTGCCTACGTCGTTATCGGATTGTTTGAAGAGTAAATCACTGACGCAAGAATCACTAATTGTAATAATTGAAACAAATCATTGAATACAGAAAATTTCAATGATGCATTGTGATTAAATTATTCATTAAATATTCGGAAAGTAATGATTCGAAAAGGTTATGTGGAGAGGATTCTGCCACGAATTATCTTCTTGTTAGTGGCACAAATCTATCGGACTTGATCGATCCATTACTTCACCTATGGCCTTATCGACCTATAGATGGTGGTAAGTCCACCACCATAAATCGGTTGTCACTTGATGACTTCGATGCAATGGTATTCCGGCATCCGTCGAACTTTTCAAAAACCCGATCTCAAAATTCACCGGCAGACATCACCGTCCATTATAGAATTCGCTAGGAGTAACACTACGTAACATACAGTTCAGGGTGTTCTCACCGGAGTTTGTAACGTTTTTTAGGATGCTGGAACTGGAACTTTCAATCGATCTCACGGGAGTCTGTAATCTGGCACTTGTTGGCATCGTGGTGAAATTTACTAGAATGAAAACTACGACAAAAAAATATAAGCGAGTCCTTGAGTTCGCCATCAACGACGCTATCAAATAAAGGACGTATTATTATAATTTCTCTACATAAATCGTGAGATTTTTTTTTTTTTTCAGTTTTGTTTATTTGTTGTTGTTCCCTAAAACGTAATAACTCACAGTAAACTGCAATTGCTGTGCAAAAAGTCACTCGTAGTAAATTTTTTAGGTAAACTTACACTTTCGGCAATGTTTGCAGAAATCATTAACAATTAAAAAGTTCACACAACATGTATTTAAACTCGGTGAGTTGCTGCCGATTTACACTAAGCAACAAATTGAGAGAAATTTTCGTTCCTATGGATGCACAAGCTTTTGTAAGTCCCAAAAGAACCACAAAGGAATCCTGGGGAAATCTCGATTACAAGAAAACAAGGAGAATACTCGGGTTTAACAAACATGAGCTGAGTAAGCTAGTTGGGGTCATCACAGGACACACTAGCCTAAGGGCACACCTATTTAGGATAGGATGTTCCGAGAATGACGAATGTAGGGAATGCGGAGAGGACGCCGAGACGTCGGAACACTTCCTGTGCCAGTGCCCTGCTTTCTCGCAGATCAGGAATTAGGTGAGGACACCTTAGATGACCTGTCGGTCGTCAAAGCAATGAACATAAGGAATTTAAGGACCTTTATAGAGGGGACCGAATTCCTAACGTAAAAAAAGGGAATGTGAATTTGTAGAAGAAACCAGGAGCGCACAACCGGCCGAATTGGTGGCCGAGATGTATGTCAGCGACATGAGACGGTCATGGTACATGACCGATCCTCCATTTCAACCTAACCTAAGTCCCAAAACTGGAGTTTCTAACTAAACTAAAGTATCTACATTCGAACGAATTTCATAAAAAAGGGAATATCGAAAAAAAGGCTCTTACGTTTTTTTTCGCGTTAAAGGTTCGATATATTGACCCTGTTCACCTAGAAGTATGCAATACTAAATTTAACTGAATTTTCAAAAACTGGATATGTTGATTATGTTTTTATATCTTCTTAACCAAGTCTCATTCAAACTAGGGTTGTATAACTCGACTCTCGATATCTAGACCGCAGAAGTGTCCTGCGAAATATATTCACCTAAAAGTATGCAACACTAAATTGAACAGTATTTTTAAAAAACTGGATAAGTTGATTATATTTTTATATCTTCTTATCCAAGTCTCATTCAAACTAGGGTTGTATAAGTCGACTTTTTCCTTAAAAAATTGTGAAAATTTAAGTCGACTTTTTATTACGAAAAAGTCGAGAAAAAACATTTTGTTTCATTACATCATTATACTGGTCAGTGGCTTAAATTTGAGTATAGCCTAAATCCAGGATCACCGGACAACATTCCGCCGAAGATTATGCTGTTGGTCTGTGTCATAAACAAACATTTGTTCCCCCACTTCATCCACACTCGCCGTTGTCTAATAATGCTGCTTCGGTTCATTTCGGAACGATTTCAACTTTGTTTCCCAACGACAAACATCTGCCGGCCATAAGTAAATATTATTGTCTGAAATTACGAGCATTCCGAATTAACATTTCGAATGAATTTCATTCACAAAATCAGTCCAAATAACATGTTTGAACCAGATAAGCGATATTTATTTACATTTGATAAGTAGACAAATAAATCGATACAAGTATTGTTTATTTATTATGTCGATGTCGAATAATAGACAAAAAGAAAATGTGAAATTACATACGTTTCTGAATTGCGCTTAAATCGATGACCATGCAGAGGGCAGATGTCCCAAGTCACTTTAGTTCGGCGACACACTCTAGATGTCAGTACTTGGCGTGGAATTATTTGGAACAAATTTGAATGGGTTTCAATGCAAATAATGTTTTTTTTTGTTAAACAAATATCGGTTAAACACATGTACTTCCTCTCTTGCAAATGTTCCGCAAATGAATTGGGACGTCTTTGCTTAAATTCAAAATTGATTTGTAGACTTTGATACAGCTTTTTATGTCGTACTAAGTGTTATTATCACTATTAATAGTGATACGATTTGGTCTATTTCTACTCTTTTAATTTGAATTAAAGAATTCCGTATTGAGTAATTAACATTGTAGACAAACTTACCTAGGGTTGTTGTTGGATTGTTTAATAAATGTTTAGCCAGCACTTCGGCTTGGCTTATCCAGCATGTGATACCAAGGATCTACTTGTGTTCTTCCACTGGGTCCTTCCACCGGAGTCTCAGTCTTCACCGTCTGACCTTTCTGACTAAAGCGCAAACTCAGTATTTTTGGCCACGGATTTTTTCTCAAAAACTTCTAGCGCCGCTTAAGGATCCCACTCGTGTTTTTCGGCGGCATAAACATGCACAGGTAGATAGGCGTTTTTAGAGTTGGGCTTCGGGAATTTCCCGACGGGAATTCTCGAGAAATTTTACAGATTTTCCCATCCCGAATCTCGAGAATTGAAATTATTAACATTTTGGGAAATCCCGAATCTCGAGAATATCTCAAGAATTCTCGAGAAATCCATTTTCATTTAAAAAATTTTTTGTTGACAAATATTAATAGAAAAAACAATTCTTTCTCTTACTTTTGAAAGAATTGCTTACGTTTGCAAGTAAGAGAATACACATAGGTTAGGTTAGGAATGGTGGTACATCCTAAGATGCACCTCCACTCGGAGACCCATAGGGTCCATTGACAATCCCTTGTGTGTAGGTGGGAAAATTATAGCTAGAAGTAGTAGATTAAAGATATATAAGGTAGACAAATTGGCGAGAGTCACTGGAGTAATGTTTTATGTTAGGTAAGCAGTCTGTTCAGTCTATCGGGTACCCGCATCCCCCGTCGTTCATCCATCTAATACCCCTTATATAACTAATTAGGTTTTCTACACCTGCCTTCGAGATGTCCTCTAGTTCAGAAAAAAATCTATACACTAGACATTTTTGTCTATGGCGTTGCAAACTTGGACAATGACAAAGGATGTGTTCTATTGTCTCCAATTCGTCCTCATCCTCGCACATCCTGCAGAAGTCTGGAGATCTGCTATCCCATCTGCTGGTCATAGCCCTAACTGAGCAGTGACCTGTGATGACTCCTATTGCAATTCTGAGACTTCTTCTATCCAGTCCCATCAGAGAATACACATATCGCTCATTTAATTCAATAGTGTCAAAAGTCAAAACTCACTTTTTATTTTTCTGCTCAAGAAAAAGCTGTAAATCTCTTCTTTACGTTGACTTTTATTCTGCGTGTGTTATACAAACATATCTCAGGGCTGGACTTTATTCGGGAAACCCATGAGGTTTTTCATATACTTGCTAAGTAAGATCTGTAAACGGTAAGATCAAAAAATCGAATTTTCCCGATATTTCGAGAATTCTCGAGAATTGAAATTTTCGTTATTCGGGAAATCCCGCATCTCGAGAATTGACATTTTCGGTATTTCGGGAAATCCCGAATCTCGAGATTGGGATTTTTTCGGGAAATACCCAACTCTAGGCGTGTTGTATCGTTTTGTTTTCGAGCCTAAGCCATCAACAGCTGATTTCGAAACGACTAATCAGCTGTTTGTTGCCTACAAATAATGTGAACGCTGTGTAAGCGACAAACAGCTGACTTCGAAACCACGAATCAGCTGTTAGTTGCTTACATATCATGTGAATGTTGTCGTTCGATTTGCGGAAATGGCTCCGTTGTGGAATTGTTTTGCTAGCCCTAATCATTCGCTTTAATTCGTCGCTGACATTATTCTTTTCAATAGATGGCGGAGCCGAGGTATATAATTCCATCACTATCGCCTTTCTTTCGTCACTTCATCTTCTCCGGTCTTAAACAGTTCTGCACATCTAGGTCTGGACTGGACTTTCAACACCATCATCTATAATTGGTTGCGAGAAGTTTTCCTAGCAGAATTCTTGGGGCGCTAATAAGCTGGAGAAATGTTGCTTCCAAATCCGCAGCAAAGTCGACGTGTCTGTCAGCAGATTCCTGTTTTCATGCTAGTAGATGAGTCTTTGGATAGATGTTTTACTCCTTCGTAGATCTCCTCACATTTCCGTCATTCCATTTCGCTGTTCTTTCTTTAAAATACACGATTTACTTCTCCAACCGGAAAACGTAAACCGAGAGTATGGACCAGAGAGTCTACAACTCTTCGCTAACCGGACTTTAAATTGAGTAAAGAGATACTGGGTGTTATATGGAGTTTTCTCAATTTAAGTTCAATTCTTCATGAATTTAGTACATTTCTGTTGAGACGATATAGGAGATTAATCGACAGAATGGACTAGATTTTCCGAAACTCTTGTCGTATTAAGGCCTTACATGACAATTTGACCATTTGTAATGAACGAACAGGCAGCTCGAAAAATATGTATAAAATATTTCAGAAATTTCTAAATTTTCAATTGCAAATTTCTCGCTTCAATATCTTTCTTATTTTTTGTTATGAGCCTACGTTGACACCTCCGTTTTCACACGTTTACCCACCATTTCGGAAGCGTGCCGTCTGTCGTTATCCGTCATCATCATCGTCATCGTCATCAGTGATTCCTCGCGTTGAATAACTTCGATGGTGACTTGTTAATCTTGTGCCAACATCCGACCTTCGCCAAGAGGCACACGATCGTGTAAGCACGTATTTCATTTCAACAAGTGTGTAAATAAATCATTAGACATATTACTTTTTTTTTTTTGAAATATTTGTTATGTTTTGTTGTTGATCTGATATTGGAAGAGCAAACAGGAAATATATTTTTTTTCTATCTATCAGTTCCCTTTTTTTGTTGTATTTAACAAAAAAAAAAATGTGTAAATTTTTAATAGTTTGCCAAAGTTTTTAGGAAAGATTAATTAGGGAAAATATACGAAGTATTTCGTTTTAAATGTACAGTGTAAGATATGACGTAACCTCAAATGTTATTCTAATCTAATGGCGCACAGTGGGGGAATAGGGAAAGGTTTCTTTTTTGGAAATACATTTCTAACTGGATGACAATAAATATTTCAAAAATACGAGTTAGTTAAGTGATTGTGCTGCTATAGTTTATCTGCAGTCGTTTAAAAAAATCAAAAATTTCCAAAAAAAAAAAATTCCATTTTTTTTGCAACTGGAAATTTGTTAAATTCGTCTTAGATTTTGGAGAGAAGTATCAATATCCATTTGTCAGCTGTCCATAAATAACAACTGTCCATAAAATGACAGCTTCCCATAAAATGACAGCTGTCCGTAAAATATCAATAAAATGAAAGCTGTCCATAAAATGTCAATAAAACTACAGATGTCAATAAAATGACAAATGTCAATAAAATGTCAGCTGTCCATAAAATGTCTGCTGTCAGTGAAATATCAATAAAATGAAAGCTGTCCATAAAATGTCAATAAAACTACAGATGTGCATAAAATGACAACTGTCAATAAAATAACAGCTGTCCATAAAATCTCAATAAAATGACAACTGTCAATAAAATAACAGCTGTCCATAAAATCTCAATAAAGTGTCAGATGTTAATAAAATGACAGCTTTCAATAAAATGACAGATGTCAATAAAATGACAGATGCCATTAAAATGGCAGATGTCAATAAAATGACAACTGTCAATAAAATGACAGATGCCAATAAAATGACAGATGTCAATAAAATGACAACTGTCAATAAAATGACAGATGTCAATAAAATGACAACTGTCAATAAAATGACAACTATCAATAAAATAACAGCTGTCAATAAAATGACCGATGTCAATAAAATGACAATTGTCAATAAAATGACAGATGTCGATAAAATGACAACTGTCAATAAAATGACAACTGTCAATAAAATGACAGCTGTGAATAAAATGACAACTGTCAATAAAATGACAGCTTTCAATAAAATGACAGATGCCAATAAAATGACAGAAGTCAATAAAATGACAGATGTCAATAAAATGACAACTGTCAAAAAAGTGACATATGTCAATAAAATGACAACTGTCAATAAAATGACAACTGTCAATAAAATGACAACTGTCAATAAAATGACAACTGTCAATAAAATGACAGATGCTAATAAAATGACAGAAGTCGATTAAATGACAGATGTCAATAAAATGACAACTGTCAAAAAAGTGACATATGTCAATAAAATGACAACTGTCAATAAAATGACAACTGTCAATAAAATGACAACTGTCAATAAAATGACAACTGTCAATAAAATGACAACTGTCAATAAAATGACAACTGTCAATAAAATGACAACTGTCAATAAAATGACAACTGTCAATAAAATGACAACTGTCAATAAAATGACAACTGTCAATAAAATGACAACTGTCAATAAAATGACAACTGTCAATAAAATGACAACTGCAAAAAAAATGACGGCTATCAATAAAATGACAGCTCATGATGTTCGCACGCACCACTTATCACATCGCCTTCATCCGAAAACAAAAATACCCAACTGCTGTTTGAAAATTCTTCCACTGGATTTTCCGAACGTAGTTTTATTAGGCAACAACAGGTGGTCTGGCCCATTGTGTTCAGCTTTATTTGGATTGTAAATCCTCGCACTCTACATCATTGAAGGAAGTGCTCTTTGATCACTTCCTTTGAGACATTCTTTTATCAGCACAAGCACGCTCAATATATCGGCACATGCTGCCAATTAATTAATTTACAATAATTTGTTACGTTAATTTATGACTTATTATTATCGATACCATAAAATAAACGTAATAAACATTTGTTTAAAAAAATGTGACTTCAAAATTCCTACATATGTAATAAAGCCCCCCCGCGACCATATTCATCGCAGTGGGCCCTCTGCGATTGTTTACTGTTTCCCAAACAGAAAAGATCCATAACCTTGTAAAGATCATAGAGGATTGGGAAGTTTAGGGCGGATTTTAAAGTGTTTACATCCGATTAGAAGAATTGAAAATAGCATAAGATTTGCCAACTTTAGGAGAGAATGTCGGCGGAATATTGTCCATGTAAATAAAAACCTTTCCAAAAGTCTTATTTATAGAAAACCTTAAAGAATGTTATTTGAGAGGCCTTCTAGAATATGTTTTATGAGACTCCCTGTCATTTTTTTTTTCTTACAAAAGAAATACATATTTCGTAAGGCAATCTGTTAATAAATTCTCCAAGATTTCCATCAGAATTCGATTATCTGAATTCGTTTCTGCCACATTCGATTTATTGCATGCGGTGTGTCTCGCTCATTTATGCCAATTAATTTATATTATGTTTTCTTCTCCTTTGCCTTTGTCTCACATGAAATTCTCAATATTAATTTATAATTTAAAAATATCACACGTTGATGTGAAAATATGTTCTGTTAAAACAAATACTTACGTTGACGTTTGTCAAGATATTTTTGTGGGGACCAGTGAAATCTTATAAAAGCCACGCTCATCTCACAGTGAAACAATAGAACCCAGAAGCATTTCACATAAACAACAAAGGATTGATTAGAGCGGAATAAAAAACACTTTTAAGAATTTTATTTTGCGAAATAAAGACATTTAAATTAAATTTAAATCACAGTGAATTTGTGTGTTTTACAAAATATTATATAAAAAATATCTGAAAACTCATCATCATCAAATAAAAAGTGAAACAAAAACTCAGAATGGATTTGACGGTAAGTTGAGACATACGAAAATGTCACCAAAGTGATGAACTTAAAATGAATATTTTAATAGTGCAATACGAAGAAAGTCCAGTTAAATTGTATACAAAATTCCCTGAAGGAGTAGACGGGGTACTTGATACCTACCTGTACATATGAGGTCCTTTCGGCTACGAAGGGATAGTGATTTTCTAATCAGGGGACATGGAAATTTTAAAAAGAGTTAACTTAATTGAAACGTACAGTCAAACTTCCACCATTGTCCGTAGAAAAGTTCGACTTACGAAGACATTGAGTTATCGAATTATTTATAAAATTGTTTAAGGGAATTTCTTTCCCTAACTGCGACTAGAAGTGCTTCGACTTAAAGAATAATTCGATATATGGAAGTTCGAGTTAGTTTATTTTATTTACTTGAATTAATATTTTTTTATTCACTTGGTGAATATTATAAAAATAAATCTATTTCCTTTTTTCTGTGTGTTAGTGTGTGAGAATGTGTAATCTCAGTTTCAAATCCGCATATTTTTCATCAGACCTGTTAACTTCGGAAAAGCCATGCAAAACTTCATTATTCCTATTCGGATCCGATCCGTAGGTAAACAAATTCTATCGAGCACTTGATTTAAGATAAGATCTTTCTCTGATGCTTAATGGAATGTTAGGGAAAATACAGACGAACGTATAAAGTCGTTGACATTTGGCAGGAGAAATGACTGCTTAGAAATGTTTGATGTTCTCTTCAGGATATAAACGTGGAGTTCGTGGTTCACGATTGGCCGCCATTTAAACTTATATTCATATTATTCGCAATATTGTATTTTGTAAAAGAAAAAAAAAAGTATCGTTAATTAACCCTTTCTCCCATAACTCTAATTACAGAATGCCCTGACATACCTCACTCTACTGCTAACGTTTCTTCTGACAATAATCGTTGAAATTTCCGCAAAGCCCGCCTCCTCAAACCGCTTGGATGATCGTTACTATCCGTCCTATAAAGCCTACTCCAAATCAAATGCCCGCTTGGAAGGCTCCATTGGTAACTTGAAACGTGGCTATTATTACATCGATGACGGTTTCATTGTTCCCGTAAAAGCCAGTGATGCATTGGCCGCAGCCAACCGACGGACGCCAACCGGCCGAAGACGCCTGGATACCAATGAGGGGGATAATTTGCCGGACGGTGTTAAATTCACGCCACTGGTGCGTTACAAGCAAACAAAAACCAAACGCAAGAAGCTCTTTGTACCCAATTTCTTTGGTTGAAAATGTTGGGGGATTTTCTGCTGCTACGCACCCAAAATGGTGGCGTTTAAGCGCTGATTTTCTCTATCGTTTTAACCGTTCAAACTAAGAGAGTACAGACTGAGGTTTCTTTATTTATTGTTATTCTTTACTGTTTTGTACATTTATTGTTTTATTGGTAATTACTTTTATGAGTTTAGAATTGTAAGCAAACAATTGAAATAAAAAAAAAACATATTTAGAAAAGTTTAAACAAGTTTTGTTTAAGTCAGAGACCGGTGAGACCGGTTGAAAAGTGGGGACCAAAATTGACAAACTCAGATATTCAAACACAAAAAACAGTAATAATAAATGTACAGGGTTTTCCAACAAGAGGTGTTACGACATTTTATTATTTCATAATAAAGAGGACGGTATGCCATTTATAATGGGAAAACAACATCAGCCAAATGGCCAACACGAATGGCGTAGTTTCTACTTGTCAAATGTCAGAGAGAATAAAGGCACCAAAAGTGACAGCTACCGAAATACCGGGTGATTCAGAATAACACCTTTTGTTGGAAATCCCTTGATTTTGCCAGTCTTCCAGTATTTCGCCCATCGTGTTAATTTGAAATAGTTTGTTCGCACTTTTTGTCATTTACTTTATTTTGTACTTTTTTACCACTTTTTATCCCCTTTACAATCCAATTCTAAATGCCGTTGCCATGTATATTTCTACTTGTCGCCCTTTTGTGATTATTTTTCATTTATATATTACACCAGTTTTGGACCCTTCTTGTTTCCTTTTCTTCCAAAAAAATGTAAACATTTCTGTTGATTAAAATTTTTTTTTTCAGACATTTTTGTTTTGCCCGCTTTAAACATTTTTTTTATCCCGTTTTGGTACCTTTAAGTCCCTTCTCTACTACAATCCACATATTGTTGCCAGAAATTTGTTTTCGCCCTTTTGTGATTATTTTTCATTTATATATTACACCTTTTCTTCCAAAAAAAAAAATGTAAACATTTCTGTCGATTAAAATTTTTTTCAGAAATTCCTTTAAAAACTTCTTTTAGTCCCTTCTCTACTACAATCCACATATTGTTGCCAGAAATTTGTTTCAGTTCCTCCCCCCCCCCCCCCCCCCCCCTTTTTTTTTTCCAGTTTTGCCCCTATTTCGTCCCATCTCTAACTCATTTCCACCTTCATTTGCTAATCGTAGTTTTGGACTAATTTTCCAGCAAAAATCGCCAAATTTGATTATCATGTATTTTTGCGTATTTCGATGGGTTTTGGGAAATATTTTTCGCGGTTTCCTTCATTTTTATCCACTTCCAATCCGAATTTCCAAAAATCCCTTCGTAGTGTATGTCAAGGCCTAGATACTCCTCAGGCGTTTGGTGAGGACCGGTCAGTCACGCAAGCATTGATCAGTCGTCACCTTCCGAAAAGAAAAATGTATCCATAAATATTATCCATAATAAATAACCTCTAGTCTCCGAAATGTTTACAAACCCATCAATATTCAATTATGGGACAGATGGCAAACTATACTCAAGTTAGTTTTAAAACGAACGTATCTTTTAAAATTACGTACGTGCTATAAATCAGTTCACCCAATTGCATTTTGTTCGTGTTTTCTTAAATATTGTTTACTTTAAACAATTTCATTATTTTGGGTTTTCAATAATTTATTTCATCCATAATTGTCATAAAATGTTTGTCGGCTAATTTAGGCCCACTTACAAAATGCATATAAAAATATCTTTCTTATAAACTAAACACTAAATAAAATTACTAAACAGAAAAATTACACAACAAAATGAGATAATCATAAATAAAGCAACATCAGTCTGCACTCTCTTTCACTCAGCGTCATCGGCGTTCCATTGAAAGTTCAACCGATCAATCAACGATTTGGAATCAAGCTCAAGTCCATTCCTCCATCTGATGCGGTCAGCGCATTCAACCAAAGAAGTTGGGCACAAAGAGCTTCTTGCGTTTAGTTTCTGTCTGCTTAATGCGCACCAGCGGAGTAAACTTTACGGCATCGGGCACATTACTCGCCTCCCCTGTATTGCCCAAACTATCCTGGCGTCTTTTTCCGGCTGGCGGATGATGAGCAGCAGCAGCCAGTGCGTCTTTGCGTTGGACAGGAATAAGGCGACCATTGTCGATGTAATAATAGCCACGTTTTATATAACCAATTGTCGTTTCGAATCTGCAGGGTATTTTCGGATAGCTGCTGTAAATTGTGGGATATTGCGAGTAGTAATTGGTGTAGTCCAAACGGTTGGCGGCAGGTTTCGCGGATATCTGAGTTATTGCGGTCAGAAGTAGCGTTACCAGCAGGGTGATGTATGTCCATGAATTCTGTGATTGCAGTAGAGTGGTGAGAGAGAGAGAGAGAGAGAGGAGAATTAGAGTTTTGTTTTGTTTCAAGTTAATCACAAATATCCTTAATAATAATTGGAAATTATGGAAAAACCTAAAAAGGATAAAGCAGAAACCTCAAAAAAAAAATATTGATATGGAAAAATTTATTGAAAAATCTATAAAGATGAAGCTGACAGCCTGTTTTCATAAAACGAATGGGTTTTTCGTTTCGTTAAAATAACGAACAGAAATTCTGTTTCGTCAGTTTGGGGTTTTCTTATGTATTTTTGTGTGTATTGTCTAATTGGATTCGTATACGTTTTATAAAAACCGGCTGTGAAGATTTTTTTTTTTATGTTCCAGCTTCATCTTTGTAGTGTTTTTCAAAAATTGTTTCCATATTAAGATATATTTTGTGTGAAGTTTCAGCTTTACAGAAGTTCGCTAAAAAAAACAATATGTCAAAGACTTTTTTTTTTTTACATAACCAACCAACAATTTGCATGGGAGATTTCAGAAGGACCCTGCACTTATTTGTCATTAAAATCGAAAATACTCCATCGATTATAATGATCCATAGCTCATTTTAATTTTAGGATATGTGGATTTATGATAATCTACTGAGAGGGGAAACTATTTGTCATTGACGATTTTTTATATAATTTTTTTAACAAAAAATATTACCAAAAAAAAGTTTTCCGTCTTAACTTTGTTAATAACACTGAAATTGAACTTTTGGATGCAACAGCGCTGAATGCAAAAAATTAGAATAACGTTGCGATAAATTTTTTAAAATTTATTTCAAAGGAATCGGACAATTCATTTTCAAGTTATGACAATTTAGGTCTCGAAAAGTTTGGATTTAAATTTTTTTTAAAAAAAAAAACCTTTCTAAGATAATGAAAACTTCGGCTATTATTGTACTCAGATTACTATAGAACATTAGAATAGTTTAGTGGTTATTCATTACAAATTGTTTTTATTGTTCTTTTTTTCAGGGTCCGCCAAATAACTTTTTTTTTTTGAAAATTCTATAAAAAAAATCTACTGGATATTTTGTCAAATTTCTTGTTTTATTGGAAAGCAAATCCTTCCGGTTAATAATGGAAAATAATTTCATTCAAATGGCTGCCTCGGCTGGCCATGCAGTAGCCTAACAACATCAGCTCTGCTGCTGATAATGCGTTCTTCAAAAACAGGGCGCAAAACATCGAGTGCAGCTTCGGCTGTGTGGCACATTCCTCCTCTGCCAATATCCTCCTCTTAAATTTTTGTAAACAAAAAGTCGTTCAACATGGCCCGATAACGAAAATAACGAAATAAGCACTAGTTGCAAAAAAAAACCCTTTATTATTTTTCGGATAATGAAAGAAATAAATGCTACGGCGAACGGCTAATTTTTGTTTAGAGATTATTCTCATGCTCGTAACGTCACCGGCATTTAAGAGGTACAGTGTACTCTTTACTTACGAACACCTCTCATTAACGGACATGTTTTTTCAGTACCAATCCGCTTCAGTCCTCTTGTGTACTTCTCTCATAAGCGGGCACAATTCTCAGTTCCTTATGATACCTCTCGTAAGCGGACACTTTTCTCAGCACCAATCGTTATTTGTAATAACGATAAAATCATGGTCATAACATTAAACTATATGCGTTTTATTTTTTCTCGAAAACCACACATCCAACTATGGGACCGACGATTCGGTCCATGGTTGTACCCTTCAGTAGAAATGATGATAAGAGGAAGGTTGTGGGTAGAGAAGATGGGCGAAGAAGATTATTACTATTTTGCTGACTAGCATTCATCTAAACAGCTTTCACTGAAGTCCTAGTAGGAATGCATCATACGTGCCGCCATGTGGCCAATCATGTACTGCCCAGTGATGACTTCTCTGAGAATACTAACAGCCTAAGTCACGATGTCGAATCACAACGATCGCATGGCTTTCTAAGCGACAAACAGCTGATGAACAACTGATTTCGTAGACACTAATCAGCTGTTTGTCGTTTCGACATCGTGGATTATGCTGTAAGTGTATTCTTTCTGAGGGAAAGCACTTGTTTAGTACGAGTCAAAAAATGTACGTAGTACCAAAAATGTTTTGTTGTAGTAATAATTTGAAAAAAGTATCGATTTTGTTTTGATAAAAGTTACTTTTTTATTCCCAAAACGAGGACTTTTTACTTTTTTCTCCTTCCTTTTGAATATATGGTACGCATTTAAAGAAAACACGAACTTATAGTTTTTTGCTCATTCCCTTTTGATAAAAGTTACTTTTTTAGTCTCAAAACGAGAACTTTTTGCTTTTTTCTCACTTCCTTTAAAAATAGTTACGAATTTAGAGCAAACAGTTACTTTTTTAGTCCCAAGACGAGGACTAATAGTTTTTTTTTTCATTTCCCTTTCAAAAAATAAGGTACGAATTTAGAGCAAATAGTTAATTTTTTAATTCCAAAACGAGGACTAATTGTTTTTTGCTCATTCCCTTTTGATAAAAGTTACTTTTTTACTACCCAAAACGAGGACTTTTCGCTTTTTTCTCACTTCCTTTTGAAAATAAGGTACGAATTTAGAGCAAACAGTTACTTTTTTAATTCCAAAACGAGGACTAATTATTTTTTCCCATTCCCTTTTGATAAAAGTCACTTTTTTAATTCCAAAACGAGGACTTTTTGCTTTTTTCTCACTTCCTTTTGAAAATAAGGTACGAATTTAGAGCAAAAAGTTACTTTTTTAATTCCAAAACGAGGACTAATTGTTTTTTTCTCATTTCCTTTTCAAAAAATAAGGTGCACGTACGCATGAGCATATTTCCTTTCTTATAATGTTAAAATGTCGATCCTTACAGACATAAAAGTAAAGATTTGCCAATACTTTTGTAAATGAATTTGCCAACTGCTCGTAATCTAAAACAGGTTCAATAACCAACGACTTCAAAGTAAGGATTTGCCAATACCTCTGACAGAGAATTGCCAACTGTAATGTAGTGCGCGACTTTACCAAATGGGGTTTAACTAAGGGTAGACCACAAAGCAAAAGCTATTGTAGAATATCAGCAAATACAACTACTTTGTCCCTGTTTTATAACAGCTTTTCTTTGTTTGCGTTTTTATACTTAGTGTCACTTTAGTAGGGGTTTTTATGACCTCTATAACCTACCATTAGCTCCATTTTCTTGAGATGATAATGTCCTTTATTGTTTTTTCGTTTTATTTAGGGTTTTTTTAAACGTTTTAGTTTTGTTTTTTAATTTTCGAATGCATTAAAGAGATGTTGTGATTGTTTTTTTTTTCTTCTTAATTGTCTTGTAAGATTTGTCTTCCACAAAAAACCGTATGAATTATGTTTGCTCCGCCTTAATCCAATCTTTGTTTCTTATTCGAAATGCTTTAGAGTTATGTTGTTTTACTTTAAACTTTAAATGGTTTTTATACGATTTCATTGATTCACAAAAACATTACAACTACAAATAACGTTTTTTTTTATTGCATTTTACAAAACATATTTTCACACCAATGTGTGAAATGATCCAAATGAAGATTGAAACTCTTTTATTTGAAACAATAACCACAAGAAATACCGTCAATCGTAATTATCAGAAATGAGAATGACACACACAGGCCACAGGTTTCGTTGCCTCAATACGAAAATGATGCAAAAACTAAGTCTCTCTTTACACTGGGCAATTTTTATGATTTGCTTTCGAATTTGTTCCGATTTAGGTTGGGTTAGCTTGAGAAGAGGAGGCGGCGGATTTTCTCCGCCTCATGTCCTTGGACATACACATTAGCCAGTATTCGGCAAGGTATTGGTTTTCTCGTTTCCTCTTACCCCGTGATGACCAGGCACCCATATGATGCGTATTGTGCCATATCTATTTTTATTTTTTATTTATTTATTAATTACAATACAAAGTCAATTTATATTCTAATTTTGGGTCCAAGGGTAAACCGGGTGACAAAGACCATTTGGCTTGATTTTTGCAGCGACAGACCAAAGCCTCTGGTGGGAATCGAACCCACAACCCCCACGCTGATAGGCAAGCACGCTACCAACTCGCCTACCGGGGCGCTTTGCCATATCTAGAGTAAGAGCTAATAGCCATTTTACAATCTAAAATTGTCCTTGATTTAACCGTTTTAGACGTTATTGCCTTGATAGCCAATTAGCTATCTGTAAAGATATTTCCATTTGTTGGTCTTGTTTTAAGGCTAAACCAACTCACACACTCTGTTATTGCTCGGATTTCCGCCTGTAGGACCGGCGATTTTTCAACAAAATTTTCTTCGGCGAAGAATCACTTTTCTCACTCGGTGGGTATGTTAATAAACAAAATTGTCATATTTGGGGTTCTGAGAATCCTCAAGTAATTAAAGAGAGGCCATTACATCCACAAAAAGTCACTGTTTGGTGCGCTCTTTGGTCCGAAGGTGTGATTGGACCTTAGTTCTTCGAAAAGGACGAGGGAACGACTGCCACCATCAACTCGGAGCGTTATGGTCGTATGATAATCGACTTTTTTATGCCTGCTATTGAAGAATACGACTTGGAGAATATGTGGTTTCAACAAGACGGTGCTACATGCCACACAACTCGAGTGAATATGGCTTTATTGCAAGAGACATTTCCAGGCCGCGTAATTTGTCGTCGTGGTGACATCAACTGGCCAACAAGATCATGCGATTTGACACCATTAGACTTGTTTTTGTGGGACTACGCCAAATATAAACCTTGAACTCTTGAGCACTTAAGAACCAACATTCGTTAAGTTATGGCTGAGATACCGCCCAATATGTGCCAAAAAAGTGCTCGAAAATTACCTCAAAGGAATCAACACTTCGCGTTGTGGTCCTTTAAATTATGTAGTGTTTCACACATAATGTAAACATTCAAACTTTATAATAAAAAAGAAATATCATGAAAAAAAAAAATATTTTATGTGTCTTATTTACGTTTACTTTTAAAAAGCAAAATGGATAACCCTTTACAATTTTGAAAAAACATGTACTGATTCTTAAGTCTACATCTCGTGAACTATTCGAAATATTTCTTGTCCCCTTTCGGCAAATTTTTAGCTCTTAATTAGATCGGCAAATGCGTTGAGATAAAATCATCAAAACAACATCTTATTCAACAAAACTGTCAAAATAATCTGCAGCCAACTTCACGCTTCCAAAAACACAAAAGGTATTTCCCTTATCTCTCTCACTCTCACCAACAAACTCTCCCACTCTCTGTCTAGTGTGAGTCGGCTCTTATTCAGTCATCCATGTCTGAGGGAAATTTTATTTGTGGCTGGTGGATTTATTAAATGTTTAGCACTGTCGCTTTTTCTTCTTCTTCTTTCCGTTTTGCGAAAGAAATGCTGTTGTTTTGATGCGGAATATTCCCATGAAACCGCCATGACGGCTTGTACAAAATCACGTATGTTTCCTAAGTCTTTTGTTTTGGAATAGGAATATTTTAATTTGTGCCCATAAAAAAATAAAATAAAATTTCGTTTGCTAATAATTTCGCAAATTAACAGCAACCTAATCGTAAGCTAATTAATTATAAATATGTGCAGTTTTATTTTGAAGTCACAATAAACGGGCACAAACAAATTCACTTAGCAGTAAATATGTTTTCTTCTGGCTACTTAATTATAAAATTTTATCATCGCCATATTAAAAATGATGCTAAAAAAACAGATCCTAACGAAAAGTATGATCGAAATAATCGCCCACAAGTGTAAGGTCGGCCGCATTGATTTGTATACACCCTACAAAATAGCATGTGCTGCTTAGTAACTTCAATGTTCTGCATTTGCTGAAGGCTCTTGTGTTTTATAGTCGAAAAAACTCCGTCAGTTTTGTAGTGCCACCGTTCATCCTCCACCAAATGAGACATAAATAAATGCATTTGCTTAAAAGTGTTGTAAAATATGCCACCAATTTTCTTTCTGCCATGGAAACTTTCTGCCTTTGTTTTGCTCAACCCGTGTATTCACCGGTGTCTTCCTTATTGTTTGTCCTCCAATTTGCATAGATCGCAACCCAGTTTTCTAACCTTGATACCCACATTTATTTGTGTTCGCCACCTTCCATCATTTTACCACTCACAACTGTTGATATTTCAACTTAACGTATTTGTTTGTTTTGTGTAAACGTTTATTGGAGAAAAACACACATTTGTGTTTTCAAAAGTACATTCACATGGCAGATTTGCCGACAATCTGGGCAAACTCTTACACACGACATTTTAAAAATGTGTTTAAGTGGCATGAAAAATTTTCCATCGAAATACAGTGAGTTGATGAACTTTTAATTTGTCATTATTTCATACGTTTTCGACTTGCGTCACATTCCTGAGAAACGGAATATTTATGCGTTTTTATTTTTAAAATCCCATTCGACCATAATTCTTCTTAGCAACAGAAATTCGTCATTTGTAAATATTTGTGTCTGAAGTTCTTGTACGACTCTATGCTACGTTCACATCTGTTTTGTGATATTTGATAAATAAATAAATAAATAAATAAATTATCGTGAAATTTAGTATATTTCACTTTCGTGGCATGTCTATGTACATATTTTGATGTACTGAATTGTAGCATGAATATTATTAGGGTGGTCCCTTGAAGATTGAAACAAATTTTTGGCAAAAACAAGTGGATGATACTTAGAGAAGGGATGAAAAAGTTAACAAAATGTACCATTACGGGATAAAAAAACTAAAAAAAGTGGAAAATGAAAAATGTGTGAACAAATTTGTAATCCACAGGAATGGATTGGATGTAATGGAAAAGGGGCCCAAAACTGGTAAGAAATAATCTATAACAGGTGGAAATAAGTTAGAGATGAGACGACAAAGCGGCCAAGAGGGGATAAAAAGGGGACCAAATAGGGGAAAAAATTAAAAACGAGTGAAACAGATTTTTGGCAAAAATATGTGGGTAATAGTTAGAGAAGGGACAGAAAAGTTGTCAAAACGGGATAAAAAAATGTACTATGGGGGAAAAACAAAAATGTGTGAAAAAATGTTGAATTTGGTTGAACTTATTTTTATAAAAATAATCACTAACTTAGAATTAATTAGAATCTGAATGACAGTTGACAAAGTTAGTGCCGATCAGTAAGGGTTGGATTTATAGCCGTGAGTGAGTAAAGTAATTTATATTCTTCACAGCTGATTGAACTGTTTTCTGGTTGTTCTGAAAAATATTTCATCAACAATTTATTGTTTACGAAAAGGACGGAATCCCAGCAGTACAAATTCAGGTGGTAATAGCAGGCAGAGGAGTTGACATTTGAGTCCTTTGTCATGGGTGTGACAAAAATTAATTGTGGATGCATGTCATTCCTAAAAAATAGTGTTTATCTGAATTATTTATTGGAGATAACCTGGAAATTGAGAGTAGACGTTATGACTTTATCTCTTCATTGTTCATTCGATGTTGCCTAAATCAAGCTGATAAGCCAAGAAGTGTGCCGCTTTTTTTCCTCTGTTTGTTATATGAGCCTTTTGCTTGCAATATGAAAATAATCGCTTATTCGGTTGTTTTTTTTAAATTGTTTTAGTAAACTTATTTGATACTTCGTACGCGTATATTTTCATTCCCAGTAAAACTCAAAATATTTGTTTAATTACAATGGTTTACAAAAAAAAAATGCTTAACCTTTACCACATTTTTCAAATTTTTGGCTGTAGATACTAAAAGGTGGTAAGGGCCGATGTTGAATGTGAACCACACCTAAACGTCAAGTTTTTTTCTGCATTTCATTTGACATTTCTCAATTTCAGACTAACTCGATTTGTACCATGCAAAGATACACAAGCGAGCAACGAGTTACAGTTATTCAGTCTTATTATGAAAATTGACGTTCAAAATGCATTTCGAAGAAAATCATCTTCAATCATGATGCACATTTTCACCTCAGTGGATTTGTCAGTAAGTAGAATTGACACATTCGGCCGAATGATAATTCCAGAGAGATTATTGAAAAAACAATGTACCCACAAAAACTGATTGTTTGGTGCGGTTTATGGGCTGTCGGCATCATCGGGCCGTTTCGGGCATCATTCGGCTGAGATTCTGTTCCATACACAATTGAACCATGCCAATATTATCATAATAAAAAGAAATGACAATATAACCTAAATAATTAGTGTCTTTTTTTTCAAAATCAACATCGGCCCTTAAAATTTAACCAGCCTTAATTTTAAAATACAGGTACACGCTTTTTTTTTTACTTTTCCAATTTTGGTCCATTTTTCTACTTATTTCAATTGCTGTTGTCAATGCCGGAACAATTTCCAAACATTTATTTCCTTTCTACTTCTCGCCCTTTATGATTACTTTTAAACGTTTTCCCAAATTCTCTATATTTTGTCCGTCGTGCAACATTTTGTTAGTTGTTCCGGTATTTTAGAACTTTTAGGTTACCCCAATTTCTAAATTATTTTTCAGTTATATATTTCACCCGTTTTGGACTCATTTTTTGTTCCCTTTTTCCATTCATTCCTGTCGATTAAATTTTTTTCACAAATTTTTGTTCTTCCCCATAGTACCTTTTTTATCCCGTTTTGGTCACTTTTCGTCCATTCTCTAATATTACCCACAGGTTTTTGCAAAAATCTGTTTCACTCGTTTTTAATTTGTTCCCCTGTTTTCGTCCCTTTTTTATCCCGTCTTGCCCTCTTTTTCGTCCCACCTGTAACTCATTTCCACGCGTTGTAGTTTATTTCTTACCAGTTTTGGGCCCCTTTTCCATTACATCAAATTTTGAGCCCATTCCTGTGGATTACAATTTATTCACACATTTTTGATTTTCCACTTTTTTAGTTTTTTTTATCCCGTTTTGGCCACATTTCCGTCCCTTCTCTAACTATCATCCACTTGTTTTTGCCAAAAATTTGTTTCAATCTGCAACTATTTGTTCCCCTTTTTCGTCCTTTTTTATCACGTCTTGCCCACCTGTAACTCATTTCCAACCGTTGTAGATTATTTCTTATTATTTCCAGTTTTGGGCCCTTTTTGGACACTTTTCCATTACATGCAATTTTGGGCGCATTCCTGTCGATTGCAATTTTTTTTCACACATTTTTGTTTGTCCCCCATAGTACCTTTTTTATCCCGTTTTGGCCACTTTTTCATCCCATCTCTAACTATTACCCACAGGTTTTTGCCAAAAATCTGTTTCACTCGTTTTTAATGTTTTCCTTTTTTTGGCCCCTTTTTTATCCCGCCTGTGCCCCTTTTTCGACCCACCTCTTACTCATTTCCACCCGTTGTAGATTATTTGTTATTGATATTTTACCAGTTTTGGGCCCTTTTTGGACACTTTTCCATTACATCCAATTTTGGGCATATTCCTGTCGATTGCAATTTTTTCACACATTTTTGTTTTTCCCCCATAGTACCTTTTTTTATTCCGTCTGGGCCCCTTTTTCGTCCCACCTCTAACGCATTTCCAACCGTTGTAGATTATTTCTTATTTATATTATACCAGTTTTGGGCCCGTTTTTGCCCCTTTTCCATTACATCCAATTTTGGGCGCATTCCTGTCGATTGCAATTTTTTTCCACACATTTTTGTTTTCCCCCATAGTACCTTTTTTATCCCGTTTTGGCCACTTTTTCATCCCATCTCTAACTATTACCCACAGGTTTTTGCCAAAAATCTGTTTCACTCGTTTTTAATGTTTTCCTTTTTTTGGCCCCTTTTTTATCCCGCCTGTGCCCCTTTTTCGACCCACCTCTTACTCATTTCCACCCGTTGTAGATTATTTGTTATTGATATTTTACCAGTTTTGGGCCCTTTTTGGACACTTTTCCATTACATCCAATTTTGGGCGCATTCCTGTCGATTGCAATTTTTTTCCACACATTTTTGTTTTCCCCCATAGTACCTTTTTTATCCCGTTTTGGCCACTTTTTCATACCTTCTCTAACTAGTATCCACTTGATTTTGCCAAAATTTTGTTTCAATCAACTATTTTCCCCTGTTTTCGTCTCTTTTTTTATCCCGTTTTGGACGCTTTTTCGTCCCGCCTCTAACTCATTTATACCCGTTGTAGATTATTATATTATTATATTTATATTATATATTATTATATTATTTTTTGTACTTTTTATCCCGTTTTGGTACATTTTGGCCACTTTTTCGTCCCTTCTCTAAGTCCACTTGTTTTTGCCAACAATAGGGCAACTCACGATCTCAGGGAAATAGCCCGAGGAAAGTGGAAAAGGAAAATATTGGAGGAAATTTTGCAATTACAAAAACAAAATACACACGGTTGCTTTTCCCCAAGATGGGCAAATTTACATCACCAAAAATCAGAGGAAAGTTTCCACCGGCGCTTGGGGAAATCAGTCAGCTGTCGCCACCAGAGTTTTGAGACGAAATTATACTGTCGGCGCCGTGGCCGCCTTTATTAGCTCGAATTAAACATCATCAACAATGGTTAAATATTGTGCTTGAATGTTTTTTACATTGTTGTCGGTAAATGTCTTAATTTAAAAGTTATTCATCCATCCACATTTATTCGATAATAAGAGATTTTGTTTATTTATTTATTGCCGCGAAAGCCGGTTGCGCGGCGGCCACAACATCAACAGTGTTGGAAAAAAAACAATCAAGTGCGCTCACAATCGGGTGCAAGTTTTACATTTCCTTTTTCTTTTCCACAAGATAGTGAGTTCCGCTATTATGTTTCAATTTTCAAATATTTTTTCTGCTTTTTCGTTCCTTTTCCTCTACCTTATTTCCACTGTTATTGCTAATTTCTTATTTATATTATACCAGTTTTGGACCCCTTATCCATTACATCCAATTTTGGGCCCATTCCTGATGATTTGATTTTCCCCTTTTTGAGTTTTTTTATCCCGTTTGGTCATCCACTTGTTTTTGCCAAAAAAAATTTGTTTTAATCTTCAATTGTTTTATTGTTTCCCCCTTTTTTGTAAATTTTGTATCTTGGTCCCTTTTTCGTGACATCTCTTTGTCATTTCCACCTGTTGTAGATTATTTCTCATTTCAACCTTTTTCGTCCCACCTCGAACATATTTCCACCTGTCTTTGAGAAACGTAATCATGGACCAATTTTTCAACAAAAATCACAATAATCGATTATTTTGTATTTTTGCCTATTTCGTTCTTCCGTTCTTAGCGGATGTCTAGGCTGCAAGGGCTATTTACTTCAGCCGTTTGGTTAGGACAGTGATGAATCAGTCATTATTTACTAAGAATCGCCATTGTTGTTTATTTTTTGCTAAATATCACATTTCATCAAACGATTTGCCGGTTTCTTTGAATGCTGTTCTTCTCCATGTCTGCCTAGGTCGGCCACTTTCTCTGATGGCCAATGTTCTCAATTATTTTCACATGTTCCCTCCCTAACGGTCAATGACATCAATAGGGTCCAACTTAATTTTCCTTACTTTCCCAGCTAAACAAAAATAAAATAAACAAAAAACCCGCCTTAGTTGTCGCATATGCGCTGGCGATCACGTTGAAAGTGTGCCCTCTGTCAATCATGTCATCGGCGAATGTCCCGTCTCCCATGACTCAATAATCCGACTGTGTTTATCTTTTCAGAATACCTGACCTTCGCCGTCTATTCGAGACGTACGCGGTAAGTGCGTCACGGCTTTCGCCTTAATTAACGTGTAAATAAACAAATAGATTTATTGGAAAATATTTACAAAACAAATCGTATATCGAAACAGGTAAACAGGAACTTAATTTTGTTGCTTTTCTAAATTTGTTATGTGTTTACATTTCAAACAAAAAGGTGCAAACTTGCAAAACATGCAATTATGTTACACCTGACTGAAAAATCACAATGCGAAAATATATTTAAAATGGTGAACATACTTTCTGAATATTTTTTTTTTAAATATTTCAGAAGAGAATAGGTTTTGAAATACAGTTCCTGTAGAAAGTTCCATTTACAAAGCCTTTGAGTTATGGAATTATTTAGAAAATTGTTCAAGGACATTTGACTCCTTAACAGCCACTAGAATTACTTCGACTTAAAGAAAACTCGACTTATGGAAGTTCAAGTATGTATGTCGTTGTCTGGTGAAGTGCGACAATTATAAATAACCAGAGGCGCCCGTTGGATTTATGCGGAATTTCAGCAAATTACAATGTTGAGCTGTGATATTGTTGCTGGAGACAATAAAAAGGTCTGCCTTAAGCCCGAAATATCTAAAGGAAAGTGCCAATTACCTGTAGATCTTTGACACACCAAATGGTGATACTGGAACGTTTATTTTGTCTTCTTTCTTTTTGGTGTTCAATTCCATGTCTAACACCTTTTGTCCGTAACAATTGTTATGCTTACTGGCTGAGGATTCAAAAATAGATTGTTTTTGATGAGACTTTCATTATTCACTTAATAACAGATCTTTAAAATGGTGCTAATTTTCAATTATTTCTGTCAGACTCCATTACGTTGCGTAAACAATTGTGCAGTTGTATCTGGTTAAGAATTTTATATTTTCTTATTTTCAAAATAAATATAAATTGAAAACAATACAGCGTCAGCTTCAACATGCTGTCATTGCACAAACTTCCACGGTCGATCATGTGACGTCAATTGATCTGGGATCCTGATGAACGAACGTCAGTTCGTTAGCACCTTGAAAATCATATGTATTTCCCTAAACATTCTATGAGTGAGCTGGTGGCTATGTCATGGGTTTAGAGAGAAGCCTTATTTAGTTTTTTCGCCAACATTTGATTTATTTGTCGTCATTTATTTATTAACAATCTAATTTTTTTAAGACCTTGGTGACAGTTTCGCGCTCTATCTTACGAATGGCTTACACACGAATTCTACTGTAAACACCACTAAAGTCCAATGTACACGAATGAATTTCTATTTAAGTAAGGATAGGACCATCAAATATTTTTGAGCGGCGGTTTTCACCTTGTAAAAGCTGGCAACTTTACAAGTAAGAGAGTAATCTGGCCACACTCACAATGACAGGACATTGAACTCTCTTTGTCTTTCACTGGAGATTTTGACACCCCTTTGGCAGATGTACCTTCGCCTGAAACTCAGCTTTAGCCTGGCGAGATAATTGAGTATTGTTTTATGCATAAGTTCCCAACATAAAACAGACTAGCAGTGATTTATTTCTAACAATTTTTTTCAAGATCTCCTAAATGCCATAACTCAACATTTCAAATCCATACAGTTTGATTTTACGACTTATTCGATATTTTCGTAATTGGGGCAATTTCTCATTATTTCGTGCGTCGTAGAATATGATCATAAAATTAGAAGCGATCTAGAAAGAAATACTCTATATATGTAATCGTATAGAGATCTGGTTATAAGTACTGATTTTGTCAACCGTATTAGGTTGTGCAGAGTATCGCTTTGGGCGGGAGATGGATGTGAATGCATACGAAAATCATTTCACACATCGATGTGAAATTAATTGAAAATATTACAATTTTGCAAAAAAAACAAACACAAAAAATCTGTAATTTATGTTCGTTTTCTTATAAAAGTCACATGCTGGTGCTGTGTAAACAACACTAATCGAAGGAATTTCAACAATAAATACAAGTATTTAAATAGAAGAAATTGCAAGAAATTACCAAAAATTCTGTAGCAACTAATAAGTATTCATTTGTGAGAGCAACGAAAATCAACCAAAGATGAAACTAATTGTAAGTTCTGTAATAAAGTAAAGATTTATTCATTTTATTTTTAATTAATTACAATACAAAGTAAATTTATATTCTAAGATTGGGTGATCCAGACCATTTGGCTAGACAGACAGCCTCTGGTGGGAATCGAACCCACAACCACCACGCTGATAGGCAAGCACGCCACCAACTCGCCTGTTTTTCATTTTTATTTGGAGTGTTTTGCTTCCTAATGAAAAATAACCCGAATTTTGGGGCGATTCTTCAGTTTTGAATAGCAGACATTTTTCATTGGGACCACTGTTCACGGATCCATTGCAGGCAATATGGATAATAAATTAAATAAAAATAGATCAATTAGGGTAGAAATTGTTAAAAAAAAATAAATTCAGAAATTAACAAATGTAAAACATACATTGAAACTTCCATAATTCGTACTTCCATAGACCGAGGTTTCTTTAAGTCGAAGGCCTTCAGGCGGCAGTTAAGGAGACAAATGTCCTTAAAACATTTTTCCAAATAATTCCATAACTGAAAGTCTTCGTAAGTCGAACTTGTCTACGGGATAATGGTGGTTCGAGTTATGGAAGTTTGGCCGTAGTATCAACGGGGGCCATAGATTTCAAAATTAATAGAAAAACAGTTATGGAAAATACTTTTCTAAATCACACTATAGTAAGAAGAACAAAGAAGATAAACAATTTGAAATAAAAAATAAATATTTTGTTCATTTATTTTATACTAGTAAGTTGTAATGCGCCTATGGCGCCCGTTAATTTGCTTGAGAAAGTATTTGTTACTTAATTTTAAAAATTTTGTAAAAAATATTTTGAGAAAACTATTTTGTAAAAAAAAATTTCGAAAAAAAAATTTTTGTAGAAAAAAAAAATTTTGTTGAAAAAAAAAATTTTGTGGAAAAAAAAATTTTTGTTGAAAAAAAAAATGTTTGCTGAAAAAAAAAATTTTTGTGGAAAAAAAAAAATTTTGTTGAAAAAAAAAATTTTTGTGGAAAAAAAAAAATTTTGTGGAAAAAAAAAATTTTGTTGAAAAAAAAAAATTGTTGAAAAAAAAAAATTTGGAAAAAAAAAATTTTGTAAAAAAAAATTTTGTAAAAAAAAAAATTTTGGTAAAAAAAAAATATGGGGAAAACACAATTTCTGTACAAAAAAAAAATATTATTTTTTTTATTATTATTATTTATAGCATTATTATAGAATGCCTATTTAAATTCCTACGTACTGCGTGACAGAGTCAGTGAATCAGTGAATCAGTGTCGAGGGTAAATATATATTAAGATTACAATTCAAGATTTAGCTAAACGTACTTTATTGCTACTAAACATTACAATAACAAATAATCTGTAAATCAAAACAAAATACAAATTACAGTTGAAAGCAATTCAATATAAGAATCTGTTCAATGTTGATTTGAAAATTGAGATTCTTAAAATATTTTTGGTATGCTGGGGAAGACGATTGTACAGCTTGACTATAGAGAATTTACTTTACTTTTTTCGAAAGTTATTCAGGTTGGTGGAGGGAAACATTGTGTTTTTTTTTTAATTTAAAAAATTTCACAATCGGAATGAGATGTAGTTTTGGGATACTTAATAAAGGAAAGAAAAATAAAAAAAATCACGGTTTTGAAATTTTAAATTTTTTGCTATTGGTGTTGATATGAAAAAATTCTAAAAATTATTAAATCAAATTATTCCAAAATTTACAAGTTTGAGCTTATAAAATTAAAGTGTTTTGAGGCAAAGCAGAGAATGATCGACCAATATTCGTAGACTTGGTGAAGTTAATTTTTTGAAGAAGGGACTATTTGGGCAATCTTACTTTTTTTTTTGACTAAGACTCCGGGGATGCCCCCTATAAAAGCAATGCACTGTGTTAGCGATATAAAAGACGGGTATTGGAGGGAGGAAAGAGGGAGTAGTGTTTGTTGACGTTGGCCTTGAATTTGGCAATGCCATAGCAGGCAGGAAAAACACTTGCTGGAAGATTATTCCACATGCGAACCGTTCGGCTGAAGAACGAATTATCTCTATAGTGCGTCGTCCGGTCAACCGGCCATTTGACAATGAACGGATGAGACTCCCGAGTATTCCGGCTAAATGTTCTAACTTCAGGGACCAGACGACGGATATCTGACGAACAGATACCGTTAAAATATCTATAGAATAGCGATACACATCCCACATTCCGGCGATGCTGAAGGGAGACAATAGAGTTGAATACCCTACCATCTCCAATCATCACCACCGCTCTTCTCTGTACACGGTCCAGAAGCTGCAAAGATGTCTTTGGAGCTCCTGCCCATATATGGGAGATATATTCCATTTCAGGTCATCAGAGGGGGTGAAGTATTTCCTGCACCACTTTAAAAAGCCTAAACACTTTAATGCTTCTTTCGACACTTCGAATACGTGATTAGCCCAGCGAGCATCACACTGTATCTTCATGCCCAGAACATCAGGAGTGTCTGATTCGTCGATATCCACACCACCCATAGGTATTGACGACGGTGCAGGATCAGTGGTGCTGGATTTGTGTGACAACAAACAGCACTGGGTCTTTTGTGCATTAAAATCTACTCTGTTCATTTCGCCCCACTCACAAATCGTCGCCAAATCTCGGTTAAGTGAGTCGTTCATCGGAGTAGATTGGGTTCATAGGTTCAATTATCAATTTTTTAGGAATTTTTTTCAGGAATTTTTCATGCCCCCTAGCATCACCTGAGTGTTAGTCAAAAAAAACGCACTAAAGAAGAAGATTACAAATAATTTAGTGGTAATTTCTTTTAATTCATTTTAATCAAATCGTACAAGACATTTTCGAGTTGTGACATTGTTGCACAATATGACAGGCAATGGACTAATGATAAAGATGTGATAAAGTCTCTGTACAAAGTTCTCTCACGATATGTGGTCTAACCGAAATGAGATCAGATAATGTCTATAGACTTTAAAAAATGTTCAGTTTGAATTATTTAAAATTTCTTGTGTTTCCTGGACAAATATTATTAAATAAAATATGTTATTTTGTTTTATCATAGTTTTCTTTTCGTCGTTATTTTTTGAAATCTGGTAATTTTTGTAATCTTAATCAAATTTTCTCGCATAAAGCTTCATTCGGCATGCTATGGGATTTATATAAACTACTATTTTATAGTTAGTGCAAGTCGGGTTCTATTTTTTGCCAAATAGAAATGTATTGACATGTTTTACAAAACGTTTCTTCCAATCAACTGAAATATATTAAAATAGTTTACATTTCACTTACTTGCAGCATTCAATCAAACGCATCGTTCTACTCTTAGTCATAGTCCTTGCAAACGTCTCTGACATTTCCGCAAAACCACAATATGATCGTTACAATGAAGACGATGATTCCGAAAGATCCCATCGACAACCGCCAGCCAAACAACCCGCCACCTTGATCGATAATTTAAAAAGTGGTTATTACTACATAGACAATGGTTCCATAACACCAGCCGCCGGTGCGAGAACCCGCCAACGGCGTCAGGACTATTTTGCAACTGGCTTTGAATATACACCGCTGGTGCGTTATCAGCGTAGACGTACCAAACGCAAGAAGCTTTTCGTGCCCAACTTCTTTGGATAGAAGACATTTCGTTTGACATTAAGAATACGCGAGATTACAGACTGTTATTTTAAATTAGTTTACCTTTTTATGTGTCCTCCTTTAATTGTAATTCTTTGTGAATGGGGTTTTTTTTATAATACGATACATTTTCGTTGAATGTTTTCTTTTTAAAGAAATAGTTTGTCGGGGGTAAACTTTTATACCAATAAGGAACTATTTACAATATTCAATATGTAAATTAAAATATTTATTTCTGTGGACTTTTGACAAAACAATATAAGTCGAGATATGAAAATTTGCATTTTTTTTAATCATATGGGCAATTTTTGAAGGCACATCTTTTGGGCTAATCAGCGTCTTTCTACGATATCTAGATCGGAAGATATGAACTTCGAAAAATCGACGTAAGTTGACTTTTTACTTATTTGCATTTGATAAAACAACATATTTGAAATGAGTTGAAAAATCGATCAAATGTTCCAAAAAAAATTTAATAAACATTTGACAAAACAACTTATTTCGACGTACCAGTCAATGTTTTTTTTATAATTTGCTTTCCACAAAACAACATATTTCGAAATATGTTATTTTGTATCCGATATTTGTCTTATGATCCATTTGACAAAACATCGTAACTCGACATATGTTGATAAATTCAGTTTTTGCTTTGGCAAATATCAATTTGACATAACAACATATCTCGAATTATGTTGTTTTTTTTTCTAAAAAACCTTTTGACAAAACATCTTATTTCATATTTTCTAAAATATCTCCAAAAATTTAAAACTTTAAATTCTTTTAAAAAAATCAACAGATAGAGCATAAAAAAATTTATAATATTGAATTTTAACTTTTCCTTAAATGAAAATACAATATAAATATTTAAATACAATAAACACTAATTTCGCTCTCCTGAAAAATTTTAAAATAAGACATATGTTGTTTTGTCAAAAGTCCACAGATTTAATTCTTTCAAAGAACAATGGTTTAATTAATGGTTGAAATAATTACGAGTTGGGACTGTCTCTACTCTAGTGCATATCTCAGTGTTTTCATCACTAAATTCATATTCACTCAGGGGATGCCCCCTTTAAATGCAATGCACTGTGTTAGCGATGGGAAAGAAGGGTGTTGGAGGTAGGAAAGAGGGAGTAGTGTTTTTTGATGTTTGCTTTGAATTTGATAATGTCGTAGCAGGCAGGAAAAACACTTGTTGGAAGATTATTCCACATGCGAACAGTTCGGCTAAAGAACGAATTTTCTCTATAGTGCGTCGTCCGGTCAACCGGCCATTTGACAATGAACGGATGAGATTCCCTGGATAGCCGAGTATTCCGGCGAAATTCTGTTTCGTTCCATTCAGTAGGACTATCTCCCTGGAGCAGTGAGAATAATTTCCATCGAATGAATAAGCAGGAGTCTCGATTTCCCGACTCATGATCAAAGCCTCAAACATAGGTCCCTCACGTATTACAATTCGGATCATGCGATGGATGATGTGTAAGACAGTTCTGAAGGCAACACAAATTACAAATTATTATTATCACGTGGAAGATGTTCTTCTTTAATACGAAACGCAACCTACTTTTCTGTGGGTATTATAACTTTAACCACCGACTTCTTCAAGACCTTTCGCAATAGAAGAGAACAATTTATTCGTTTAATGCGTGCACGAGTTTAGCTTTGTTCTCCCTACCTTTTCCATGATTTCCTTTTCGTCATCGGACGTATATTCTTTATAGTTCTTTGATGGTAAGTTTGATCGTTCATTCATTTTCATTTTCATATTCATATTTATATTCATATTCACATTAATTTTCATATCCATTTTCATATTCATTTTCATATTCATATTCATTTTCATATTCATATTCATATTCATATTCATATTGACATTCATATTCAAACCGTTTAGTCGACATTGTGAGGGATCCCTCAACCCTTTCACCCCTGAGTTTTATTGTAAATCTTTTAGGTTTATTTCAATTTTAACGGCAAATATAGTTATAAGGATAATATCTACGATGTTAGAGATACATGACATAAGCACCTTCGCTGGGACATGTGATCCCAGTAGGGGCGAAAGTTCTCTTGTCGAAGATTCTCTTGCAGGCGCATTTTCAGGAAAACACCGGACACCATGGCTGGATAGAAATATGTGACCTCAACGCCACATGTGAGAATTGTGTAAATTCGAATTAATTAAACGTAACCATTTTTAAACCCAACCATTTGTCTATCGATAATTCCTGCCCCTTTCATCAGCACGAGTACTGCTATGCCAAATCAAAAGACTTAAGGCACAAACACACGTGTTTCGGATATTCCACAGAATCACTGAATGAAACATCCACAAATCCACACATAAATTAGAGTTTGCTAAAACAAAAAATATTAATTAGTTTATGACGAATATTTCAGCCGCTAAAATTTCCGCCACAAATTAGCAAAACAAAATAAACAAAACGAACTGGAAAAGAAATTCCACTCCACTTTATAGAGTCTATAAAAAACAGATTTTCACTAATATGGAATGGAAAAAAATCATAGAGGGATTTTATAATATTATGTTTTTTATATATTTTCTAAATAATATGATTCAGCACTTCCCATTAATCTGCCCAACTTTCCGGGTGTTAATGAAGTCCAATAAAATGTCTACACATTCCACTAATCGTAAACAAAAAGAAAAAAAAACATTAAAGTTTGCCAACAAATCTTAATTAATGTGTCCCAATAAATATTCCATTAAGTAAACTTTCCACAGCACAATCATAGGGAAGGGAATTTAATTTCCATTGCTACTTGAGGTAATCTAGTGGGCAGACGTCCTAAGTCAGATGCGAACGTTTCCAATAGAGGGCAGCTACAGCTTTTCATCTATGAGCGTAACACCGAATTTCTATAAATGGATTTGTTGCATTTGGAGTTGGCAGCAGAGCTAATAGATATGCAAAAAGGACTTGGGATGTGTGTTCATCCTAAGTCTGTCTGTGGAATTATTGATTTAGAGATTTACTTCAAAGACGAATATATTCGGTTATCCATTTGTTCGCGATCACACTAATGAATCGTGGCCTTTTATTTAGCAAAGCTGGCACAAAGGAACTAAAGATTTTTTCGTTATGGTAATGAATTAAAGACCAATGGAGTTTTACGAGTATTTGCATTTAATTCTCAATATTTGCAATGACAATAAATTCGGAACAGGAACATCACACAGTCTTTTAGCGGGTAGTAAAACACTTTGGTGTTGTGTCTACTTTCATAAGAATTGCCATGTCTTCCATGTTTTTCCCTACCTGAGCCTTTCACGAAACTTGCACCAAAACTGCCCTTTTGTTTTTTTTTAGAAAATTATACTCTGCAACACTAACGTAACGATACTTTTTACTGCCATGTCGTCCTGAGAGACAAACATGCACTGCCGACAAACAATTCTGTCCAACGAATAGCAGAGTACCGACATTCATACAAAATCAAAAGACTTAAACAACAAACGCGAAGTTGAGCTATTCTCAACCATTACGTGATTATGAGACCCACTAAACTGCTCGAACCCAAACCATGCTCGAACATCATTTCTCTCCATTTGACAACAAGAAGCACTTCAAAAAAACATAAACAAATTTAGTTCGTGCTAAGAAAATACAGCGATAATTAATTTCTAATAAATCCTAATCGAATAAAGACTTTGACAAATAAAGTTTCCGTCATTAATTAAAAGAAATGCTGAAAGAAATTCGAAACACAAAATTAAATTTAACTTTTATTTTTTGTTATTTTTATGGAAAAAGTGACCATACTCAAGTTATGGCTTATACGACGTATGTATTTCTTATTATGGAATTAAAGCCAATATATTTAGCTATATAATGGTACAACACTTAAACCATTAACCCATTAAATGCCGGAGTTATTAGGGATTACAAATTTGCATTGACTTGGAAATGTTAAAAATCGCCGTTGGGCGTAAATTCCAATTGATTTTCTTCGTAAGACTTTGAAGATTTGAACTCGGGGTATTTTTTTTTTAAATATTTCTAAAATCAAAACTATAAAGCCAAGAAATTTTGGCTTTAATATGGTACCACACTTAAACCATTAACCCATTAAATGCCGGAGTTATTAGGGATTACAAATTTGCATTGAATTGGAAATGTTAAAAATCGCCCTGGGGCGTAAATTCCAATTGTTTTTCTTCGTAAGACTTGGAAGATTTGAACTCGGGGTATTTTTTTTAAAAATATTTTTAAAATCAAAAGTATAAAGCCAAGATATTTAGCTTTAATATGGTACCACACTTAAACCATTAACCCATTAAATGCCGGAGATATTAGGGATATACAAATTTGCATTGAATTGGAAATGTTAAAAATCGCCGTTGGGCGTAAATTCCAATTGTTTTTCTTCGTAAGACTTGGAAGATTTGAACTCGGGTGATTTCAGACAAATTGGAGCAATGTCGCTGAGGTAGATTAAAGCCCTTTAAAAAGTAAATGACAGGCAATCCAATTAAAAGTTATAGACACTTGTCCAAATTTTCTTGTGGTTTCATCAATTTTCAAAAATTAATACACGATCTGCCAAATCACCAAAAGAAAGACAGTACCCGTGGTCCTAATTACTTTGAACGCGGCAGCTGCAATTTTTTTTTTTTTTTTATTAATAATTCGTTTATTTCTATTTAAGTTTTTTACTTCTTAGTGCACGATTTCATCCACCTCTGGACGAATGTAAACCTCTTTTATTAACTCCGGTAGCCGTGCATCGAATACTTTAAACTTACGCACGTGCATTTAAATCTATTAGCACTTCTTCTTCGTACAGCCTGTGCCTACCACTTGTACTAATATCTCATGATGTTGGTTCAGTTGATGACTCGAAATGGAGAGCACCACCAACACCACCGCCGGTACGAGTTGTAGGTGTCAATTAACAGTGGACAGGCCCCAAACTGAACAAAAATGAAGGAAAAGAAACATGTGTTATTTGGAAATCAATGACTTTGCAATTCTTTGCGATCTGCACAAGTGGTCTTCAGTCAAAACAAAAGACTTAAGACTCAAACTCGATGCCCAGCACAATTTTCACATCGTGAAGAAGACCATTAAACGCAAATTAATTTGTATTTAATAAATCCTAATAACAATTTGAATCGTATAAAATTTCCACTATAAATTAGCAGACATTTGAAAAGAAATTCCACTCTGTGGACGGGGTGGGAGGGTGCGGAGAAAACACAACACACCAAAAAGGTGTTATCTTCACTTTGGCGAAAACTATTAATTAAATAAATCAACGGAAATAAAATAAATTTAACACGTGAAATCATAAAGTCATGGTGTCTATTGAATGTATCGATCGATAGATAAAGTTTTCCAGGGCAGAGGGGGGTGGAGAGCGCGTTCTAGAGGCTGTAGTGGCACGTGTGCTCTGGTGACATGTAAAACATAACGAGATTTCAAAAAACAGATGTGAGCTGTTTACAATTGTGTGGCGGTTTTTTGCTCCCACAATTCGGGCATTCCAATTAAAATTTCTCAATGAATACTGGACGGTAGTGTTGTGTATGCGGTACATAATGAATGAATTTCACACGATAGTGCCAAAATATATTTAATGCAAATGGGAATAAAAAGAAATTTACTTTTTTTTGGGGGGTGATTTTCTTATAAAAGCCGGCATCATTTCATATTCCAAGAACACAACACAGAAGTATTTCAAACCGCCAACAACGTTTTGATTGAAAGTGAACCAAGTAAAAAACAAAACAGAGAAAAAAAGGAATTCCATTGATTTTGTGAATGAAAAATACACATAAACACAGAGAATTAACAAAATACGCAATTATAGCAATAAAATAAATTTAACAAGATCATAAAAGGATTATATATTGCTGTTGGACAATTAACACAAGTACATCCAGTACAAAATGCTGATAATGGTAAGTAAACGAAACAAGTTGAATGGACACAAATACGCAAGAGACTCTAAGAACGTAATAAGGACAGTTGTAAACAATGAACTGAAGGAGAGAGTTTATGATTGAACATATGTTCAGTGCATTTTCAAAAATAGTCTGTGGTTTTCATGGATGGTCGGTAATAATGTCAAATATATTAAAAACAAAGGACTTAAGAAACAAACTTGATACGCAGCACAAATCCATTATCTCTATGTGTAACTAGGCCAGTTGAGAGTGGCAAAATCATTTTATTATGAATAGAATTGAATAGATTCGGCAGACTACACCTCTCGCCGTTGTGTTTGAAGAGCAACCGAAATCCGAAACTTCTTTCGTCTGTAATAACATGGACTCCACAGAACAACTAGAACAATCTAAATCTTTTATGTAGAATTTTTTTACCTGAGTTCAAGCCCTAGGCCAAGAAATTTTATTTAAAAAAACATATTTTTTGATTTTGTGGTATCCAAAGGAAAATCTAGAACAATCTAAATCTTTTATTTAGAACTTTCTTTTAACGAGTTAAAGCACGAATTTTAAGAACTCTTAAGAAAAGTTCATAGGAAAAATAAATTAAATTAAATAAAATAAAATAAATTTTTTATTAAAAATTCCCGACCTCGACAATTTTAAAAAATTCTAAATTCGATAAAAAAAAAATATTTTTGTATTTTATGGAAAAGAAAAACTAGCACAATCTAAATCTTTTACGTAGAATTTTTTTACTGAGTTCAAGCCCGAGGCCAAACAATTTTAATAAAAAAAATATATTTTTTGATTTTATGGAATCCTAAAGATCTAAATCTTTTATTTAGAATTTTTTTTAATAAGTTAAAGCACGAATTTTAAGAATTTTTAATGAAAAAAAAATATTTTTTATTTTATGGAAAAGAAAAACTGAACAATCTAATCAAGCCCGAGGCCAAGAAATTTTAATAAAAAAACATATTTTTTGATTTTATGGAATCCAAAGGGAAACAATCTAAATCTTTTATTTAGAATTTTTTTAATAAGTTAAAGCACGAATTTTATGATTTTTTAATGAAAAACAAAATATTTTTTTATTTTATGGAAAAGAAAAACTAGAACAATCTAATCGAGCCCGAGGCCAAGCAATTTTAATAAAAAAAAACATATATTTTTTGATTTTATGGAATCCTAAAGATCTAAATCTTTTATTTAGAATTTTTTTTAATAGATTAAAGCACGAATTTTAAGAAGTTTGAATGAAAAAAAAATATTTTTTTATTTTATGGAAAAGCAAATATTTTATTTAGATTTTTTTTACTGAGTTCAAGCCCGAGGCCAAGAAATTTTACTAAAAAAAAAAAATTTTTGTTAAGCGCCCCGGTAGGCGAGTTGGTAGCGTGCTTGCCTATCAGCGTGGGGGTTGTGGGTTCGATTCCCACCAGAGGCTTTGGTCTGTCGCTGCAAAAATCTAAACATATGGTCTTTGTCACCCGGTTTACCCTTGGACCCAAAATTAGAATATAAATTTACTTTGTATTGTAATTAATAATAAATAAATAAATAAAATAAAAAAATTTTTGTTTTATTTTTTTCTAATTGCTATAAAGTAAATTTTTATTCTAATTTTGGGTCCGAGGGTAAATCGGGTGGCTCGATTTGTGCAGCCACCGACCAAAGCCTCTGGTGGGAATTGAACCCACAATCCCTACGCTGATAGTCAGGCAGGCTACCAAATCGCCTAACAGGGCGCCTTATCTGAATCTTTTATTCAGAATTTTTCAATTACTTCAAGTCTGAATTCAAGATTTTTTTTCAACTATTTTCAATATTTTGATCTTCGTTGGAGAACTGAGGATGTTGAGGGAGTCTACAAATATTATTTTTTTTTATTAAAAATTCTTGACCAAAATATTGAACATTAAATGAAATTCTTTACATTTCAATACAATCCCCAACCATACTAACGTGCCTCTTATTTATTTAATTACAGCAGAATCTCTTCACCTACATCTCGCTGCTGCTAACTCTACTGCTGGCAATCACCCGCAAAGTTTCCAGCGCCCCTGCCTATGATGATCTCGATGGCTACGGACAATATTCCTACGATTCGAATGATCGCTACGATGATGAATACTATTTGACCAACCGGAATCGGCCCGTTAGGCGTTCGTACGATGATGTGGACAATTTAAGACGGGGTTACTATTACATCGACAACGGTTCCATTACCCCGGTCAGCAGTAGTGATGCCTTGACCGTACGACGGCCGAGAGCTGAGCAGAGGCGACAGGATAATTTTGATAGCACCGCTGATGCGGATAATTTGCCCGATGGTGTGAAGTACAAGCCTGTGGTCCGTTACAGGCAAACAAAAACCAAAAAGCACAAGAAATTATTTGTCCCGAATTTCTTTGGCTAAAAGGAGGACTCCATTTTACCAGCGACTAAATGATCTTAGCTGTGACCTCAGAGAGAGAGAGAGCGAGAGAGAGAGAGTTCAGACTGATAACTTATTCTATTTGTAGTTGTTATATTTTTTAAAAATCTCATTTAATTTTTAAGTATATTTAAGACATTTGTTTTTTAACCAAATAAAACATTATTATGAAAAAATATTTTAAAAAAAAATCAGAATCTTTTTTTTACTTCCTGGACATAATCATAAATTTCTGACAGACTACCAATGTCAAAAATAAATATATTAAAATTTGTCAGTGGATAACATTAGTTTCGAATGTTATCTGCGAGTAAAAGATACCGACTCTTTTGAGTTTTGATTCAGTACTAAAGTTTATTAATTGCATTCCACCAAAATTAATTTCAGAAATGTATATTAGGCATCGTTGAACCGTTGATCGACAAGAAGCGCCAAATACTTATCCCAAGGAAATGCAGAACTCCTGGGCCAATCCTGCAGGTCAACTTCTATACAAACGGCTAAAAAAAGGGCAAAACAAAAATTCAATGAAAACGAAAAAACTCCATATGGTCTCCTAAGTACAAAAGTGGTCAAGGTTTTATTTTTTATGGTTAGGATTTTTTATTTTTGTTTTTAAGAAATTGCCATTTATTTTCTATAATTTGACATGACTTTAAAACGACTCTTCCGATTTTATTGAATTCAACTTGGAAAAATCCCTAAATTGTCAATAAAAGCAAAAACTTCTCATCGACTTATGATTTAAAAAAAAATATATTATTATGCCTAAAATTAGTTTATAACTCCGAAAAAATAATTCAAATTAACAGACACTGCTAAAGATAAGAAAAATGTTATATTTCCCAAATATGTTTCAACGAAATCGCACATATTCTGGTAGAAAAAAAATCGCTCCAACCAGTCAATTTTAATGTATCACCATTATGATTCGTAAACGGCTTGAGCATTGTTTTCGCTTCAAATAATTTTTTTTGGTATTTGCTTATTGACAAAGTGCTGTATGAACTTCACGAACCGATTTGTTTCCTAAAAAAAAGTGTTAACAATTTGAAAATGTTGTTCTGGCATTAAATGATTGATGACTTGTCAAACCTTACTGATCCAAAAAGGTGAACACAGTTTGACATTATTCCAAAGAACGACGAGGAATGAACAAACCTGGCTTTTCTTCAACACTTTGGGCTACAGCAGCAATATTCTCAGTTGTTCTTGAGCAACGGGCACGGGTTTTATTCTTCACATCACTAACTTGTCCCAACAGCTCGAATTTCTCCACTAATTTCTGTATTGCGGTCCGACAAGGTGCTTTAGTTTTGCGGTCACAAGATTTTCACCATTTTTGTAGTGAATTTTAATAATTTACGTGCGTTGTTGAAGCGTTTATCGTTCGATTTTTAGTAAAGGCGTAACTTCAACTTGTCAAATGTCAAAGAGTAAAAGCTTCAAAAGTGACAGCTACCGAAATACCGAGTGATTCCAAATAACACCTCTTGTGGGAAAAGCCTTTATACGAGCCATACTTGCAATCGCGTCATCCCACTTTCATGTTAAATATTTAACAAATGTTGAACCACTTCAAATGTCCCTAGAAACACGATCAACATTCGCACGATGTTAAACAGCGGCTCCACGCATTTATTCCACACTAAATACTAACTAAATGATAAATAAATAGACGAATAAATAATAATAATAGTAATTCAATTGTCAATACCAATATAACACTTGGCATTTGTTTACTTTCCATACTATCGGTCTTTATTCTTTTCGATTTCACACGTTGTTTTCGTTTTCACCAGCCACAAAGAAAGAAAGAAAACAAAACACCGCAAACAGTTGATTTGGGGTAACACGCTTTGGAAGTGTGTTTCTGAAGATAGTTTCCGGGTAAAACCTGGCTCTTCGGGGAGATATGGCAAAGGAACTGGGGGAAAATTTACTTTTAATCTCTAAGCTGGAAAATGCATTAAAGCATAGACAGACGTCAGCGTTAATTTAAGTTTTCATTAGCCGACATTATACAAATTAAATTCTGCATTATCTCACGTTGACATTGAGGTTAATGAACCAAAATCAAATGGGATTTAGGAATCTCAATAGGGCGACACAGTTACAATCAACCGCTGGTACTTACAAACAACGGCTGTTGTCAAATCAGTTGTTGCCACTTTGTTTGCTATTGTTGGATTTAAAGTCAACAAAAATGAGTTATTTTAAAGGTTTTCATCTTTTTAAAAAAAAAAATATTGATTTTTCCACCAACATCATGTTTGATAATCGCACTTTCTTTCTTCTATTCATTTTATGTCAGAAAAAATAGTTGACAAACAAACAGCTGGTTACTAAATGCAGAAACTGTCCTCTGTCAGGGTAACATTTTATTTATTTTATTATAAATTACCATAAAAAGTAAATTTATATTCAGATCATAGCTAAATTTTTGCAGCGACAGACCAAAGCCATTATCCCCACACTGATGGGCAAGCACGCTACCAGGGCGCTTCAATAAATTTGTAATTTGCATTAGTGAGCTTGTACAGGAAATTAAAAAAAAACAGGCTATCGTCTGCCTACGCTATTAGCCGATCTGTGCCGGCTTTAAACAGTAGGTCAGTAAGTACAAAATTTACATCGGACACCGCTCACTGACTTTAAACATGTACCCGCCTGCCCTTCAAGCGATGTTAAGGGAAATATGTAAAAGACAAGGTCGTCAGGAATTCTCTATCTCTCACATTTGAAGACAATTAATATCTCCATTAATCAACATGTTTACCAGCAGCACTGAATCGTTTTATATGTACGGCACGAACATTTTTAAACCAAAAACAAAAGACTTAGGAAATAAACTTGATGATAACCACCACCAATTTTCACAATTCATTTCTTAATGAAGACCTATAACATGTGGCAAATGCCATAAACGTAAACAAATCAAAGTTTGCCAATTAATTATTATTAAATTTGCAAGAGATCCCCCTAAAATGTCCGTCCATCATGTAAACTTTCCGCTGCAAAGAAAACCACAGAAGAAAGAAATTCCACTCAAGCAGCGTGCCGACATCATATTTCTAAATCAGTGCCAGACCAGACGACTATAACGTGTCCAGAGGAGATAATGATATTTTCACACATTAATGCCAAAAAAAAAATACACAAAAACAAATTTGAATTTGGAAATGCTTATAAAAGGCACCTACGTTTCAGGTTCAGAAAACACAATTCAAAAGTAACTGAAATAGCCAACAAGATTGCGATTGAAAGGGGAAAGAAATTTTTAAGAAATCTCTTTTCATAAAAGAAAGTGCGAAAGAAAGGAAATAAATTGAAGACAAAAAACACAATTGAAATAACAATATTTAAATAATTTTTTAAATAAGTCAACGACATCAGCAAAATGGAAATCATGGTAATTAAGAAAACTGACCTCAAATTTGAAATTCTCAAAAGTTTAACCACATATACATTAAAATTAAAAAAGAAAACTTTTGTTAAGAAAAATTGAAAGATTTTTTTAGATTTTTTTTTTTAAATTTTCATGAATACGGGGCAAAATGTTTAAATGTATATTCATATATTTTTAAAAAAAAAACTATTTTTTAAATTTCCATGAATTCGGGGAAAAATGTTCAAAAGTATTTTCATAAATTTTTTTAAATTTTTTTTTTTTTTTTTTAAATTTTCATGAATACGGGGAAAAATGTTCAACAGTATTTTTATAATTTTTTTTTAAATTTCCATGAATTCGTGGGAAAATTTTCAAATGTATATGGTCATTTCCGTGGGTCGCGAACGTACGTTCGTACGCTTTTGATGTACAAAAAATATAGAACACATCTTTTTTCTCGATTTTTTTTTGTGATTCGATAACATTTTGGTAGCTCTATATTTAGTACAAAAGATGGCTTTCATCGAGTTTTAGTTTTCATAATAGCAATAAACATGTGGTCGCGAACGTACGGATCGGCGGAAATGCCCATATTCATATATATTTAAAAAAAAAATATTTTTTAAATTTCCATGAATTCGGGGGGAAATGTTCAAAAGTATTTTCATAAATTTTTTTAAAATTTTCTTTTTTTAAATTTTCATGAATACGGGGGAAAATGTTCAAAAGTTTTTTAAAAAAAAAACATTTTTTTTTAAATTTTCATGAATTCGGGGGGAAATGTTCAAAAGTATTTTTATACATTTTTTTAAAAAAAAATATTTTTTAAATGTTCAAATGTACATTCATATATTATTTTAAAACAAAAATATTTTGTAAATTTCCATGAATTCGGGGTGAAATGTTCAAAAGTATTTTTATACATTTTTTTAAAAAAAAAATATTTTTTAAATTTCCATGAATTCGGGGGAAAATGTTCAAAAGTATTTTTTTTTTAAATTTCCATGAATTCGGGGGAAAATGTTCAAAAGTATTTTCATATATTTCTTTTTAAAAAAAAAAAATATTTTTTAAATTTCCATGAATTCGGGGGGAAATGTTCAACAGTATTTTCATACATTTTTTTTAAAATTTTTTTTTTAAATTTCCATGAACTTGAAAATGTTCAAAAGTACTTTCATACATTTTTTTAAAAAAAATAATTTTTTTTTTAAATTTCCATGAATTTGGGGGAAAATGTTCAAATGTAAATTCATATATTTGTTTAAAAAAAAAAAATATTTTTTAAATTTCCATGAATTCGGGGGAAAATGTTCAAAAGTATTTTCATAAATTTTTTTAAATTTTCATGAATTCGGGGGAAAATGTTCAAATGTACATTCATATATTTTTTTAGAAAAAAAAATATTTTTAAATTCATTATGTAAATTCATACATTTTTTAAAAAAAAAATATTTTTTAAATTTCCATGAATTCAGGGGAAAATGTTCAAAAGTATTTTCATACATTTTTTTTTTAAATTTTTTTAATTTTTTTTTTGAAATTTCCATGAATTCGGGGGAAAATGTTCAAAAGTATTTTCACACATTTTTTAAAAAAAAAAAATATTTTTTAAATTTCCATGAATACGGGGGAAAATCTTCAAATCGGAATTATTTGAAATAATATGACAGTTTTAAAGAATATTTCTACTGTGCGGTGTGAATCGTTTATTTAGTAGACAACTCTGACACAGTCAATGAGGTGCTTGGTCACTCAAAATGACTCTGTTAGTTTGATGAAGAAGAAATATTCATCAACTAAATTAGAAAAACTCTGAATCACGATTCATTTTACTTATAAGTAATCCGAATACACCCACATTGTCTAACCCATTAACTTCTCCAACATTTTCTCTAACTACAGCATTTCTACACATGCATCACCCTGCTGCTTACTCTCCTCCTGACGATCATTACCGACATTTCAGCGGCACCCGCCTATGATAACCTGGAGGGTTATGGCCAACCAACATTCGATAGCAATGGTCAATACGATGATGATTACTATCTCGTCTATGGGAACCGACCCGTTAGGCGATGATATGATGAACTGGATGATTTAAGACGGGGTTACTATTACATTGACAACGGTTCCATTAACCCCGTCAGCCGCGGTGATGCCTTGACCGTACGACGGCCGAGAGCCGAGCACAGGCGTCACGATAATTATGACAGCTCCATTGATACGAACAATTTGCCAGATGGTGTGAAGTACAAGCCTGTGGTCCGTTACCGCCAAACAAAAACCAAAAAGCACAAGAAATTATTTGTTCCGAATTTCTTTGGCTAGATGCGGTTGGCAAGACTTTGACCTTAAGCGGTGAAATTGTTGGGCGCCAGGAATTTAGAGTTTGCTTCGCTTTGTGGAGGCAAGCGATCACTGACTGATAATTTATTTTATTTTAAATACACCATTAGTTTTTAAGGAATTTTTTAGTTTTAGTTATAGGGTATTAAGCTTTTTTTATATAAAGATTATTTACAAAAAAAAAAGTATTACAAAAATGTAGTTTTTATTTAATTACAATACAAAGTAAAATTATATTTTAATTTTGGGTCCAAAGGTAAACCGGGTGACACAGATGATATGGGGAGATTTTTGCAGCCACAGGCCAAAGCCTCCCACGCTGATAGGCAAGCACGCCAACAAAACATATATTTAATTTAATTTCAATTTGTTAATCAATCAACGCCCTTTAAGGATTACACACACTTTTCTTGTTTTGTTTAAGTTTTCTGTAATCGTTGAATTGATTGTGCCTTCTTTTTCCTGGCCACATATTGGCTAACTAATGCAGAAAAATGTTATCTAATAAAATGTTTCTTTCATAATTTACTAAAATATTTGCACTTAACTACTCTACACAATTTAACGTTCTCACCAGTCCCGTTCATGCTGGCAAATGATCTCCCCTTCAAAGTCACATTCTCGAACCGAAGGCCTTGTGGCCAGTGCTCCCTCATAAGTTTCTATTGTAATTTATTATAATATCTATTTTTTACAAATACATAACTAAATAATAAATAAGTCACGCTTTGCATAATAACAACATCTGCATTGGATTCAGTGACTTTATTTGTGGGGGGCATCGCGGATTCCATCATAACGTGAGTGATATTAAACGGGTTAAGAAAAACCTTGTTCCACTTTCATTTGGAATAAAAAAAAACCTTCGTTAAAGACAATCCAGTGGGATGACGTCCTAAGAGAATAAGTGACTTCTGGAATTTGCAGTTGAACTTATGTGTCTTCAGACAGACTATTTGTTCAATAAATTTCCGTCCATTATGTTTCTCTAACACGTGACCACTTGTTTGGAAATTCGTAGCCGATTTGAAACAGTAGCTCACCGATCAATGACTATAAAAACAAGTGGGGAAGTTGCAGTCCGGTAAACAGATCTACATATACAGCTGCGGTAAAAATAATAGCATCAAACAGCAAATGTTTGTTCAGCATGTCAGACTTAGATAACCATTGGTTTGAAACTCATGAAAACTCATTAAAATAATAGCGGGTCCATTTCTATGTAATTGTTTGTCTTCATGAACAAACATCCAACATTCTACATTTCAGTTATTTTGATCCTGACATTAAAATGTACAATATAAATCCACCCCAGCGCCACCTGCTGGTTTCAAACTACATGAAACAGTAATAACTTTTTTATATGGTATTTAACTTCAAAAAAAATTATTAATTAATTTATGCAATGATATTTCAAAAACATGTTTTTCAATAATAGAAATTAGTGCCACGCTTTCGCAAAATGCCGAACATATGGCAAATTACCGTTATTCTGGGAAGACAGGGCTACCAACAATTGTAAAAAAAATGTATTAAATATATTTTAGAGTGCTTTAATGTTCCTAGAGGTATACTTATATTTTTCTTTTCTGTATTTATGAGCTGAAAATTGTAATTGGACTTTTATGTGACGTCGGTCGACAAGTGGCCAAGATCTGATGCTCGGACAAACATATGCACGAAGGTTTTTTTTTTTTTTTTGTATATTAAGAAGATGATGTCCAAAGTGGGAGGTACCATTAGGGGTGTGGCCATAACGCCCATATGCAATCCCATAAATAGTCTTTGGAAACTATTCGCCCATGCAAAGTTTCAAAGCAATTGGTTAATTCTTTCAAAGTCGTGCAAATTAACAGGACACTCAGGTGGACAGGGTTCAAAGACGTGAATCGATGTCCGTACAAAGTCAGCTAGAGACCAAAGTTACTCCATCTATTTGTTACACTTTTGGATCGCATCAAATGATATACATATCCTCCTGCCCAAAAAGGGTGTGAGAAAAACTTCGTTATAGGAAAGTTCGGCTTGAAAAAAGTTGTGTTTTCAAAAATGTATTCGTTATAGAGAAAAACTCGTTAGGAAGAAGTTCGCTATAGAGATGTTCGATTATATGTGTATATTAATGAATGTTCGCCTGTTTATTTGTTCCGCATAAAACTATTAAACTATTAGTCAAATAAATATATGACTATTTTGAAAAAAAAAACATTTTATCGGTGGTATTAATTTACCGATTGTCCAACGTCTGACCAACGACAACAACAAAACATTTCCATAGAATTTGAATTTTCATCAGACGAGACGATTTCTCTTCCTCTGCTCACTTCCTTTTTCTCATAAATAAATACCATATACGGCAATTATTTCCATGTTCCGATCGACATGTGAATGGCAAAACTACTTTCAACCGATCGTTACGATTTGATGACAGTGTGTGATCAGCATCCGACAGAAGTTCCCCGTCAGTTCCTTTATGGAATCTTAAGGGAAATACGTAAGTGTGGCTAGCTCAAGGTTATTGCCTTTGAAAAATGAGCACAGGGCCAAATCTGCGGTTAACAACCCCTATAAATGCAATTGACTGTTGAAGCGAATTTGTCTTGAATTTGAGAATTCCATAGGTGTATTCCAGATGCGAACATTGCGGCTGAAGGGTGAATATTCTCTATAGTGCGTCGTCCAATCAAAGGAAATTTGACAATGAACGAATGAGAGTCCCTGGAGTTAAAACATCAGGGACTAGACCAGCGATAATTCAAACGTTAAAATGTCTTTAGAACGGCGTTAGATCCCACGTTCCCCGGCGGTGTCGAAGCTAGACAATATAGTTGAATATCTTACTATTGCCAATCATTGCCGCTGCTCTGCTCTGAACATGGTACAGGGCCGGCAAAGATGTCTTTGAAGGCCCTGTCCATAGATGGGAGTTATATTCCTTTTGTGCTCGGAGTGGCTACGGAGCTGTGAGGTTTCACAGTGCCGACATGCGGGTCCTTGAAAGTAAAGGGTGGCGCAAAAGTAATCCTCCTATCAGAAAATGCTATAAATTGTGCGATTCGCCCCTAATGTCAGTGGCAACTCTGGCGGCGGTCATTTACATGACATCATATTCTGGACTTGATGTAAAAAAAATTAAAAGACCAAATAAAAATAATCCACAAGAAGAATCAAAGTTTTTCTTTTTTTTTTAATTACAGCCAAAAAACATCGGAAGTTTACTTTTGCGCCACCTGTTATTAAACATAGGCCAAAATTGGTATTTATGGTCTGCTTGTCTCAATAAGTGTTCTGCTTGTTATATCTTTTTATAATTTTTTTTATTTTGTTCAATAAATTTTATTTTAAAAAAATTTTTTTTTTTAAAAAAATCTTCCAATTTATCTTCAATCTTCTTGGCCGGCGACATGCGTGTGCTTAGTTCGGGAGCTCTTTAGAACAGCAACTGAACTAAGAATCTGACATTTGAGTCGTTATCTTTAGCTTTGACGTATGTGTCACATTTTTCAAAAAAAAAAGTGATTTGAAAATTAATGTTTTCTTCTTCTTCTTCTTTAGACTGCAGCACACATAGAATTTCCGAATAAGGTTGTGCGTATAACAGATAATTATAATTTCACACTTTAGTGTTAACAATTATAAATTAATTGAAAGAAAACAAAAGCAATTGTGGAATTTTCTATAAAAGACACATTTATTTGCAACTTAAAGAACACAAATCAGAAGAATTTCAGACACAGCACAGCACTTGAAGTCAATCCACAGTTTGAAAGTTTTTTGTTTTAAAAAAAAAGGGGGAAAGGACAAATTAAAAAAAAAAATATCTTTAAAAAAAACAGTTTTTATAAGTGTCGAAATAGTTCCACCTCTCCATAAACAATGGTAAGAAATCAATGACATTTTAGAAGAAGAAGAAAAAATATAAAATTATCGTGGAGATTTTTTTGCAAAGACAACAAAAAAAAATTGTTTTTAAATTCAAATGTCTGAAGAAAAAAAAAAAGATCGATTATTTTTTAAGTTTCATAAAATTAATATCACCATGTCTAATTTCTCTCTTTTCACGCCCCTCTTTTTCTCCTTCAACTACAGCACTTCTTCACATTGACCTCCCTTTGGCTTTTTGTAATCCTGACAATTGCCACAGAAATTTCGCCCGCACCCGTTCGTGATGAAGGTTATGCACAATATTCCCTCAGTAACATTGATCGCTTCGATGATGATTACTACGATATTACCAACAGAAATCGACCAGTTAGACGATCTTACGACCGAGTGGACGATTTAAAACGTGGTCTCTATTACATCGACAATGGTTCGGTTACCCCAGTCCGCAGCAGTGATGCCTTGACCGTACGACGGCCGAGAGCTGAGCACAGGCGTCAGGATAATTTCGACGGCGTCCTTGATACCGACAATCTGCCAGATGGTGTTAAGTTCAGGCCGGTCGTCCGCTATAAGCGAACACAAGCCAAGCAAAAGAAGTTGTTTGTGCCAAATTTCTTTGGTTAGACGATGAATGGGGGAGGCGGATTTGGTTTTGGGCCGTTTTTCGGCTGGAATTGAATATTTGTTTAGCTTTTGAATAAGAAAGCCAAGACTGATAATTTATTTAAATGTTATTTATTTTTGTTTTTGTAAGAAGTTTGTAGTATATGCCAAATGTTTAAGAAGAGTTTTTCAAATAAAGCTTAATTATTGTAAATATTTTAAAAGTAAAGAATTTCATTTTGTTTACGTATCTAAATTCAAACAAAGTGGTTACTACAGTTTGGTTTCTGTTAGTCGAGTTAGTGATCATTTATTATTTCTATTTGCCTGCAAATCAGAGAGTTGAACAACCAGATTGGTCGTTCTCCTCACACACTGCAACTTTCGAACCAATATTCTCCAATATCACGTGTACATTTGTTTTGTAGCTTCAGCATGAACGCAGTTTTCGCTGGCTCTATGAAAAATGTCCACAAAAAAAAAGAAGAATTCGTCCAAAAAAAAAATCTCCTACAAAATTGGATAAATTTTCATAAGGAAAAAAATGGGGATTTTTCATAATTTTCAGGTAACATTTATTTAAAAAAAGGGCAATGAAAAATTCTCCAAATTTTTTTTTTTGGTTATTTTTTGGTATATTTTTTTATCGATTTTTTTATAAAAATTTTTTTTCATAGATTTTTTTATAATGTTTTTTTTTTTGGAAATTTTTCATAATTATTTTGGGGGATTTTGCATTGGGTAATTTTTCAAAAATTGCTTAAGGGATTTTTCAGAATTTTTGGGGTAATTTTCATACTGTGGGAATTTTTCATTTATTTTGGGGAATTCTTCATACATTGTTTTTTTGGGGCATTTTTCAAATTCTCAAATTGTTTACTTTTATGGATTTTTTTTTGGATATTTTTTTATTACAATTTTTTTATAATGTTTTTTATGGGGTATTTTTCATAATTTTTTAGGGTATTTTGCATTGGGTAATTTTTCAAAAATTGCTTTGGGAATTTTTCATTTATTTTGGGGAATTCTTCATATTTTGTTTTTTTTGGGGTATTTTTAAATTTTTTTTTACTTTTGGGGATTTTTTTTTATAAAAATTTTTTCATAGATTTTTTTTATAATGTTTTTTTGAGAATTTTTCATAATTTTTTGGAGGATTTTGCATTGGGTAATTTTTAAAAAATTGCTTGGGGGATTTTTCAGAAATTTTGGGGTAATTTTCATACTGTGGGAATTTTTCATTTGATGTTTTTTGGGGTCTTTTTTTTTTTTTACTTTTGCTGATTTTTTTTTGGATATTTTTTTACAACAATTTTTTTCATCTATTTTTTTTATAATGTTTTTTTTTTTGGGAATTTTTCATAATTTTTTGGGCGATTTTGCATTGGGTAATATTTAAAAAATTGCTTGAGGGATTTTTCAGAATTTTTGGGGTAATTTTCATACTGTGGGAATTTTTCATTTATTTTGGGGAATTCTTCATTTGTTGTTTTTTTGGGGTATTTTTCAAATTCTCAATTTTTTTACATTTAGGGATTTTTTTTTTGGGTTTTTTTTATATGTTTTTTAATAATGTTTTTTTTGGGAATTTTTTGCTAATTATTCAAAAATTGCTTCAAGGATTTTTCAGAATTTTTGGGGTAATTTTCATACTGTGGGAATTTTTCATTTATATTGGGGAATTCTTCCGTTGTGACATTTTTTTTTTTTTTTGATATTTTTCAGAGAGCCGTTTTCATTGCCATGAGAGCTGAGGAGAGAGACTAGAAGAGAAAAATAGAGTGAACAAACTGGACAACAAATTACTTAATAAAGAGTTTTTTTTTGTATTTATTAATTTTTTTTTTGAATTTTTATACAGGTTCCTCCAACAAGAGGTGTTATTTTGGCATTCACAGATAAATAGAAATTTTTGAGATAAATGATCGGATGTTTATTTAATAATAAAGATGAAGGTATGACGTTAATAATGAAAAACAACATTAGCCAAATGGCCACCACGGCAATGCTTGTCCTTTTTATGAAATTGAACATAACCAAATCGCAAAAGTGGCTGCCCTATGTCCTAGATAGCCTCACGAATTCTATTTTTGAGGTCTTGAATCGACTCTAGGCAAGCTGGCGTAGACTTTATATTTCACGTGGCAAGATTCCACGTCGCGAAAATGTTTCGTTATATAGGGAATATTCGCTATAGGGAAATTCGTTATATGGAGATCATAAAACACTCAATGTGGAACCAAACACAGTGTTCTTATAATTCCTTCGTAATGATTTTTTTATTTGATTTTTTATATATGTTGAATTTCTCAATTCAGGAATATTTGTAGATTCCTCAATAAAATCAATCTCTTCTTTTGTTTTATTTTTTGCCCAAAATTTTGCTACAGAAGTGGTTCAACTAATAGCAAAGTGTGGAGGCAGCATGAAAAAAAACTCATTATCTCATTACTCGTGTAAGGCTGGATATATGACTAATACTTATTTCAATCCTCCTAGCCGACAGAGCGTATACGTGATATTTAATTATAACACATAACGTAACGTATACGCCCAAATGTAATGCTGGGAATGGGGTTATATAGTTGGAACCACTATAGTCGACTTTTCGACCTTTTGACTTTTTCAGAAATTTAAAAAGCCGATTTTTAGACTTTTCGAGTTTTTGTGAATTCCAACTCGATTTAAGTCGACTTTTTAATTGAAATTAAAACAATTTTATTCAAACTTATACAAATTCAAGTTTCAGTTCCACTTTCTGGTATGTAAAACAAAAAGTCTACTTCGATTTGAGCCACATACATATATTGTTCATATCGTTACTGACGTATTTCCCTTAACGTTCCATGAAGGAACAGACATATACCATTGGAATAAGAGTTACATTATTTTCAGTATAAAAGTTATCAATTTCATCTCCTGTAAGCACTTGAAGAAGAATCCTGGTTTACATTTCGTAACAGTAATTACATCTGGTCCGGACTTGTTTAAATTAAGCTATAACGGTTGTTTATCACTGATTGTCTTTGAAGATGTTTGAGTTCTGAGAGTAGGCACCTCGCTGCTCCTAAAGATGCGAACGATATTACAGCAATGGTGTAGTCTCAATATTGTCTGGTTCCTCATTACAACAATTCTCTTCGTCGGAGTCGTCAGGAAACTCATGTCCAGCAGCAGTCTTTGATATATGTTATTTCTATTTGGACAAATTTTGTAAACGATGTGCCCGAAATATCAAATGGCAGCCATAATATTAGTTCCACTGGACGACAAAACATTAAAAAAAAATTAAAAATTAAACTAAAAAGTCGACACCAAAAATTTGTTCAACTTTTTCGTAATCAAAAGTCTACTTCATTTTTCAACATTTTGGTAGCAGAAAGTACACCCTAGCTGGGAAAGGTTTGTGTCGCTGTAGTCAGTTTATGCACACCGGCGGCATGAAAAATGGCCCACAAAACCTGAGTGTAGAAACAGAACTCTGCGGAAATCTTTGCCGCATGAAGAAATTTATTCAATGATGACGGATGTGATAGCGTTTTTTTTGTCATTCCGTTTATTATTTGATTTTATGAATTTTATTTTGAATTAATAACTTTTTCCATTATTTTCTTATGTTGCTCCATGTTTTCTTATATTTTTTTGTCCCAAAAATAATTTTCGATTGTTTTTTTTTCTTCTTACCGAAAATATCCACATAGAACTATTAGCCCATGTGTTCTGTGTTTACAAAAAAAAAAAAAAAAAAGGAAAACATATGGCAACACTTAGAGAGAGGCAGCATCAAAAATTCGGAGAGTAAGAAAATCCGCAGAGAAATTAAAAGAATAGAGTTAATTCTGTGCGGTTTTTTTATTGCGGTTTCGCCTCTCAGTTGGAATCAGAAAATACACCAAAAAAATCTGAAAAATGGCCCAAAAATTAATGAAAAATTACCCAAATGCAATATGACAAATCGCCCACAAAAATTGGTCACGCTCCTTAATGTATGCCTTAAGGAATAAGTTAAGGCTTCGTTATGCCCCATTGGTTCTATATGTCTTCTCTGTTGATTTCCACAGGAGTTTCTGGGGAATTACCGAAACTTCTGCCAAATCTCGTTTGGGGATTTCCCCCCAGATTTAGGGGATTTTTCCAGGTGTTGGGGAAGAACTTTTCAGTGAATATTTGGGGGGTACATTCGTTAATAAAGTGTTGTCCAATTTTACAAAAATATTCTACCATTCGAAAAGTGTTATCGTAGACAAAAAGTATTCTAAATATAATAAATAACTTGAAGATCAAATAGTTCAGCTATAGAATCAGCAAATTGGCACTTACTTTATTGGCCCTTCCATTTTCAATTATCTCGGTGAAACGAGCTTTTTCAAACTTCAATGCTATGAAGAACAAGTTGAGTAGTTATTTTCCTTAACATTTCATGAAGGACCAGACGGGGAACTTCTCTCGAATCAGTGACGACATAATTTGTATGCTCTCTGACCGGGGTCTAATGTTTAAAGTCTCCTCTTAAAGCACGATATGTGACTGTGACAGAATCCCCATTTTTGTAGTAGGTTTTAATAATTTTTACGCGTTGTGTGATCGTTAAGCGATCCATTTTCTTCAATGTCAGACTTCTAACTGAAAAGAGAAAAAAAAATTGGTTTAACGACTTGGTTTGACAGATGTGAAATTCCAGCCCAATACTTTTGAAACCACGAAATGGATAAGGGGTAAAATTATTTTCATAACTTTTAAAATTATGCTTTATTGAAAATAGTCCTGGGTCAGAGTTTATGATAAATCGTTTTATGTAACTGTGCTACGCAAATTGTTTTTTGATGGGATTTTCATTTGAGATCTCATTTAATTAAGGGGATTTTCTTTGAGAAGCTAGGGGAAAGACTCACTCAAAAAACCTGGCAACATAAATTTTTTGAAAATATTCGGAAAATAATCGTGTTTTAAATGAAGTTCTGACGACATCCGTCGCTTTTTTTGTTGTTTTTATCAGAATGGAAAGTGGAAAAAATTCGCACAAGCGAAAAAACGATCTCGTTTTTTCAAATGAAAGGAAATGTCTTTGCAAGTCTAACTATGATCCTTTATTGTTAATTATTTTATTGGGTGTTGTGGGAAAGCCCATGAAAATACCATAAACATCTATTAACCCATGGGCGTCAGTTCCAAAGTCTTGCCATTGGACCTACTTGGAAAGTGGTTTATATACAGCGCACGTCTGCTCTCGGTTTTGTTTTTAAAACTGTTTTTGTTTTGGTATAGTTTAGGATAATATCACTGGTGCTCAAGGTGTTGGCTGAGTATGAAGCTTGTAGTGTCTGCTGGAGAATTACATGTGCAATTCTTTTCATTTGGTTACCATAATGGTCAATGCAACGCCCGTTACGGCAGCAAATTTATGAGAGAGTTACTCGTGCGACGACATTTTTCAAATGAACATGCACATGCCTATGTAGACCCTCAGTTTTTTTTTTATTTTTTTTTTTTTGAAGATTTTCTATATTTCTCTTTTGTTTCGAAGACAACTGGCAACAAATTAAGTGTACGTGTAATACAAGGGTTCATGAAACATATGTCAATTATCCGAACTAAAAACTAAGGCCAAGTGAAACAAATGCAGTGTAGTTTCCTGTTTTCAATTGAGTGGATTCCACTGTAAAAATCTATGAGGAATATGGATATTTATTCAATTGTAACCAAAAGCCTAAAAGTATGTTAGTTTGTTAGTTAGTTCTTATTTACATTAATCACAAAATCACAATACAAAACAATTCAATAAGAAAAAATCTCACAATCATTAAATTGAAATTATTTTATCATGCTCTAGAATATAATTTATAATTAATTATCGGACTTCACAATATTAGTGCAAAAGAAATGAATGAAAAAATGTATTTTCCTCCTAAAAATGTGCTTCAAACTCCACAGATATGAAGAGGTGAATAGGCGATGTTAAGTAAAGTTGAATGTTTAGATGACATCCCCCCGTCCTCAGTCATACTTTTTCTTATTTAAAACAAAGATATGATTCACAAGTTATACGAATGATTCACCATTTGCATTGCTTCGCAGGAAAATAACTAAGACAAACAAAAGACTTAAGAGACAAACGTGTTACGTTCAAAACTAATAGTTTCTAACTGAAATTCGAGTCTGCACATTATCCGAAGGTCGAAAAGAAATTCTCAAAAATTAAAACATTTATAGTTTGAACAAATAAATTAAAATACTGGTATATGTAACATTCCACCAATTGAATGAAATCACGGTTTTATTTTCTAAAAATAATTCAAAAAAAATGTAAATTGTCATTAGCAAGCGCCCGCTTATATTAGAAACCGCTAAAAACAGAACCTGATTTAAAATATTGTCATGAATATACAAATTAGATGTGTAAGATAGGATCCGTACTAAAGGGTGTGTGCACTTTTCGTATAGGGATGTGAAATACTGAGTGGGCTTATTGGAAAATCGCCAAGACTGCTAGATGGACTTGAAAAGTCGAGCATCACGTATAATTATTGTCCGTTGTTCTGCAATTTTTTTTTAGAATACTTTTTTATAACCAACCAATTTGTAGATTACTTAGGAGTTCGTTATAACCGGGTCGACATTTACAAAATAGGCAGCCAGAAAATCCGATAACTAACCATGCAGCTTGAATTTTAAAGACCGCCCGGTTGTCACTGAGTGTGTTTTCACAAATGCCACCCTAATACCCAAAGAATACATGATTTGTGAATAAGTACAAGACAACTATGATGACAGATAATTATAAATTCACACATTAGTGTCAAAATTATTAATTGAATTAAATCAAAATCAAAATAAATTCTGAAATTTTCTATAAAAGTCGCCTTTGTTTAAAGCTTGATGAATAAAAAACCGCAGCATTCCGAATAGAACACAACTTACGACGAAATTTTATTAAAAGTTAAAGAGAGAAGCGAAACAAAGAACACTCAACTAAATAAGAAAAAGTTTATTGAACGAAAAATCGTTAAAATCATAAAATAAAATGAAATTAATGGTAAGAAATAGAAAAAGAAAAAAATAGAAAAGAAATAGAAAAAGAAAATATCAAAAAATATTCTTAAAATTATTCATAAAAATTAAACAAAAAAAACAATTATTACACATTTTTCTTACCAAAGGTTTTTTTAATTTTTATGAATATGTGGGATGCATAACTAAAGAAGTCAACTAATCACAAAATCGATTTTACCATAAACACATATGAATAAATGTTTTCCCGGTTGCCGCTTAACGCATGTCAAAATGGGTGCCGCGTAAATTATCACTCCAACATTCGTTTCTGCCTGCATCAAAATTGCACAGCCAAGGAATTTTCATTGGCAGTCAGCCGGCAAGTAGCAAAAATGTGTGTGTGTGTTTAGTAAAAATGAAATGTGAGTGTGTAGAGTTATTCGTACAATCTCTATCATGTGTAACTGTGAGTTAAAAAAATGTGATTGTGCATTTTTATATTCAATTGGTTTAGAGTTTAGAATTTGAGAGCAACGTCAAAGAGACCGAAAGAGTAAACAAAATATTGAGGACTCTGAACCAACTGTTTAAGAACATTAATACAACATTAATCAATACGAATGAAGAAATACGTTCACGTTTGATGAGTACTTGTTGTTCTACGATAACGATAGCGCTACTTTACGTTACCTACTTTATTTTACCCAATATTTACTGACGTAGGTGACTATTTCTGGCTATGTCTCACGAATCACTTGCTCGATGTTCGCCTTAAGAGTCTGAATTGTTAATGGATTAAATGCACTTGAATTTGTAATTTTTTTTGTATTTTTTAATACCAATAAAATTTGCATTTTATTCATCCTTATGCAATTTCATGAAGTCTGATACACAAGTATATTTTTTTTATATTTCGTTTTTTTTTTTTGTAAAAAAATATTTCGTTTTATTTTTTTGTAAAAAAATATTTCGTTTTTTTTTTTTGTAAAAAAATATTTAATTTTTTTAATGGCAATACAATTTTACCTACTTTTTTGGTTGACAACTCGGAGCTTTTACCCAATATTTACAGACGTAGGTGACGATTTCGAAGATTGACGAGGATAACGAATCACTTACTCGATGTTCGCCTTAAGAGCCAGAATCGTTAATGGATTGTTCGCATACAATTTTTTAATTTTTTTTAATGAAGTTTGAGTACCCACTCTTATATAATTTTTTTTTTACATTTCGTTTTTTGTAAAAAAAAATTTCATTTTTTTTTTTGTAAAAAAATATTTCTTTTTTTTTGTAAAAAAAAATTTCATCTTTTTTTGTAAAAAAATATTTTATTTTATTTTTTTTTGTAAAAAAATATTTCATTTTTTTAATGGCAATACAATTTTACCTACCCAATACCCAATATTTACATACGTAGCTTACGATTTCGAATATTGACGAGGATAACGAATCACTTGCTCGATGTTCGCCTTAAGAGTCTGAATCTTTAATGGATTGTTCGCATACAATTTTTTAATTTTTTTAATGAATTCTGAGTGCCCACACTTATATAATTTTCGTTTTTTTTAAAAAAAAATTTTATTTTTTTTTGTAAAAAAATATTTAATTTTTTGTAAAAAAATATTTAATTTTTTTTTTTTTGTAAAGAAATATTTAATTTTTTTTTTTTTTGTAAAAAATATTTCATTTTTTTTTTTTTTTTTTTAATTTTTTTTTGTAAATTTTTTTTTAATTTTTTTTTAAACAAATTTTTATATATATTTTTTTAAAAAATTTTTTTTTTAATCGAATTTAAGTAGTTGCCACGCCCTCTATTACTTCTTCAGCCTCATGTAATTTCCTGATGTTTGACTACTCACTTGATTTTTTTACGTCTTGTAGCCATTTTTTTTGAGTAGCTAGCGGACCCCACATCTTTTCCCTCTTTTCATATCGATGTTCGTGATTTTTGGTGATTTTGAGGGGTTGGCATTTTCAGTTTTTTTTGGGGGGGGCTTACGTCCGGTAAAGTGAATTTTTGCCAAAAAATTGTAATGGCCATAAATAACAGTTCCTTGATGGTCAACTAACATCAACGAGACAGCTGATAACACGATTACCGTACTTGTTACAAAAGGTTGACTGTGGCGTAATCCTGCGAAAAGCAAAGATCGTCCAAGTATTTATATAAAATGTAACACTCCCATTGATATAAAAATATAATTATAAGAAGAAGCATTTCAGTTTTGTTTTTTTTAATTCTCTCGACCTCCCCCCACTCTTTCTTCAATTACAGCACTTAATGGCGTATATTGCCCTGCTGCTAACCCTCATCCTGACTACGACCACAGAAGTCTCGGCCGATGACTATGACAGCTATGACCAAAATGGCCAAGATTCAACTGATCAAGGCGGTGCTGATTACTCGGACAACAGTGGCAATTCGGCAGGTGGCGCTAATTTGAAACAGTCAACGAGCCATCTGACGGAAACCACAACTGAACGACCATTTTTAGTGCCAAATTTATTTGGTTAGCAGATGAATGAAACGGATGACGATTTGAATGGAAAGTAAAGCCCCTGAGAAAACTATATATCGCAATACATTTGTATTATAAGACAATTTGTAACATATTTCTTTGCTCACTAAATATATTAAATCATAGAAGAAATATTTAAAAAAAAAGCTGATAATGGGTTTAACTCGCATCACATTATTTCTGGAAATAGTTACTGTCTTTTTCAGTGGCGCCGTCTAGAATCTCAAACTGAGTAATACTTCTTTTGCTTAATTCCTACGCTTTCATACAACTTTATGTCCCCCGATGAATGATTAAGTGCTGCCTTTCTCTAAAAAAAAAACAAAAAACACGTTATATTTTTGCGAAAAATTTGTGCAGCAACTTTTACTTTGATCTGCGGGAGTAGTTTTAAATCAACCAGTTAAGAAAAAAAAACGACAGGGCACCGAAAACATCTGCAAATATCACAAAAACAAAATACATTCTTTGCGATAGACCTCAGAGGTCGACTCTAGTATAGAGGAAGACCTCAGAGGTCGACTCTAGTATAGAGGAAGACCTCAGAGGTCGACTCTAGTATAGAGGAAGACCTCAGAGGTCGACTCTAGTATAGAGGAAGACCTCAGAGGTCGACTCATTCGCAAATGTTTCTTTAAAAATGCAGCAACAAACGTCATTTCATATAATGTTGATCTCAGCAAAGGCATTATATTTTATTATTAATGCTCAGAGACTAAAAACATCGACTTCTCATCGAAACCGCCTCAGCCCATTAGAAATGTATTTCACAATTTTTAACGAATTACCCCACAGTGCGATGCAGAAAAATGTCACATGTTGTTCACGGGTTGTGCCCCTGGGGTTCTCATGATGTATCACACTACAATCCATAAAATCGTATGATAATTCTGAATGAACACATCGACGAACAAGTTCACACGTTGGTGAGAAAAATACATAAGAACACAACTAAAAATGGTTTAGTTTCGTTTTGAAAGACTCAACGACTGCCAATGCAAAGAACAGAACTCAAAACTATTCCATAAAGTAGACACGGTTAAATGAAATGTTTAGAACTTGAAATCAAATAATTTAATAAAACAAAATAAGAGCAGCAGCTACGAAAATGGTGAGCATAGAAATAAGCGAATACATGAAATGTAAAACAATTATTCGAATATTAAATTGTTAAAAATTACAATTGAATTTTTGAAGGCAAAATATCTTTGTGTAAAATTAAACACATTGTAAACACTAACAATGCATTTGTTTTTGACAAACAAATTCTATATTTTTTTTTTTCATTTCACACCAAACATTTCAATTTTTTAAAAAAAAAAACCGTGGAATTTCTAAATCTCACACTTTTATTATGCAAACAAATATTGACGATTTGAAGAAAGTGGGTGAAATTGGGCATAACAGTGCAAAGTGTGTATGTTTTTTTTTTCAATAATTTGTTAATTATAGTAATTTATTAAATATTGTCGACCCAGCGTCAAATGGGGGGTAATACACGATTCCGGCCACTTAAAACGTAATTCAAATGTATATCGAGATATTTTCAATAGAGTAGAGTATTTTTACTTATTTGAAAGGTCGGTATATGAAATCGTGACATAAACACTTATAAATATCACAAAAAAAATCGAATTAATATTTGTATTTTCTGTATATTTATTTATTTATGCAAAATACGGTGTAATGACGTTTGTGGAATGTGAAATTCCAAAGGACGACGGGGAATGGAGAAACCTGGGTTATCTTCAACACTTTGGGTTTTCTTCAACACTCTGTTGTTCTAGAGCGATGTGAACGGGTTTCATTTTTCACCTCACTAACTTGTGCCAACAGCTCGAATTTGTACAACACTTTCTGTATTGCGGTCCGACAAGATGCTTCACGACGACCCAAAAATGCTTTAGTTTTGCGAACTATGACTGCAAGATTTTCGGCATTTTTGTAGTGATTTTTAATAATTTCAATGCATTGTTGAAGAGTGTATCATTTCATTTTTGTCAACTGTCAAAGACTTAAAGCTTCAAAAGCGACAGCAACGGAAATACCCCTTATTTAACAACAATTATTTTTGATATTAAAATTATATCTCTTACATTTGAAGAGCTATTGAACCCAACACAAAGTCTGTGTTCTACAGGGCCAAATAACTTTTTTTTTTTGAAAATTCTATAAAAAAAACTACTGGATATTTTCTAAAATTTCTTGTTTTATTTGAAAGTACAATCCTTCCGGTTAATTATGGAAAATAATTTCATTCAAATGGCTGCCTCGGCTGGCCATGCAGTTGCCGAACGACATCAGCTCTGCGGCTGATAAGGCGATCTTTAAAAACAGGGCGCAAGACATCGAGTGTAGCTTCGGCTGTACTCTTTGTATTTTTCGATTTTAGTGGGAAGAAATGTGTTATATTTTTATGTTTTTTACCATTTTTACGTAATTGCTCTTACAAAAAGAACTATTTTTTATATTAAATATTTTTTATATAAACATTTTTTTAAAAAAAAAATTTTTTTATAAACATTTTTTTAAAAAAAAATTTTTTTTATAAACATTTTTTTAAAAAAAATTTAAAAAAAAATTAAAAAAATTTATATTAAAAACTTTTTAAAACAAAATATTAAAATTTTTCTTTTTTGGAAATATTAGTATTTTTCGATTTTAGGGGGCAGAAATTTGTTCTATTTTTATGTTTTTTTACCATTTTTACGCAATTGTTCGTACAAACACAATTATTTTTTTATATTAAAATTTTTTTATAAAAAAATTGTTTATATTAAACATTTTTTGTTTAAACATTTTTAATATTAAACATTTTTTGTATAAAAATTTTTTATATTAAACATTTTTTTATATACAAATTTTTTTAATAAAAATTTAAAAAAAAAATAAAAGTTTTCTTTTTTGGTAAGTTGGAAGATTTCCCTTTTATTTGTCCACCCGAAATTACTCACTTCGAAGATTGGGTGCATTTAGAGCAAAAAGTCTAAAGTTCTAGTCCCAAAACACGAATTAATAATTTTTTGTCCAACACAACTGACTTCAGATTACAATACTCATGGTTAATTAAATTCTTATTATCTTCTCATTCTTATTGTAACTTTAATTACAGAATTTCTTCACACATGCCACTCTGTGGCTTAGTCTATTTCTGGCAAGCGCTTTAGAAGTTCCCGCGGCACTAGCCGGAGCTAACTTTGATGCCTATGGACAATATCCCTTCGATGGCAGTGATAACTACGCTAACTATGTGAGCTACAGCAATCAACCAGTCAAGCGACCACATAATGAAGTCGATAATTTAAAACGTGGTTATTACTACCTAGACACGGGTGCCCTCACCCAAGTCAGCAGTAGCGAGGCCTCCGAAGCACGAAAGCCCCCAACTGAACGCAGACGTCGGGATAATTTTGACAGTGACATTGACACGGGCCATTTGCCGGACGGTGTCAAGTTGAAATCTTTAATTCGTTTCAGGGAAAGAAAAGCCAAACGCAGAAAGTTGTTTGTACCCGTAATCTGCGGTTAAAAGTTTAATATTTCTAACATGATGGTGACTTTTATTTAAGATTTTGAAAGTAAGAGACACTTGTATTAGTCCATTTTTAGGCTAAATAATATAGGATATTTTTAGAATAGACTAATAATACGAAACAGCAGTGACAGAGAAGGACCCAATCAAAGTTCGTACTGATTTGAGTTGAAGTTTCTGGCCTGTTCATGGAATGTTAAGAGAAATATTTACATATAAGTTAACATTATTCTGAAGTAACATACTGTCATTAATCAATTGCATTAAAAGATATGTTGATAATTTGGCGAAGACTACATTTCCTACTGGGTCTTTGATCTTATTCAACAGTAGGGTGTAACGCTGGAATAATGATTAAGCAGAGTTTGTGTAGTAATGAGAAGTATGACAGTTGATTCTCTCCTGTACCCTATATCAAAGAAACTGAGAGTGATTGAATGATGATGAGCAGTGAAGCGGGCCGCCGAGAATTGAATTAATGAGCTACACATCTTCATAGCAAGAGAACGCTGACTAACTAATTAATTTAAGTCTATAATACTAGTAATTAAATGAAATAAATAAATGTTTAAAACTACAATAAATAAATGGAAACTCATAACTTATACAGTGGGATGAGATCCCCTTTCGAATTGATAAAAATCACATTCATACATGAGGTGATCTTGTCAAAGCATTGGAAGAAGTTCTGATGAATATTGGTAGTGTGATTTGTTTACTATTTGGTTTCTTCGTAATGTTTCGGATGACCAGCTGATTGGGCGATACCGGAGCTGGGGCTGCCAGCGCACCTACAGGCCGGTATAGATGCAGTGAAATGTCGTCCGTACAGCTGAGAAGATTATGCCGCCTAAGGTCGGTCGTCACAGCATCACTTTCGTTAACAGCGAACACCAATTCCGAACACCAAAAGGGCACTGAATGAGGGGGGGCAATTGCAACAGATTGGCTGTCTGTACAGTAGATGTTTTTTTTTTTTAAGGCCAACACTCAGGAGTTGCCCCCTATAAATGCAATGCATTGTGTTAGCGGAAGGAAATTAGGCTATCGGAAGGAGTGACTGTAACGTCTGTACAGTAGATGTAGCTGCGTATTCGCATCAATTCATCTCAGACCCCCACTGTACGCGAAAGCTTGAAACAATTGAGAGACGAGTTTGTTGAGTAATTGATATAACGTCAATTTACCGCATCGTTCAGCGATTTGACTCCACTGCAGTTTTTTTTTTGTGTTGGCACGTGAATTCTCTATAAAAATGTTTCCAAAAAATTACACTAAATAACCACTGTACAATACTGATGTACTGTGACCCTCCTGTGTACAAAAATGGTCGAGTTTATCGATACTTGAATTGTCGTAAATCGAAAACGAACTGTCCGATTTTGTTGAACTAGACTTTTAACAAAACAATAGGTTTAATGCACATTAGGGTGGAGTGAAATTCAAAAAAAAAAGTTAACCTCGGAAAGAGATGTAGTCTGGGGTCCTAATGAGGGGAAAAATAAAGAAAAAAATTTTAAAAAAATTTTAGGGGTCGCGCCACTCCCTCGAAATTTGGAAATTATCGCTATTTTGGCGTTGATTTTAGAAAAATCCTAAAAAGTTTTATGTCAATAAATGTTTGCAATAGCGTAAACAATGAAATAAGGGCATGAAAAAATTTTAAAAAAATGTTCTCATTGTTCAAAAATTTCAAAAAGTAAAATAAGTCAAATCGTCCCTTCTTCTTCCCTTGACTGAACAATGAAATCGCCACCAAAGCTACAAATATTAGTCGATTATCCTCATATTTGCCTCAAATACTTTTGTTTGAGCACTGAACAAGCTCAAACTTTTAAATTTCGAATAAGTTAAGTCGTTAATTTTTAGGATTTTTCTAAAATCAACGCCAAAATACCGATAATTTCCAAATTTCGAGGGAGTGGCGCGACCCCTAAAAATTTTTTAAAATTTTTTTCTTTATTTTTCCCCTCATTAGGACCCCAGACTACATCTCTTTCCGAGGTTAACTTTTTCAAATTAAAAAAAAAGCATGTTTTCACTCCACCCTAATGCACATATCAGAGGAATTAAAAAAACAAAAATTTCGATGAATTTATATAATTTAAAAAAGTATTTTCTAGATTAGAACTAAATCTGTGTAAACTGTATGATAAACTAGGTCAAATAAATCAAATAAATTATAATAAATAAATAAAAAAAAACTATTTTTAATGTATGCCTGATTGACAGTTTTAGGCCCAATAAATGAGTCGTGATTAATCTTCCTTTTTTGTTTAAACTGAAAATAAAAGTGAAATTAATTTTTTCAGTCAAAGTTTAACTGAACTTTAAACGTCCAATATTGGGTTTACTCAAATTCCGCAAATAAAATAATTTATATAAATAATGCAGCTCTGTAATTTTATCGATGCTAAAATTGCTTTCCGACCACCACCCGTTTCATACATGTATCTTTTGCCCGTGCCAAAGTCCATTTAGCCGATTTTTGTGTAATTCTCATATTTTTTCTAAAAATCTTGTGTGACCAAAATCCATTACAAAAGTTTAATATTATTTTTAGTTATTCACCGGAAACATATGTTTTTCGATAAAAAAATACTTAGTGTTGCCACATCAACAGCCGAAAATGCGAATTATTTTGACTGACCAGTCAAAAACGTATTTGAAACTGAGTTTTACATAATCGTGGTTTAACTACGTTCGCATTTATTGGGCCTTATAGTTCTAAACAGACGACAGCATTCATTTACATTAAAAGATCATTAATGCAAATTAATATTTTACCCTGGGAGACGTAAGTTTTTGCATTTAGTAATCAGCTGTTTGTCAACTATTTTTTTTTTGTTTGGCATTCACATCAACATAAAATGGATAGAAAGATGGATTAGCATCTATTGTGTTTGTGAAAAATTACTATTTATTTGAAAGAAAGCTTAAATTACCAAGACAATTAAAATAACTCATTGTTTTTTCATTTTATTTCGACACAATTGCAATTACAATTTGACAACAGCCGATGAGTGTCAGTACAGCGGTTGATTGTTACTGTGTTGCCATATTGAAATATGTGAATGCAGTTTAATTTTGTGTATTTGTATGTCTGAATAGTTTACTTTAAATAATGCCCATTAGAATTTTCTTCATGTTGGTTTTTATAAACGGCGTTACTTTACATTAGGGGACAAATTTTGCTTGGTACAAATAGCGGGCAAACTAAACTACAATCCTTTGGTTTTCAGAATTTTCGCTCTCATTTTCAAGTGATCACCCACGCAGAAGAAATTTGATAAACCTTGGTATAACCAACTGAAGTTCATCGACTTTTGCTTTTAACGCAACTAAACCTATTTAGGTAGACATTTAAGCAAAGATCGGATAATTTTGAAGTGAGCACAGTTGGTGAGATCGATAAAGAGACGTTGTTGCCGGACTGAGTCGAACACTCTCAACTACGTTAGCCTTGAGAATCGCGAGTGTTGTCCACTAGCCTGCGAGTCTCAGGAACTTTCGGCACAAAATGGCGAACGACAGGCGGGCACCTGATTTTGGCCAAAACTTCTTATCAATAAATGCACTGCTGGGGCTACACAGCATCGATTTGGTTTGGCATTCTTTCTCCATTTCGTTCCATGGAGATATCGAGCCTGTACGCGTATATAAATGTAAAAAACAAATCATGGCAAATGGGTAACAATGACGAAGTGTGGCTGCTTCCGAAACTTCCAAGTTTTTGTCTGAAATTTTGTGCAGCTATAGGTTTACTAAGTACAAAGGGCAAGATCGCATTGGTAATATTACACGGTTTATAAGGGGCGGGATGGTACATTTTTGTCCAAAACTTTGTCTAGCCATATCTTTACTAAATAAAGAATTTGGCAAAGATCGAACTGAGCGTATTGATATTATTACACGTTTTCTAAAGTGGGCGAAATAGCAGATTTGTATGGGAGGTACCCGAAGGGGTGTGGCTATAAAAACGGTGAAAATCTTGCAGTCACAGCTCCCAAAATTAAAGCATTTGGGTCGTCGTCGTCGTGAAGCACCTTGTCGGACCGCAATACAGAACAACTGAGTGATGAAGAAAACACAAAGTGTTGAAGAACACCCAGGTTTGTCCATTCTTCGTCGTTCTTTGGAATTGGGCATTCCACAAACGTAATTTCACCATATTTTGCATAAAGGCTTGTTCAAGTTCAGTTAACACAAGAACTCAAGCCGGCCGATCGTCAACAACGTCGTGTCTTTGCTTATTGGATCCTTGATATGCATGAAAATGATCCGGAATTCTATTGAAAAATCATCTTGACTGATGAGATCCATTTCCACCTCGGTGGCTACAATCAAAATTGTAGAATTTGGGGCTCGGAAAAGCCAAGAAGCCTCTCCATCCTCAACGTGTGACTGTTTGGTGCGGTTTATGATCCGACGGGGTCATTGGACCTTACTTTTTCGAAAATAAGGTTGGATCAGCAGTTACAGTGAATGGATTGAGCTATCGAGAGATGATTAATGATTTTTTATGGTCGGAGTTGGATGATATTGATCTGGACAACGTTTACTTTCAACAAGACGGCACTACGTGTCACACAAACAACGACACTCTTTTAAGGGAAACATTTCCAGGCCGTGTTATCTCTCGAAGAGGTGATCACACTTGGCCACCGAGATCTTGTGATTTAACACCTTGCGACTTCTTCCTTTGGGGGCCACATGAAAGGTCTTCGCCAACTGCCCAGCGTCGAATCAAGATATCAAAGATGGAATTCGTGAGGCTAACGAGGACATCGGGCAGCCACTTTGCGATTTGGTTATGGACAATTTCATGAAAAGGATATGGTCCTGTAAGCGTAATCATGGTGGCCATTTGGCTGATGTTGTTCTTCATTATTATTGTTCTTCATTGTTCTTTATTATGAAATAAACATCCGATCGTTTATCTCAAAAAATCCCATTTTTCTTTGAATACCAAAATAACACCTCTTGTTGGAAAATCCTGTACCTTGCCTGCAATCAAAGCAAACACAATGATTGAAGCCGTTTTTGAACACTTTGTTTTCTGCAAGGAAATAGAAATAAATCAATGAACTCGAACTCGAACAACAGAAGAAAAAACCGTATACATTTTTAATATTTTGTGGTTAAGGGCGTTGATATTTTCATTGAAAAGCGAGTTTCAAAAAAATGGCGCTGACGTCTTTTTCGCGGTCGATATGAAAATGACTATTTGTCAAGTAAAACAATATAGTGAACTTCCGACCAGGGAAACTTGTATCGAATTTATTTGTGAGGGCTTTTTTAGAAAAGTGTTCAATACAAATTCAATTCTAAAACCAGAAAACCAACAGACACCACAAAATTTGCTGATTTCCGATCTTAACTAAATATATTTAATTCCCATATCACTGAAGATAAAGATTTAGCATTCCATAAGTTCATGATCTCCCGTACAACTGTAATGTCTAATTAATGATAATCAGACGAATCGACAATTTCCTTAGTTTAAGTGGCGTTGTTTTGGCAACCGTGCGCGTAATTCCGCAGATGTGAAAATCGGAACATCAATTGAAAGACTGACATGAAATTATAATAAAATGTCTGAAATTTTTGGCGTTACTTAATCATCGGAAACGTTTACGTACAAATAGTGGGCGATATACAGTCAAAATGGCCTACCAACAACAGCGGCAATCACATATAAGCAACAATTTCATTTAGGTGCTCTAATTTTAAGCAAAATATCATGGGTGTTGGGCATTAAAGCGATTATTTGCCCATAAGTGTGGTGTGTTAGGCTTGTTATACTGTACTTGTACTCAGTACAATTTGCTGAGTTAGTACAACAACGATGTTGCATATTTTGTAAATATTACTTATTTCACACATTAGTGCGAAAATCTATTTAATCATAACAAAAATATTGCCCTCTGATATTTTCAAATTTTGCTTTTCTTATAAAAACCGTTGCTAGATGAAATCGAAAAAACACAATACAAAAGTCTCTTAAGTAGCCCGCAACGTTGTGATTGATTGTGGGACAAATAATTCCAACAATTTCTGTGACTTTTTTGCAAAAAGAAAAAAAAAATTTATGAAAAATAAAACCTGTTCAAGAAAATATTACACCAAAATGGAAACAATGGTAATTAAGAGAAAAGGATGTTACAGTGTGATATCATTTTCAAATATTTATTTGTGACGTGCAAAAATATTTCAAATATCAGCAGATAAATTTCAATCATCACAAGTACCGAGTTCAGAGATGATATAATGGCGTTGGATTACGTTGTGTGGTGGGGATCCTGTGTTTTGTAGACCTTAAATACCAAAGTGGACCTTAAATACCAACAAAGACATATAATATCACTGGCATAAATCTGTGCCCTGAAAGACTTTGACAAAAAAAATGTATTTAGTGAACATGAAAATGTGAAAATATCCGAATTCAAATACTGTCTGGCCTTGGTTAACGCAACCCTCGATGAACGCAACTTTTCTTTTATGACAACCGGCAAATGATTTACATTGCTGACTCAATTAACGCAAGCGCTGAAATATAATTTGTGAATATTTAAAAATTGGAAAAATATTTGTGTTTTCTGAAACAAAGTCAGCTAAGAGCGTAGACAGACGACAGAGTTAATTTGCCTTAAGAATTCACTAATGCAAATTAAAATGTTACCCTGACAGGCGGCAGTTTCTGCATTTAGTCAACAGCTGTTTGTTAAATGGATAGAGGGAAGTAAGAGCATTTGGCAAGTCTGCTGTTTGTGAAATCAATATATATTTGAAAGAATGCTGAAATTACTAAAATAAATAAAATAACTCATTATTTCATTTCAACACAATTGAACAATAGCTGACTTCGCTATAAAATGGATACGAACCAGAAATTACGATTAGCAGCTATGCTGTTAGAGAAAAATCACTATTTATTTGATAGAAAACTGTCATGACTTAAAAAAATTGAAATAACTCATCTTTGCTGACATTTTATTCATTTTATATCAACAAAGAAAGCTGAAATTACTTGAACAATGGATATAACTCATCTTTTCTGACGTTTTATCCATTTTATTTCGACACAATAGCAAACAATTGGACAACAGTCGTTGATAGTGAGTACAGCGGTTGATTGTGATTATCCCACGTTAAGGAATATTGTCGCCGATGTCAATGCACAGATCAAACTGCATTTTGGGATTTTAATAGGGCAACATAGTCACAATCAACCGCTGTACTCACAACCAACGGCTGTTGTCAAATCAGCTGTTGTCAAATTGTATGATATTGTGTTGAAAGAATGTGGAAAAAACGTCAGAAAAGATGAGTTTATCCATTGTTTAAGTAATTTCAGCTTTCTTTGTTGATATAAAATGAATAAAATGTCAGCAAAGATGAGTTATTTCAATTGTTTCAGTAATTTCAGCTTTCTTTCAAATAAAAATTGATTTTTTGGCTCTATGAAAATGCCCCACAAAAAAATGAAGAACTCCCCAAAATAATCTCACAATGAAAAGAATTGGGGAATTTTTCATAATTTTTTTGATAATACAGGAATCTCCAACAAGAGGTGTTATTTTGGTATTCAAAGATAAATGGATTTTTTTTGAGATAAATGATCGGATGTTTATTTCATAATAAAGAGGAAGGTATGCCGTTAATAATGAGAAACAACATCAGCTAAATGAGCACCACGATCACGCTTACCGGACCATATCCTTTTCATGAAACTGTCCATAATCAAATCCTCTTTGAGATCTTGAATCGACGCTGGGCTGTTGGCAAAGACCTTATCTTTCACGTGGCCCCAAAGGACGAAGTCGCAAGGTGTTAAATCACAAGATCTCGGTGTCCAATTGTGCTCACCTCTTCGAGAGATAGCACGGTCCGGAAACTTTTTTGTTTTGCGAACTGTGACTGCAAGATTTTCACCATTTTTGTGGTGAATTTTAATAATTTCAATGCGTTGTTGAAGCGTGTATCGTTCCATTTTTAGGAATGGTTTAGTTTCTACTTGTCAAATGTCAATGAATAAAAGCTTCAAAAGTGACAACTACCGAAATACCGGGTGATTCGAAGAACCCTGTATTTCATTTTTCGTTTTTGGCACATTATTCATATGAAAAACTCAATAACGAAAAAATTCCCCAAATTTTTAATTTTGATAAAGTCCGTGGTAAAGTCCACCTAGGAGTTAGGGAGTAATCAACACAATACACATGGACTTAGTGTTTTCATCGGCCAGAGTTTCTCGTCTAAATAAGTAGGAAATGCCGACATTTCAAATTTCTGAAGTTTCACATAAAACCCACTGAAGATATTTCGTGCTTAAATCTAGAAAATGGGCTGGCTCTTAGGACAAATTTCCCAAATGAAAAAATCCCCAAAAATAAAATGAAAAAATCTCCGAAAATAAAATGAAGAATTCCGCAAAATAATTGAAAAATTCAGCAAAAAGGCACAAATTTTCAATGAAGGTGGTCGCGTGGGAAGCGCCGCCGCGGCCCCCTCCTTACCAAAATTCCACCCCTTTGCAAGGTTTAGCGGTTATGCAATGACATCTGAATAAAATAAACAAAACAAAACCGGAAGTCGTGTTGTATATTGAATATTTTAGTCTCCCGACTAATCAATAATCAGCAATGCCCTCAAAAAAAAAATATACAAAACGAGAAATCGTTCGTAGAAATGAGAGCTTTAACATTTCGGATGTGCTGTATTTTTGGTGAATCCTAAACGCTTCCAGTTATTTTCCCTGTTCCACTGTTCCCAACAAAAATTTAGGGATGTCTCTCTCTCTCTAAAAAATTGGGGAATTTTCGTTGTGCAAATTTTGGGTAATTTTTCATACAAAAAATTGCCCAAAAACAAAAAAAGAAATATTATCAGAAATTATAAAAAAAAATCCACAGTTTTATGAGGCGGAATTTTTCATACAAAAAAAAAAAAACTATTATAAAAAATCGCCATAATGAAAAATTACCCAAATTACGATTTTTTTTTGGCAATTTTTTGCTTTTATTTTTGGGACATCTATCATAGAGCCCAATGGGCTTTATAAGGTTTTGCGTAGTAGAGTTGTAAAAGTCCAAAAATTTAATTTAATATTCTCAAAAAGTGTTGAATATCCCATGAATATTATTTGTACCAGACATTTACATGTAAGTGAATTATTTCCAATAGAATTTTTAAATTTACTGCAGTTAATGGTACAAGTGTTATGGACAGAGAATGGTCCTACATTCGATTTAGAACTTTTCAGGCATAAATATTTATAAGGAAAGTGGGTTTGTTCTCCAAATGCTCTCCATTTTTGTACAGAATGCCCTCTTTTGAAGTGAAGCCAGTAACTCACAATCTTTATATTTAATTTGGTTTAATTCCAGGAAATTTGATTCTTGTATAAATATTTGACAACTAGTAAGTTGTAATGCGCCTATAGCGCCCGTTGAAATATAGAAAAAAAATGTTGTTAAAATGAAAAAAAATTTTGTTCAAAAAAAAATTTTTGTAGAAAAAAAAAAATTGTTGAAAAAAAAAAAATTTGGAAAAAAAAATTTTGAAAAAAAAAAATTCTGTTGAAAAAAGAATTTTGTAAAAAAAAAATTTTGTAAAAAAAAAATTTTGTAAAAAAAAAATTTTGTAAAAATAAAAATTTGGGGAAAATACAATTTCTGTACAAAAAAAAAATATTATTTTTTTTATTATTATTATTTATAGAAAATTATAGAATGCCTATTTAAATTCCTACGTACTGCGTGACAGAGTCAGTGAATCAGTGTCGAGGGTAAATATATATTAAGATACCTCAGATAAATACAGCAGACCACAACAACAATTGATCATATAAACAAATTAGGGGAAATTCTAGTCTACGAATTTGTCACATTTCCACAATCCACACAAGAATCAATATAAACAGCTTGACTGTCGGCTCATGTCCACGATTAGTATCTTTAGAAGGTGATTGAGTATTTTTTAGAGTTTCTAGAACTTATTCGACTCTAAATCGCATTTTGGATAAGCAGATTATTAAATTCGCATATACTCGAAAGTTTACAGAAATTATTAAAAAAAAAACAATTGCACTCATATTAATCTATATATGCTCAATCTGTAATGACATTTGATTAATTTTTGTTTTCCTATTCTCTATTTACAGCAGCGAATCGCCAATGCATCCCTTTTACTACCACTTATCCTGACAACACTCCTCGTCCATACAACGGCCGCCCCCACATTTGATGTAATCGATCGTCTGCTCCAGTATCCCATTGATCGCTTCGACAATGATTACTCGCTCCCCTATATGAGGCAACCGGTTAGGCGTTCCTCGTCCGATTTACAACGGGGTTACTATTATATAGATGCCGGTTCCATTACACCGGTCACTGCTAATGGTCAGCGACGTCAGGATACCTTTGCTGGCCCGATTGCGGACACGAACAATCTGCCGGATGGCGTGCAGTACACACCTCTGGTGCGAGTCAAGGAAACAAATACCAAGAAACACAAGAAGTTATTTGTTCCCAATTTGTTTGGTTAAAATCGGACATTTTATTGACATTTTTATCATTTTCAAATCGTATCTATTTTTAGCTTTTAGAAAAGAGCACACAGACTGATAATTTGTTTTTTTGTTTTTGTAATTAATCTCATTTAGTTGTAAGAATATTTATGACATACGAACTTGAAGAAGGTGGCTTAAGAAATCTTTTTAAAATAAAGTTATTGAAACTATTTTATAGTAAAAGAAGTGGTTTCAATGAAATGGCAATTTGGCATTGTACATAAAATTGGGAAAATTTGGCGGTTCCACATCTTTTTCTACTGTTCAATGGCTTGCATTTATATCGTTGGATGCCCCATAATGTCCGGGGTTTTGACTTAAGAAAAAGACCAAACAAACAAAAGACTTAAACAACAAACTTGATAATGCACTCACTTCACAGGTGTCTGTGACAATCATATGCATTTTGGAATATCCTAAACTAATACAACCAATGGTCTGGTGCCGGTAGACATTGATTTAATAATCAGAGAGCCAGTTGCAAGTTTAACATATTTTGGAATATCCTAAACTAATACAACCAATGGTCTGGTGCCGGTAGACATTGATTTAATAATCAGAGAGCCAGTTGCAAGTTTAACATATGGTGGTCGCCTTACCAACCAACTGATGTAACTAGCCAGTGGGACATTTTCCAGCAGCCAAAAAGGAATATGAATTATTTCTGAATTCTCATTGCACAGGGAACAATTACCATGCAATGTCCAGCACTCTGGGCTATTTCTGCAGATGATAGACGAAAGATGGCCCAAAGCAATTTCAGCCAGAATTGGGTAATTTTCCATTTTTATAAAAGTACCCCCAAAAAAATGGATAATTTTTCATAATTTTTAGAAAATATTTAATTTTTTTTTTGGTTAATTTTTCACATAAAAAAAAGCCCAAAATTTGAACAATGAAAAATCCCCCAATATTTTTTAAAAGGCGAAAAAAGGTGTTCATGAAATCTCAAAATTCCGCTGGGAGTAGTGGAACCTTTCAAGTCTTATGGATTGACCGCAAATACAGCATATTCGAATCTTTTCTTTAAAGCTGACATTTCTGCAAACGTCTTCGGAGGCCATTGCCGATGTGATTAAAGTAAACATTCCGGTCGAGGAAAGAGAATATTTAAATGTTGGTACATTTTAAATGGTTCCTTATGTTGAATACTTAGATGTGTTGGCAAATATAAAGGGTTATCCATTTTGCGTTTTCAAAAGTAAAAAAGTGTTGCAAGCATTGATTCTTTTGAGGTAATTTTGGACCACTTTTTTGGCACCACTATTAAGCGGTATCTCAGCCATAACTTGACGAATGTTGGTTCTTAAGTGCTCAAGAGCTAAAGGTTTATCTGCATAAACACGGTATTTCGCGTAGCCCCACAAAAAAAGTCCAATGGTGTCAAATCGCATGATCTTGGTGGCCAGTTGATGTCGCCACGACGAGAAATTACGCGGTCAGGAAATGCCTCTTGCATCAAAGCCATATTCGCTCGAGTTGTGTGGCATGTGGCGCCGTCTTGTTGAAACCACATATTCTCTAAGTCGTATTCGTCAATAGCAGGCAAAAAAACTCAGTTATCATACGACCATAACGCTCCGAATTGACGGTGACATTCGTTCCCTCGTCGTTTTCGTAGAAGTACGGTCCAATCACACCTTCGGACCAAAGAGCGCACCAAACAGTGACTTTTTGTGGATGTAATGGCATCTCTTCAATTCCTTGAGGATTCTCAGAATCCCAAATATGACAATTTTGTTTATTAACACACCCACCGACTGAGAAATGTTCTTCATCGCTGAAGAACATTTTGTTCGAAAAATCGCCGCCCAATGCCTGTTGTTCAAGCACCCATTCCACGTATCTACGACGTTGTGAATGGTCAGCTGGCTTCAGTTGTTGTGTGACCTCGACTTTATATGGATGTAGGTGTAGATCCAAATGCAAAATACGCTATAATGTGCCGTAAGGCAGTCCTAATTCCTGAGAACGACGAGAAATCGACACATTCGGGTCTTCGGCAACACTTTCACTTACAGCAGCGATATTTTCAGCGGAACTAGCGAAACGATCATGCACAGGCCTTACAATATCTGTGACCGCTACAGTCTTTTCAAATTTCTTCACAATTTTGCCAATTACATGCGTAGTTGGACGATTATGTAAACCATAATCTCCTCTTAAAGCACGATATGTGGCTGTGTCAGAATCACCATTTTTGTAGTAGGTTTAAATAATTTTTACGCGTTGTGTGATCGTTAAGCGATCAATTTTCCTTAATGTCAGACTTGCAACTGAAAAGAAAAAATATTGGTTTAACAACTTAGTTGGACAGATGTCGAATTCCAGCCCTATACTTTTGAAACCACGAAATGGATAACCCTTTATTAGGACAGAGCCCTCTCTTATCGAACTAAAATGAAACTGTACGCGTGCTTCTTTATGGCGCTGAAACACGGATACTTTCGAAACCAGATAAAGCTGCGCTAAGTTTTTGAGAAAAAAATCCTTCACAAAATCTATGGCCCGATCTGGAGTATATGTACCGTAAAAACCGTGAGCTTTACGAGCTAGATCCCAATAAACGCAGTTAAGCGCATCAAAATGCAGCGATTGCGCTGGTCATCCGTTCACCACGGGTCGGAGAAAACTGTCATGCTAAAAAAAACTACCTGATTAAAATCAGTATTTGAGATGCTACAATAATAATAATTATAAATATACGAATATGTGGACACTTAGGTTTTTCATTAACTAGACTAAACAAATTTGTTCATAGGTGTCTTACCATGAGTTTTTAATTGTCAAATATTTGTTAACTAGTAAGTTGTAATGCGCCTATGGCGCCCGTTAATTTGCTTGAGAAAGTATTTGTTACTTAATTTTAAAAATTTTGTAAAAAATATTTTGAGAAAACTATTTTGTAAAAAAAAATTTCGAAAAAAAATTTTGTGGAAAAAAAATTTTGTGGAAAAAAAATTTTTTTGAAAAAACAAAATTTGGAGAAAAAAAAATTGTTGATGGAAAAAAAATGTTTGTTGAAAAAAAAAAATTTTGTTAAAAAAAAAAATGTTTGTTGAAAAAAAAAATTTTTGTTGAAAAAAAAAAATTTAGTTCACAAAAAAAATTGTGTAAAAAAAAAATTTTGGAAAAAAAAATTTTGGTAAAAAAAAATTTGGGGAAAATATTATTTTTTTTATTATTATTATTTATAGAAAATTATAGAATGCCTATTTAAATTCCTACGTACTGCGTGACAGAGTCAGTGAATCAGTGTATCAGTGAATCAGTGTCGAGGGTAAATATATATTAGAGATCCTCGAACCATTCATGCTATTGTTTTCACCTATTCAAAATAAAATAAGGTTTACAAAAAAATTCGTCTTTTGTTCAAATGATTTTATTATGAAAACAAAAATTGAAATTTTTCGTAAATATTACCGTATATTGAACACATTTTCTACACATTCCATTTTAGCAGAAAATAGAATTTATTCCGAAAATTTTTCGATCGATATCTCTATTCTAAGTATTTTTGTCGCTACTCTCATATAAGTTCGTCCACTGTGCAATGGGTTGGGAGTTGTGGGGAGGGAGCACGACGTGGCGATCACGGCGGAGGCTCACCCAGCCAGCGACGAGCACGCGCCTCCGCCGATTTTGAATTGGGGAAATTTTCACATATTATTGGGGGGGTTTTTGAGAAATGCAGGGAAAATGTTCATGTTTGTCCTTTTTGGGAAAATTTGCATTTATTTTTTTGGATTTTTTTTTTGGAAATTTTCATGTCGGGGAATTTTTTTCATTTATTTTTGAGAATTCTTCTTTTGGGGCCTTCTAGTGGTGTCCCTCGTACTGCCAGTCTGGAAACCCTAAAGGGGCGCCCAATGGAGATACAAAGTGTCAATTTTTCGAAAGTTTAGTAGCGAGTAAAATGACAGCGTGATTGCTTCCGGTCTGACATCGTTAAAATCTCTCTCTCTCTCTCGAACACGTCTTACTTATAGTACAGGTCCAACCAACGAGTGCAGAGCTGTTTCGGTAGATCTGAAGCCAAAGCCGTGGAATACCTTCTCCCGTGCCTCACGGAGGACACCCGTTCAGTACAACAGCTGTCATCCTAAAACTGTCTGCGCCATCGGTAACCTAGACTACGTTCCAGTCCTGTGCAGCTAACTGGGGATAACGGATGGATCTGTTTAATGGATGAGAAACATGAATAAAACATGAATAAAAGCTGTCGCCTGGAGCAAATTGGTTCAAGGAACTCGACTGCACTCTTGTACAGCAGCTCTGAATTAATTTTATGTGACCTTGATACCAGCCGATATATTGACATTGCCGCGGTGGTCCAGGGTGATCCCGGACTGTTGTTTCGGTAAATCAACGCCCATGTGAGATGGTATTTTGCAAGCTCCCTGGACGGTCGTATCTGTGGCCCTACAGGCGAGTTCTTAGGGCTTTTAGTCCCGGCAAGAGTATGTTCCTTAGACCCTCGGCAGGCTAAAGCATACCAACCTTTGTAAGGGGACGAGCTGGGTTCAAATAACGGTCCCATCTGGACTTTGGAAACCTTTAAGGTACCTGAATAACACATGCCAAGGCGTGGTTCAGATAAAGGGTGTTTTTTATTGGGGTATAGAACTTTAAGTTGGCATCACTTTTTTAACTGGCGGCCATTTTGTCAGCTGTCAAGTGATTAATATTTAGTTTGGTTTGCCATTTCATCATGAACAGGTTGACATAAGAACAACGCTTGCAAATCGTGCAAATTTATTTCGAAAGTAATGGTTCAGTTCGCGAAGTTCACCGCAAGCTCCGTCCGAATGAATCGATTCGCCACCGTGCACAGCAATTGGAGCTTTGTCCATCAACTTTATGGAAGATTTTGCGCAAAGATCTTGGCGTGCGACCTTACAAGATCCAGCTTGTGCAAGAATTAAAGCCGCGAGACCATGCAACGCGTCGTGATTTTGGTGTATGGGCCGAAAATGAGATTCATCTCGATGCTGATTTTCATCACAATTGGAAAATTGGACCTGTAGAATTGGCTTTATTCGAGCCAGCCGCGGCGGCCACATGCCCGAAATCATATTTAAACATTAATGGCATAAAATTATCCTTCCAATAAAGCCAAATTGATGGACATTAAAACGATTTTCTTGTGTTTTATTTTAATTCGAAGTTCTATACCTCAATAAAAAAACACCCTTTATTATTCAAAGTCGCATAGCACGCCACATGTCTAATTGCAACAACCAACGACTTTCCCAAAGTATCTCAGCCGACATTTTCTCAAACTGTATTTCATCGCACCTGCCATTTTTCTTAGTCTGTCGCTGAAACTCAATACAGAGGCGGGCCAAAAAGGAAATAATATTAAGCAGGAGTTTAGGTTCAATCTCCTTAGAAGCAAATTAGCAATCAATAGCATTGACTTTTACGAGAATAATCGAATTTTCGTTGCGTTTTTTTTCTTCTTCTTCTACTGCGATACAACATAATTCGTGCTTTACTAGAACACATTATAATACAGAATAAAAATTGAATGAATGAATACTTCAGTGATGCTGCGTATTTGAAGAATAATGGTAATTTCACACTTTTGTGCGAAAATATATTCACGAAAAACAAAAACAAAATTTTGATTTTGATTCTGGATTTTTGTTTTTTCTTATAAAAGCCAACCTCATTAAAATTGCAAAGAACACAACTCCAAAGTATCTGAAATAGAACACAACGATTTGAAATTCACTGCGGCAAAAGTAATTCCGTTCATATTAAGAAGATATTCAAAAAAAAGGACATTCGCAAGGATAATTGGTGAAATATAAAAAATTTGAATTAAAACAAAAATTGAATTTATGGAAAAGAAATCCATTTTTAAGAGAAATAAAAATATCCAGCGAAATCGAGAACATCAACTGAAATGGCAACAATAGTAAGTAATCGAGGAAATGGAACGAAAACGATATGAGAAAGGATTTGAAAATAATGAAGAAAATTAACAACAAAAAATATATCAAAAAGAAATGAAAATGTTTAAATACAAAATTAGACGGGAAAATGTGAATTAAAATCGACAAGGACCCTAAAGTAATGAAATTATTCAAATACAAAATTGGAGGTAAAAAAGTGACATATTCCAAAGAATTAACATCGACAAGGATCCTAAAGTAATGAAATTGTTTTAATACAAAATTGGAGGTAAAAAAGTGGAATATTCCAAAGAAAAAGTGAAAATGTAATAGGAGTGCCCCGGTAGGCCTATCAGGGTAAGGGTTGTGGGTTCGATTCCCATCTTTGGTCTATCGCTGCCAAAATCTAGCCAAATGGCCTGTTTCACCCGGTTTACCCTTGGACCCGAAAATTAGAATATAAATTTACTTTATATTGTAATTAATAAAATAAAAAAAAAATAAAATATATAATCGCAGTGAATCGTAAAAAAAAACCTCAGTCAAATCCAATACTTATTTGTCGAAATTCTGCTATTGTGGATAAAGATCACTTCCCGAATTTCCTTAGTGTGTGTAGAATTCCAAAAACTTTGAGTGACTTTCTGGGAAAATGTATTATTTGGTTGCTTTCAAAAGGTTTTACAATAAAAAAAAGCCGAAGTTGATAGAAAATCGTTTCGGTTTTCAGATATTTAAAGCTGCAAACAATTTCCTTGTCCGCATAGATTAGAACAATTTTGTTGAGACGTTGTTTGATTCGTTAATCTCGTAGTGTGGCCACTTGGTCCATCCACCGGAGTCTCGGTCTTCCCTGTCTGCGCCTTTCAATAGTGATAATTTCAATGCTGATCCCAAGTCACTGTTTGGTATGAAAAGGGTTAGTTTCAAATTTTCGTTGTCCAAAAAGCCTAGAGCAATTCAATAAATCATCTTCAGCTATATTTTCTAGCTGACCCAAGTTACACACTGCCATAAAATGCTATCAAACTCAGTGTTCTGATAGGGAAAAAACTCCAATTGGCATGGATTAGAACATCTCTCGGCTAACAGATAACTTTCACTTTTTTTTAGTGGAGAAAGTGTATTTGTGCTAATTGTTGAACTAAAGTTTAACTATAAAATCAATTGTGATTTTTTTTTTAACGCCATCACTCAGGGGATGCCCCCTTTAAATGCCATGCATTGTGTTAGCGGAAGGAAATTAGGGTATCGGAAGGAGGAAAGAGGGAGTAGTGTTTGTTGACATTTGTTTTGAATTTCTGAATGTCACAACTGGCAGGAAACAAATTTGCTGGAAGATTATTCCACATACGAACGGTTCGGCTTAAGAACGAATTATCTCTTTAGTGTGTCGTCCGGTCAACCGGCCATTTCACAATGAACGGATGAGAGACCCTGGATAGACGCGTAATACGAATAAATGTTCTAACGTCAGGGACCAGACAACGGATATCTGACGAACAGATACCGTTAAAATATCTATAGATATTTTTCTTTGTTATGAAATAAACATCCGATCAAATATAAATGAATATCAAAATAACACCTCTTGTTGGAGAACACTGGTAATCATTTTTTTTTCGTAACAAGAAAATCTCGTTTTCCGCTGCAGCATTGAAAATCTCCAAAAAAAAAATCAACTACTTTTTTTTTTATACAAACTGAGTTTATTATCCACTATTTTCAAGAGAATGTGTTGAAAGTTTTGTCTCACGCATAAATCGAAATTCCTTTTTCAGAATATCGGTTTTCTATTCATTTTATTAGAAATTTAAAAAAAATATTCCATATGAAAGAGTAGATAGAAAGGTCGGTTAAACATGTGGAGCGAGAAGTAAGCATCTAACTGAAAATTTTACAGCAGAGTTTTTTTGAATTTTCAATTAAAAAAGTAAAATTTCCCCATCAACTTTCATTTCGTGACTGTATCGCTATGACTCCTGTTTCTCTACACCCCTCGCCAACAATCGTGTTGCCTTTTCAGCCTCGATGGAAAGTCATCGTGAAAATCGGGTCAAAGTTTGGTCAGTGACGGCAGATAGGCAAGCACGCAACCAACTCTCCTAACGGGGCGTTTAAATTCATGACAATAATGCGGTTGCAATTGTTTTGAAAGACATTTCCGAATTAAGCACAAATGTAGTTTTCCAGGATGTCGGGTATGACTATGGAAAATTGCTGTCAATATTATCTAGTGATGCTCACCACGATCCCAGAATGACGATAAAAACAGAGAAGGTTGCCACCAAAGTAATACATTTTAGTTCATCCCTTTATCCATATATATTAGTGGCTGTAATCATCTGTCTGTCTGTTGTATAAATATTTAACAATATGCAATTCTCTCAGCCAACTTTATCATAGAAATATTGTAAAGACAATCCCAGCTACTGACGTTAGAGATCAAATAAATTGCATCTCGAAGGTCTCTACAATTGCCTTTTTTAATTTAATACATGCCAATGAATCCCTCAACAACTTGGCCTATGATCCTGAACCAGTGGTCATTTCTCTGGCCTGTTTATTTGATTTTAAAACATTTAAGCTGAACCAAGTCGAGGAATTATTAGCAAGCACTCATAACAAAACATCAGTTTTAAAATCTGGAATTTGATAAAGGAGTTTTCAGGATTACTGGATTCATTTGGAATTCCGCCATGGTTGTTCTTCTCGAACCTATTTCCTAACAAACTGAGCTCATTATTTTAAAAAGGCATATTTAAAATCGATTTTTCTTGAAATTTCGTGCAGGAACTGGCGGGACACATCTCCCAAGCTGTGTTCCGATGTTATTTCCATACTCACAAAGCGTGCTCTAGTAGGCTCCGAATGACTTATGTTTTTCATAGATAAGTTTTACATGACATAGAAATTATTTTCTTACTCGTTAATACACCGGCATTTACGAGGTATAAAGCAGCCACTGACAATTATTTGTAGATATTCTTACCAGGATACGAACCTAGGTTTGTTGTGTGATAGTCCTACATACCACCTGCCAAGAATGATAGAAAAAATGCACATGATTTCGAGTTAGATGACATAGTTGAGGCCAGTGAACATTTTCCAATTGGATCACAGCGGAAGAACTATTTTATCATTGCTAAATATACATGCCATCTTTATATATAACACCGTGTTACACACATTCTGTCCTATGAACCAAATTGACTTTTTCGGAAAGAGGGGAAAAAATAAAAATACACATGTATCGGCGATTTTCATGTACACGTCAGAATTTTTTTTTTAAAGTTTGAAGTATGAAGCTCGTAGTGGCCTGTGTGAAAGTCTTTGGACTGATTTTTAATCCTTTTTCAGTGATCTAATCGAGCTGATTTTTTAAAAAATTGATTTTTATCAATTCTCAGATTTTCCTAAATTTTTTTTTTTTTAAAATGGTTAGCGTTTTTTTTAAGGTTTCAGTTCAAAAAACATTTTTTTTTCGTAACGCTTAAGTAGTTTATAAATTTGGAGTCTCTTCAAGTTATGCTAAGAAAAGTGAAAAAAATATTTTTTTTTTTCAAAAATAATAAAAAGTGGGGAAGATTAATTGATAAAAATAGTTTTTAAAAAATTTTACGTGATACAGACATTTCCACGAGTCTGCCTGCCAAAAGTCAGCTCGATTGGATCACTGAAAAAGGGTTAAAAATCAGTCCAAAGGCTTTCACACAGGCCACTAAAAAAATTTCTGACGTGTACATGAAAATCGCCGATACACGTGTGTTTTTTTTTTCCCCTCTTTCCGAATATGTGCATTTGGTTCATAGGACAGAAAAAAATCTATTTTTTGTAACACCGTGTAATAACTTACTTCATATCGCACCCTAAATACAAAAGGGTCACAACTCAAAATTTTCCTAAATCGAACGTTTTCCATAAATTAATGCAGAGTACACATCTCCAACTACCGCAAACATTTCTTTCACATCACTTCTACTTTTTTTAACTGAAAAAAATACCGTCACGTCTATTTTCATGTTAATTGCGTGGCTTCTGCCCGATTATTCTGCCCGAATTATTTGTAGATGCGTTAATGCGTTGGCATTTTGAGTTGTGACCCTTTTGTATTTGGGGTGCGATATGTGAAAATTATGGCAGTTCGCTCAAAAGAATGTGCGTATTATGTGCCCTACCATTAAAACCACTTCGACCTCTGAAGAGTATCGCGTGACGCCATTGATCCAACAAGCGGAGAATATTTATATTTTTTTAATCTTCGTTTCTATCATTCTTGTCACCTACCACATTGCGACCGCTCCATGGTTACAATACAACATTTAAATATAATAAAGTTGTCATGCGCTTTGTATGCCCAACCAATACAAAAGACTTAGGAAACAAACTTTAACTAAAGTCACAATATGTTTACTAACTTTCCGGTCTCTCTCTCTCTAATCTCCCTTTAATTACAGCACTTCATCTCCCACATCTGTCTACTGCTAACTCTTATCCTGACATCAGCTATCGCACATATTTCGGCCGCTCCCACAACATCGGCAGAATTCGATCACCTTATCCAGTATCCCCTCGATACAATTGATCGTTTCGATGATGATGATTACTATCTCACCTATGCGAACCATCCATCTGGCCGATCATACGATTCCGTGGACGATCTACAGCGTGGTTATTATTACATAGACAACGGTTACATCACTCCGGTCAATGGCAACAATGGCTATGGCGCATCGGGACCAGCCGATGGACAGAGGCGTCTGGATAATTTTGACAATGCAGCCGTTGATACGGACAATTTGCCCGACTCTGTCAAATATACACCTCTGGTGCATTTGAGGCAAACAAAAACTAAGCACAAGAAATTGTTTGTCCCAAATCTGTTTGGTTAGATGTGCGGGGCAAGCGGGTGTAAATAGTTTCGACACCAGTCATGGCGGTGTCTTTTAACAAAGAGAGCACAGACTGATTCTTTGTTTGTTGATGTAATGAGTTTTTAAGCTATGCTAAGTATAAATTAAGTTAGATAAGCTTGCTGTAAGAGAAGATTGTAAATAAATCACATTTGTTGCAAATATATTTCAAGAATGAATATTAAAGGGTTTCAAAAGAATCTGTAAATATATTTTAACTAGTAAGTTGTAATGCGCCTATGGCGCCCGTTGAAATATGGAAAAAAAATTTTGTTGAAAAAAAAAAATTTTGGTTGAAAAAAAAAAATTTGTTGAAAAAATAAATTCTAGTGGAAAAAAAAAATTTTGTTGAAAAAATAAATTCTAGTGGAAAAAAAAATTTTGTTGAAAAAAAAATTTTGTTGAAAAAAAAAATTTTGCTGAAAAAAAAAATTTTGTTGAAAAAAAAAATTTTCGTGGAAAACAAAAATTTTGTTGAAAAAAAAATTTTGTAAAAAAAAAAGATTTTATTTACTTACAATACAAATTAAATGTATATTCTAAATTTGGGTGCAAGGGTAAACCGGGTGACACAGACCATTTGGCTAGATTTTGGCAGCAACAGACCAACGTCTCTGCTGGGAATCGAACCCACACGCTACCAACTCGCCTACCGGGGCGCCTTCAAAACAATATAAAAGTTAACACCAGACACGTTTAAAGCTGATGTCATCAAATCCAAGAACCAAAGTATGAGCGTGTCATATTGCTGAGCCAGCAATTCCCACCAAAACGCTGACAGCAACAATCAACAGACAACACGAGCAAGTGTCAAGTATCATCTGGGTGCATGAATCTCTAGAATATAAGTTGGGGTAGTGTCATCGTTCTTTGCCTTTTGTTTCGTAACCTTTCAATAGTGAAGACGCGATTGCTTGCACTTTGAAAAAAAAATCATAATTTTTAAGGCGATTTTTGTAGAGGAAGAACTGAGGTTTCACATAAATCATACCTTACAACAAAGTTCTTTCTTCTTCCAGTGGAAATAAAAGCTTTGGGCATTCTTAAAACTCTCGTTTACGATGATCGTTTATTCACCGAGGCATTCGATAAAGCTAACCTTTTGGCTGAAATATTTCAGAACTACTTATCTTTGCCTGGAGGCAGTCAACCACTCACCGTGATCGAAACCGTATCGACTTTGATGCCTCAGATAGATTATCGAACACGTGGACTTAAAAGGGTTCTTGCAGATCTCAACGTAAATAAAACTCCAGTTGCGAATGGTATTTCAACACTAAGTGTTGTCCAACGTAGGTGCTGTTTGACGCTAGCTGACCCATTGCTTAATGTTTTCAACAGGTCTTACCCTTCACGTTGGAAAGTTGTCAATGGCCGATCCCCAATTGACACGACTTTACCGTTATTTAATTCAATGAATAATTTTATGAAAATAGATTTGGATTTTCCCAGAATTTATAATTTTAATATCATTAATACATCTTTTGTTAACTAGTCTGTAAATATTTTTCCCCAGAGACTGAAACAAATAAATAAAAAATCCATATTACAATATGTTCTGCGCTCTCGCAGGTTATGGAGAGCATGATTAACCACAATCTGTTAAAATATCTAGTAAGTATCACCTTCTAAATGATCTAATGACGATCCTTTCGAAACGATGGACTTGAGTCATGCACCGCCGTGGTGAATGCAAGGTCGTGGCTCTGCATATTTCCCAGGCGTTCGATGGCGGTCTCAAACGAAAACTTATTGCAGTTGGTGTCGATAATACCTTCTCACGATTCATATCAAGTTTTCTCCGAGACTGGTAGAGTTGTTATAGACGAGCATAGGTTGACCGCAGCACTGTGTTGCGGCTAGTGGAAAAGTAACTTTTTCCCGATTATTTTTTTCAGTGTTTTTAATGATGCAATTTTGTCACAGACATTCCAAGTAAACAAAAAACACATAAAGCTTATTTTTATGTTGGCCCGTTGATTTTTAATTGATTTTAGAAGTCAAATATACAAAATTTTCACGAAAAGAGGGGATTTCAGGGCTGTATTCAAAATGATCTCATTTGATTTTGGTGACAGATATTTTTATTCGGAAAAAAAATCTGCCTTCGGACAAGTATCTTCTGTAAAAAAAAGGAATGTTGTTTGAGACATTTTCATATGCACCTTTTTTAGAACGAAAACCCGACTAAAGGCCCATTTTTCCTTTAAATTTGGGTTAGGTAAGCAATATCTAAAAAGTCCCAGAGAGTCCCAGTTCCAAACCACTACAGAAATGTTACATAATTTGTTTTCAACGAACTGTGAAAAAATCAGCTGCCCATACCTGCCCTCCTGGGAGTTATAGCGATTTTAGTATATCACTCTCAGTATTTATTCCATAGAAATAGAACGGAAATTCTCGGAATCACTTATTGAATAATTTAATCATATTGGTTTTCGGGTGACAAAAATGAGCATAACTCTCTTAAAACTGAAGCTATTGACTTCAAACCGGTATCAAATTAAAGCTTTGATTGCCACCTTTCAAATATGAAATAGATTTTGGTTGTTTATACAATTTCAGAGTTTTTCAACAAATATCGAAAAATCATGAAAATTTGACGTTTATAATTCTTGTTCGGACCACCCTATAATTTATTTAAAAACTAATCATAGGGTATTTATCAGAAATAAAAGAAGAATTAAAATAAATTTTTTTTGTAAATTTTTCGAACAATTTTTTTTGTTTTTGAGTTTTGTTGAAAATTTGACCCAACAATTTTTTTCGGTGTAAATTTTTTTTTCACTCATTCTGTTTGGGATTTCATTCTGACCAATCTGTAGAAGTTTCTCATCGATACAATTAAAAATACAGTTTAGGCAATATGATTTCCAAAAAATTCCGCTTTCGCAACACTGTGCGCAGGAGTGCAGGGTTATGTCCTTCCCCGTTGCTTATTTTCATTGACAACCTGTAAGTCTAATCAACTCCCAGCTACCTCTCTCATTCATAGGCATTTGATCAGCGGATAAGTCACCTGATGGTCGAGAACAACATTCCAATAATGAAATTCCATTTATGACTGCGTTCAAATGGACAGAGTTAACTTTTAATTTTTACAAGAGCCAGTGCTATTTATTGGCACATCTACGTTCCACTGATGCAGCATCGTCGTCTATTCATGGGTGGTGCGGATATCTGGAAATTATGATACAGGGTGCTGATCGTTGGGCTATATTCATATTTTGTATGAACTTAACAACGTTTATGGTTACCAGTTACTAGTGAAGCTACTCATCGGTTCAACTATTTAAATCGAATGCGATCTTTATTGACTGCAGCTTAAATCAGCTGGCAGAACTCCGAGCGGCGAAAACTCTCAGCGGGGAAAAAGATTGGAGTTGTGCTTGTATCTCGCTTCGAGAAAAGGAAAAGAAACTGAAATACCGATTTATGGATACGCACTCCTGTGGCCAAGGTCCTCTATATAACTGGTGGAATATGGGGCAGACGTCATCTTCATCCAGGAAATAACAGGTGGCGCAAAAGCGAACTACCGATGTTTTTTTTGGCTGTAATTAAAAAAAAAATGAAAAACTTAACGATAGAGTGCGAACGACCAACGCTAAAAAGCTGAAATTTTGTCGGAAGATGTTTTTTGCCCATAAGCAGGTTAAGTTCGAGAATGGGCAATATCGGACCAAAGGGGAAAAAGTTCCCCTTTACGGGACTAAATATATCCCAGCCATAATCAAATTTTTCAAATATTTTTTTTCACTACATCTGATTTTTTTTGGTAAAATTGTTCTAAGTTTATATAATTTATAGATGGGGAAAAAAATCCCAAAAATGGGCGTGTTTATGGGTTCCGTGGACCCTTGGGGCCCAAAAAAGGGCCCATGATAAACATGCGCATATGGGTATCGAAGTGCAACGAAATTTACTCACGAACCCAAATATGCCTTTATTTTCATGATTTGCCTAAATTTTTTGATCCGGTTTCTGGGACTATCGGGTCACCAGCGGCCCAAAAACCGTCCCTTGACAAACATGGACATATGGGTATCGAAATGCAACGAAATTTTCTCGCGAATTTCGTATTAATTTCGAATTAAATGTATAAACTGTAAATGTATAAACAATTTAAAATTATGTTAAATTTAAATAAATGTTAACACTTTCAAAGCACTTACTTTCTTCATAGTTTTCTTATTTATTGACTTTTTAAGGATCCATGATGGAGGGTATATAAGATTCGGCCCGGCCGAACTTACTATTTGTCCACTTGTTTTTATTTGGTCTTTTAATTTTTTGTCGAGAATATGATGTCATGTAAATGGCCGCCGCCAGAGTTGCCACTGACATTAGGGGCCAATCGCAAAATTTCTAGCATTTTCTGATAGGAGGATTACTTTTGCGCCACCCTGTACAATGAAAGGAACACGGCGTTAAACAAATAAAAAACGGCGATATTTTGCTACAGCTGCATTGAAAACCAGCACCAGTTCGATGGCGATTTTGTTTGTTTTAAATAAACGGATTTCTTTCTTTCGATATCGTATCAGTGCGTGGCGATCTATACATGAGTATATATCAACAATGCCTTTTCATTTCAAATGATGGATTAAAGTGCCAACTGAAGCCATTATAAGTATCTAATATTTTCTTTATGCCAAAAAAAAAATGTATTTTTGTTTTGACTGGATTTTCTCTGGGCGGTAAGTGGCTGATGCCACCTGGCCTATGTCCGATTGCCACAACTTCATCTCTTCTCCATTTCAGTCCACTCCTCTGCACGCTGTGCTTTCATTGTCTTTTGTTGTTGTTGCGACAATCTCACCTCAGTTGTCGGAATATTCCATTCGTCAATCACTTCCAACGCCTTGTAATCCCACACAGAGTACAATTTGTTTTTACCATCGTCTATGAGTTTATTAGTATTGTATTTTATTTATTTGTTTAAGAAGATTTTTTTTTGTTTTGTTGCTTGATTTTCTTTTAAATGCCTTTTTGCCTGCCACCAGCTATTTGGCATGAATATTCATGTTAATGTTCGAAAGTGCAATTCACCATGAAGTTGTTAATTTTATAAAATGTTAACATGTTTTACGCTTTATTTGCTTTGCTAATTTTACAAGTAAATATTTTGTGTGCCTCCATTTCTTTCTCAACAGGCGAACTAAATTGCAAATATTTTCCCAGACACATCTGTGAGAGAATCCCCCAAAATAGGCTTTGATGTTGTGATGTCAGAACAAAAAGAGCCTAAAAGTGTGTGTGGCATTGTATGGTTGCCTGCAAATACATTACACTGTTCTACAATTGGTTTTTTTTTAGTTTTGAGTGATTAGTGGGAAATGTTTTCGATGGGATAGAAAATTAGAGTGAAATAATAACAAAAAAAATACTTGGGAATTGGAATGGTTGAGAGCAGTGTTTTTGTCAGCAAGAATGATAGAAACAAAGATTACGCCATCCCGCGCAGAGAAAAAACTGTTCTGCGCAGGTTGATTAAATGACGTCAAGCGTATGACGTAGTTGGAGTCGGAAAATTGGCTCGACTCCGATTTTTTTTTACTTACATAAGAAAACATAAAATAAGAAAACATGTTTTTTAATTTTTCTTTTTAATTAGAATTAGTTTTGAGTCTAAGAATAGCGGTCAATAACATTTTCTAATTTTTTTTTTAGAACAACTGAAATTGACGTCGTCTGTGAAGTCGAGCTATTTCAAAATGCTGGAGATGGAGTCGAGCAATTTTGGCTCGACTCTACAGCCCTGGTCTTGAGCGCCTTAAAAGTGACCTCATCATTTACTATTTCATAAAGTCTCAGACAGGGAACAGAATTCTCTGATGAAGAATATTTTCATAAAATCACTAAAAAAATAAATCAGGAGCCACATCTTCCTCATACATCCGAGTAGAATCCTTGGATATACGAATGCCATCGTAAAGATTAAACTGGAGCTTCTTTAAGTGAAAGTGGATTTCCCAGGTCTACACATTTATGTCACAAAAGCACCCGTTGATCGTTGAAACCTTTGGACATTAACACCATTTTTCTTTTTAGATTATTTGTTTAAAGTTGCCAGCGGCTCAGTGAAAAATAGAACATAGAAATGGCTTGGTTTTTTTTTTTTTTTGGTGTCATTAATTCCTTAAAATACACACAAATTAGTACTGATATTATCTGTCAGTGTCGCAAAAACGAAATAACTTTTTTTTTTTTGTTAATATCTAAATTTTGTAAAACAAAAGCATATTTAGAAGTTGTTTTTGTATCGATTAAAAGCACAACAAAAGAAAACATTTGTCATAAAGTCATTATAATTGAATAAATATTTATACAAACAATCAAGACTTTCGAGAAATTTGTTAATGAAACTGGATTAATGAAATGTTTTCTACGAGTGTGTACGAGGTATGTTCAAAAAAATATAGCGAATTTTTAATTTCCGCGAGCTACGTGTATTTGATTTTTTATATTTTTGCAGGTACTCATGTCCCTTACTTATGCTGACAAGGTCGGCCATTTTTAATGTTTACTTAATTTTTGACAGCTGTTGTGCTTGGATGTTTTCTAACTTTTCTTCGATTTTTTTATCTATTTCAGAAAATGGATCAAGGAGCAAATTGTGTGTGAAAAACAAAATAAAGTGCCCTGACGCATTCCGAATACTGACTGTGGCATATGGTGAAGCTACCTTGAACCAAAGCAACGTTTATCGGTTGTACAAAATGTTCTTAGAGAGCCCGAGTACGTCAACAACAGACGAAAACATTGATGTGAATAAAAGTGAATAACATAATAATATTGGTCAATCGACAAATTAACATTGGAGAAGTTGCTCAAGGTCTAAACATATCGATTGGCTCGAGCCATTCCATTTTAACCAATGATTTGGTCATGAGTCGGGTAGCCGCTAAATTCGTGCCAAAATTGCACAATTTGAACCAAAAACAGCATCGCGTTAAAATTGCTCAGGAGATGTTGAACTCGGTCTGTGACGACCCAAATTTGCACCAGAGGGTCATAACTGGTTACGAATCATGGGTTTATGGTTACGACGTGGAAACTATGGTTATGGTTACGATGTGGAAACCCCTACAAATACTGATAGATAGACATTCAATGGATTCATTCTCATTCATGCATTTTTCCATTGATTTGGCTCTAGCTCTATGACTAACCAAGAAAATTATGGATGGAATCCTGTGATATGGTTGCAACACAGAATTTTCAACCACAATGGCATTTCATAGCGGGGCGATAAAACGGCCTTGGTCCTTGTCATCGTAATCACATTTTTATTGACGAATTGTCCACTTGTTTTATTATGCGTTCCGTATTTCTCAACTACTTCGTCCTTCTTCCATCTGGCAAATGGAATGAGTTTGTTTTTTTTTCTATTTAAATATAAGAAATAATCTCGGTTGTCAAACTAAATTAAAATTTTCTTATTGTCAAATTAATAACAATGTAGATCAACATATCTACAAATGTAGTTAGGACAATGCACAAAATAAAAAACAACTTCCGAATATTTAATGCGATTCAGCGAATCGTAGTGGTTTTTAATTTCTTTCTACGGAAATATTTATGCAAAATTATGAAAACAAATGATGGACAAATACAAAATAATTTAACATCTTTACCTTACTATAAAAAGGCCCGAACTCATGAAAACCCCTACAGGATAAGGATATCCTTATCATAATTACGCATACATTGTCAATGAACTTTATTGAATTTCTCGTTTAATTTTAATAAAAAACTTAGGGACATGCGTAAACAATCCTAGTTTTATTATGCTGTTTCCTTCTACATCACACAACGTTTTTCATGAGTTAAGGCCTTTTTTGATTAAGGTAAGGAAATTGAAGTTTAACTCAGACCAGCTAAATTAAGGTCCATTGTCAGTCTTCGGCGAATAGAATATTTTGTTCCTTGGATAATTTGAAATACCACATGCCCTCAATGGGTTAAAAGTGTAATTATGTAGACTGTAGATGTGGCCCCCATCTAGTTTGTTTGATATCATTTGAATTTTGTTCGGTTGCGTCATGCCGCGCCGACTGTAAAACGGTTCTTTTTTGTCCAAAAATTAATTCTTTGTTTATTTTTTTCGCCTGAAATGGATCTAATTAACTGGGTTAATAAAAATTTCCATAAACAAATCACTTGATGGCCAATTGCAAATAAATTAATAAACTTCAATTTATTAGTGGTTGTTTATTTACCGGCAATTTACGGCATTCTGTTCAAATAAATCGATTTTTGGAATAATCAGTATTGTGATCGTTTTGCATTCACATCAATTCTGATTACTAACGTTGATGGTGATTATGCGCAAAAGCGGTCAATATACAAAAATAATTATGAATATCCGGAATTCAGGAATAATTATATGTGGACGGTCCTGCTAAGACCATAAAACATTTTTTCAGCGGCAGATTCCATCTCGACAGCCATGTAAAACTTCTCTAGAAATGTGGAGCCGGTTTGAAACAGTAGGTCGCGGTCAGTGAGTGTACAGCTCACTGTTTGCCTGTTCCTTCATGAAATGTTAAGGAAATGAATTAGAAACAACCTAAGTAAGTAAGTAAATAAATATGTGGAACTACTAAACAATCATTTTGAATATTTGTGGAATACAAATTCCTTGAAGTAAGTGACCTTTCTAACTTGACAAAGCCAAGTCTACCAAAATATACAAAACAAATACACACGCGATGATGAAAATATTCCCAAAAATAAAAAAAGGAAATTTTTCATTTTAAAAATAAATAATAAAATAATAAAATAAAATAAAATAAAATAAAATAAAATAAAATGAAATGAAATGGTACGTTTTTGCCACTTTTTCGTCCCTTCTTTAATTATTATCCATTTGTTTTTTACAAAAAAATTTTTCACCCTTTTTTATACCGTTTTGGCCCATTTTTCGTTCCACCTCTAAGTTAATTCCACTTTTTATAGATTATTTCTCATTAATCGTATATCAGTTTGGGGACCGTTTGGGACCCTTGTTGGCCCATTCCTATCCGGTACAACTTTTTTTTGCACAGTTTTTGTTTTTTCCTTTTTGTACCTTTTTATCCCGTATTGGTACGTTTTTGCCACTTTTTCGTCCATTCTCCAACGATTATCCAATTTTTTTTACATAAAATTGTTTCACCCTTTTTTACACCATTTTGGCTCCTTTTTCGTCCCATCTCTAAGTTAATTCCACCTGTTTCAACCTTTCTCTTAATTTTTGCCCCTTTTTTTATAGCGTTTCATCATTTCATTTCCAACTATTGTTGCCAATCGTAGACGTGGACCAATTTTCCAAAAAAAATATATTCGATTTTTTGCGAATTTTGAAGGGTTTTGGGACACCTTTACCCGTTTTATCCGAATTTTCAAAAATCCGTTCTAGTGTAAAAGGACCGTTTGGCCAGGACAGTGATTTATAGATACATTTCTTAAGCTGAGGGCCCTCGTCAATATCTAAAGCCCCCAGAAAAGAGCCCAACTGATTATCAAAACAATAGACTTGATACCTACCACACCTCCCAGGTGTTAATAACACCCAATAAAATTAGCGTTTGCCAAAAACAACAAATCTTAATTACATTAATAATAGATCCTAATAAATACGCAGCCATATAAAAGTTTCCGCTACAACCAACCAAAACAAAGAAATTCCACTCCAACAGTATGAGGTGGCCCGCTGAAATATAAACATTATTTAGTCTACAGAAAAACCGCGGCAAAGTGTATATTTAGTTTTCGTTAAACTTCATATGGTTGACAACATGGTGAGTCCGCGACACTGATCCCCCGCTCTAAACAGATTTCTCAAGTGTCTGCTATTTAATATACCTGAAATTCGGACGACTAAAGCCTGCCGGCAATATGAGGCGTATTAGGCGTATTAGGCAACGTGTGTAAACAAAAGACTTAAGAAACAAACTTGATATCCAGCTCACATTTGACGTGTTAATAAAGACTCATAAAATCGCACAAACATAAACAATACAAAATATTAATTTGTTTACAATATTTAGTTTCTGATAAATACAACTAAACCAAACAAAGTCTACTAATCGAAAGAAATTCCATTCTACTGTTGAATTGTGTCGTAAAGTCATCGTGTTATCGTTCTTTTAATTGCCACTGTATTAGAAATCCAAAAGAAGATCTAGAGTGGGTGATTTGTCAATATCCACACCATTAACAACGTTTTTTTCGCGGACCTCCAGAGAACTTGGTCAATATTCTGGTCAACTGTTGATTCGACCTCATCTGGATCAGGGGTTGAACATTATCTATGATTGGTTGCGGGAGGTGTTGTTCGCAGGATTCTTCGGCCGCTAACAAGCTGGAAGAAATGTTGCTTTCAAATCCTCAGAACACTCGACGAGTAGACGAGTCTTTTGGCTGATGTTGGTATTGAATTTGAAACCCCAGTTTCGTTTCTTTGGTTTTCTTTCTTTCTTCGGCAAAGCCAATTTTCCTCCCTCCTCAACTCTCGTTACTGCTCCGACACAAATATCGTTGCCACAGGCGCAAGTATCGCCCTGTATGCCACATTTCTGGTTTTCTACTCCTCATCATAGCATTGGTTCCTTTTCAGCCGCTTTCAGTAACGTCCTACTTTTCAGGGTGTTAGTTTAACGAATGGCCGAGAATATTATGTTGCAGCCATTCAATATGAGGAATTTGGTTTGGTTTCATTCACTAGTTGCGCCAAGTTGTTATGGGCGGTGAAAAACATCGGACCCTCCGGAGTTGTATGGCTCGAGTATGAAAGACATGAATAATTATTCGCAGTCATTTTTGTGTAACCTGCTAATTTGTTTTGCCTTTTTTTGCATTTTTCAAATCATTCGGTTTTGAGATTCCTGTTTCAAAAAAACTCTTTTTTTTAATAATAACACAAAACATAATTCAATGAAACCATTTACATCTGAAAACCGCAGAGATTATCCAACTCTATTGTCCGCTACATTTGAAACCCCAGTTTCGATTCTTTTGCACTCGGCCTTGAGTGTGGCAAGTCTTTGTTTATGGATCCAACACCGCCACCGCCTTACAAGAACTACAGACGATCTGATGAAAATCTGATATGTTACCACCGCCGCCAGAAATTGCCATTGTGGTTTTGGGGGAGGGTGGGTGGTGTTTATGAGATGTTGTTTATCTTTTGCTACTTGGTGGGTGTCTCATAATGTCAAAAACCTTTTAATATGACATTAATGTACGTTCTACATATTTTGGTAAATTATATTATATTTATCATCTTCGCCTCGGATCGCATCATATCGTGGAATTGTATTTCATTAATTCACTTCCCCTCTCGCAACTGGTTTTTGCACTTCAATTTCGACAAAACAAACAAATTTATGAAAAAAAAAAATCCAAAAACCAAGCGAGTTTTTTTTTTTCTTGTTAAAAATAAAATGGATTTGATGATATTCAATAGGGATGGACGGACAATATCTCGGTATGATATTCAAGTTATATCACTTTCAATTGGATTATTTTTATTTATTTGCTTTTTTATTGTGTTTGTGATAGATTTCATATACACACATAGACATTTATATGTTTGTATGCCTGTAATTGTGATTTTTTTTTTGATTCTATTAAAATTGAACAAATTCGATTTAATACAAATAATTAAATCGCTGTTTTCTAATTTCAATTGCCTTTTATTTGCTGTTATAAATATTTTTTGTTTTGTTTTTTTTTTTTTTTTTTGATAAAGAAGAAGACTCTAATTTTATATAAATTTGTAGCCGGTTTGAGGCGAAAAATCAAAAAACAACAACAAAATAAGACAATACAAATCTTTGCGAAAACAAACCACCTTATCAGCCGGTTCTGAAAACAAGAAAACAGACCAGAAACACTCCAACAAGACCACACAACAGATGTTATCAGAAAAGTTTGATGTTTTCGGACTTCGGGCCGTTCCCAGTGAATACCCACATCGTTTATTTGGTGTTAGAGAATTCTGAAAAGTACTAAAAAGAAACATTTTGGAAATTTTCAAAACAACATCACAATAAAACAAATAATTATTCATTTCGACATTAAAGATAAGAAAATTCTGTGAATTTAGATTCTTTTCCAATATTTGTTTTTTCTGATTCAATGGGATTTTGTTGCGAGATCTGTACGATAATGCCCTCAGTCAGGCTTTTTAGAAAGGAGAATGCCATAAATCAGAATGAGTTGAAGAATTTTGATGGGTGTTCTGGCAAATGAGCGGTATAATTTGAGAAAGGTTGTTGCCAGTCGATGCTCTATTTACCCAGCCATTATACTTGCAATTAATTTGTTGCCCCTTGAGCACTCATACTCTCTTCGAAACAAAAGAATACTATCGAAAATCATCTGGAAAAAACCGAGAGTCTCCATATGCACGTGCATGTTCATTTGGAAAATGTCATCGCAAGAGTAACTTCTCTCTAGAATGGTTGCCGTCCGCCGTAGTAAATAAAAACACAATGTGCCCTACACCAAAGACCATACAGAGGGCAGACGTTCCAAGTCGTTTGTTGAACATTTCCAAGAGGATATCTAACAGTATTGGTTTTAAAAAAAAATAATATTTTCAAATATTGCCATGCCAATTACTGGCATCTAGAGTATATAGCCAAACTAATGAGTCAAAAAACATTGTGTACTCGTTCTACTGCTGTGTCTTTTATCCCTGGCGACGTATTGTTTTTGGATATTTCTTATGATCAAATCTTACCATAAATCGAATTCAAAAAAATTGTGGCTATTACTTGCATTTAATCGATAACAAACAACTAATTTGACAATGTCACCAATGACTTTTAAACAAATGTCGGGGCGTCTGCTCTCTGTATAGTCTTTGTCTACACCACAAATATTTAAAGCATTTCGGGAAAGTATTAGTCAACATTTTGTTTCTTAAACATGTCAAACATGTCTGAAGAATTCTTTATTGACAATAATGCACAAAATTTAATTGTTTTGAATACGACGAAACGGTCAAAGCACAATTACACAATAAAATTATCCGATAAATTGACAAAACAAAAAAATGTGTTGGTCTCGGCTGAACGTGCCGAAATTTCACCGCCATTGCATTTTGTTGACATAAATGTACAAAATCCAACTTGAGTTAGGCAACACAATCACAAACAACCGCTGTATTCACCATCAACGGCTGTTGAGGTGACTGGCTAAATGTATTTTGCATTTAGACTTGGGTCTTGCAGGCTTATAAAGTTCAGTTAACACAAGCCGGCCGATCATCAACAACGTCGTGTCTTTGCTGATTGGATCCTTGAAATGCATGAAAATGATCCGGAATTCCGGAATTCGAAAATAATCTCGACTGATTTTAATATTACAAAAAATGAAAGTTTTTATTCAGTTGCGGTCTTCATCCCTTAAGCCGAAATAAATTTAAATCGCTGTCATCGGCAGTTAGAGGTTATTGTACAGATTTAAATCTTTCCATTGATTAATGAGATATTTCGTTGGCACTCGGACATCTGATACTGATTAATTTATTAAACTGTTTTGCTTTTTTTTTTTTTTGATGGATGCACGGAAGTTTAAATATTTTCAAAGTTTGTTGACCGACATTTGTTTTAAAGTCATTGGTGACATTGTCAAATTAGTTGTTTGTTATCGATTAAATGCAAGTAACGGCCACAATTTTTTTGAATTCGATTTATGGTAAGATTTGATCATAAGAAATATCCAAAAACAATACGTCGCCAGGGATAAAAGACACAGCAGTAGAACGAGTACACAAATTTAAATTCCTGGGAGTCCAACCAGCGGGATGGTTCAAAGGAAATAAGCTGTCGAATAGAAATGGCCAGACACTCCTTTCTAACTACACAAACTAAAGGGTTTTCCAACAAGGGGTGTTATTTTGAATCGCCTGGTATTTCGGTAGCTGTCACTTTTGGAGCTTTTATTCTTTAACATTTGACAAGTAGAAACTACGCCATTACTAAAAATGGAACGATACTTCAATGCTTCAACAACGCATTGAAATTATTAAAATTCGCTACAAAAATGGCGAAAATCTTGCAGTCACAGTTCGCAAAACTAAAGAGTTTCCGGACCGTGTTATCTCTCGAAGAGGTGATCCCAATTGGCCACCGAGATCTTGTGATTTAACACCTTGCGACTTCCTCCTTTGGGGCCACGTGAAAGATAAGATCTACACCAACAGTCCAGAGTCGATTCAAGACCTCAAAGATAGAATTCGTGAGGCTATCGAGGCCATAGGGCAGCCACTTAACTAATTGGTCGTGGTGGCCATTTGGCTGATATTGTTTTTCATTATATTGTTTAACATTAACTGGCCACCAAGTTCAAGACTTTTTTTGTGGGTCGGATAAGAATTTCAGCTGATTATATCGACGAAGTCTCAACTACAGGGTGTTTTTTATTGGGGTATAGAAATTTAAGTTGGCATCACTTTTTTAACTGGCGGCCATTTTGTCAGCTGTCAAGTGATTAATATTTAGTTTGGTTTGCCATTTCATCATGAACAGGTTGACAAAAGAACAACGCTTGCAAATCGTGCAAATTTATTTCGAAAGTAATGGTTCAGTTCGCGAAGTTCACCGCAAGCTCCGTCCATTTTATGCCATTACATCCACAAAAACTGACTGTTTGGTGTGCTCTATGGGCTGGTGGAGTCATTGGGCCATACTTCTTCCGAAATAATGCTGGAGAGTCAGTTACCGTTAATGGAGACCGGTATAGAGCCATGATAACCGACTATTTTGTTCCCGAATTGGATGGCATGAATGTGGATGAGTTGTGGTTCCAACAAGTGGTTGAAAATTGGACCTGTAGAATTGGCTTTATTCGAGCCAGCCGCGGCGGCCACATGCCCGAAATCATATTTAAACATTAATGGCATAAAATTATCCTTCCAATAAAGCCAAATTGATGGACATTAAAACGATTTTCTTGTGATTTATTTCAATTCGAAGTTCTATACCTCAATAAAAAACACCCTTTAGCTGGAAAAAGTGTCGGCTGCGATTATCGATTATCTAATGAGTATTTTACCCATGAGTTTTTTACACGAGTATAGGGTAGCCAGATAGTCAATATTAGATCTTGAACGTTTAAAGAAGTATAAATGTTAAATGTGATTTAAAGGGCCCACAAGATTCGATTCACTTTCTCTCATATGTTTGTTGCATTCGCATTCTGTTTTAATAACCAGTGTTATTTTTTCTTCTAGACTTTTTGTTTGACATCACACATCTCCTCTGTCATAAATTGTAGCTATATTTTCTTAGATTAGGGAACAAAATACATTTTCTGTTGCTTTCTCCTCTAAACTGATGCTGGGGTTTTAAAAAATAAAACGATTTTTTGTTTGCTGATGTCGGATTTCCATTAAAATTCCCCTTCATATTATCAATGATCTCACTCCCTCACTTCTCTAGGAATTTTGATCTGATTTATGATAATTAAATACATATTGTATGTCCATTAGAATTCTTTCGACGCCAAAATTCCCATTATCCAAAAAAAAAAAAGAACTGGATTAAAAAAAAGAACTGGATTAAGAGCTAAAGAAAAAAGAAATATGTCAGAAATTGTGCACATCATGAATCATTAAACAAGTTCGATTTTTCAAATAAAATTATGCACTCTCATCACATGGAGAATGAAATCCGGTTGCCAATTCAGACACATATTTGTAGTGAAAGCTGCAATGTATTTGTGGGACTTTAGATGACGTCCAGCAGCGGGATGACGTGAACAGTAGCGAATGGATCCGTGTCGGAAAATATAATGACTGATGATCGTGTTTGGTTATCAAATTTCTTTTTTTTTGGTAGTAGAAATGAAAATGGATTGTGGAATTAATCGTTTGTCAGGAATAATTTCGATCAGACATGGACAATCATTTCAGAATTCGAGTTGGTTCGGTTCAGAGCTGGTCTGCTTCGGATTCTTTTCGATTTCCATATCCTTTTTAATGTTTTATACGCTTCTGTTCAGGATAATATCGAACTGATTTGCCACCCTCGCAGCTATCGCAATTAGAAGTTTCTGGACTTTTTAACAAACCAAAGTCGCTGACACGTAATATCCTTTCCGTCAACGCTGTGTAGAGCCCTTCGACAACCACAACCACAACCACGCCTATAAATAAAACAAATGGAAAATGTTTTAAGCGATTGCAATTGCAATTAACAAGTGGCGATCGCGGCGTGCCAGGTGCGGCCTTGACGTCGCCATTTACGCAAAATATTCTGTTTATTAAAACCAATAATTGTGTTTTCGAAATTCATTCATCAATTTACACTGATTAATTAATACAAATTCAAATTATAAATGAAACGATTTCGAATGTGCTAAACTTTTCCATAAATCATCGCCGGGACATGTTATCGCCAACTCTGCTGCATTCGATTGTGAATCATAGCGTCAGTTAAGTCATTTAAAGGAAATTCAAAAATTCATATTTCAAATGATGCATTTCCTCCGAAATATCATAAGTGTCCAGAATGTCTCATTAATTAACACCTCTCGATGGCCTTTGTGTACACTTCCTTTCGGTTGGTCTTGCGGTGGCAGAGTAGACCGAACTGAAATTGCATCGCAATGAATGGACATTAGACATACAGGCGTTAGTCATGAATCAGTTCCAATGAATTGGAATGAGCGGCATGGCGTATCTAATGTCTGAGATGGCTCGTTTGACGTTTATTTAATTAACCACTTAAGACACCCTCATGGAGACGGCTAAGGGAAATACGTACGTACGTCAGCTACTCTATTAACACTTTAGCGCCGTTGACACCTCTTCCCAGCGTCGTCATTGCTTGTTTTTTTTTGTTTGTTTGTATCTCTTTGTATTTGAACTGTGGAAGTTGTGCTAATTACATTTGATGACGCCTTTGTTTGCATTTGTTTTTCTTTTAATCGAAATTTACAAATAAAATTATGAACTTTGTAAAATATTTGATATCTCAATTCGAAGGAATTTGCCATTGGACTGGAAGGAAAATTTCACAAATGTTTATTAAGTCTGAACTATGTTATTGACATTTCAATTTGCATGGATTTAGACGGAAGCCAACTAAAATTGCACAGTGTTTGTCTAAGGTTTATATTTTAGTTCGATGGGATATATGTACATTAGGGTGGAGTGAAATTCAAAAAAAAAAGTTAACCTCGGAAAGAGATGTAGTCTGGGGTCCTAATGAGGGGAAAAATAAAGAAAAAAAAAAAGGGGTCGCGCCACTCCCTCGAAATTTGGAAATTATCGCTATTTTGGCGTTGATTTTAGAAAAATCCTAAATAGTTTTATGTCAATAAATGTTTGCAGTAGCGTAAACAATGAAATAAGGGCATGAAAAAATTTAAAAAAAATTTTCTCATTGTTCAAAAATTTCAAAAAGTAAAATAAGTCAAATCGTCCCTTCTTCAGAAAATTGACTGAACAATGAAATCGCCACCAAAGCTACAAATATTAGTCGATTATCCTCATATTTGCCTCAAATACTTTTGTTTGGGCACTCAACAAGCTCAAACTTTTAAATTTCGAATAAGTTAAGTCGTTAATTTTTTGGATTTTTCTAAAATCAACGCCAAAATAGCGATAATTTCCAAATTTCGAGGGAGTGGCGCGATCCCTAAAAATTTTTTAAAATTTTTGTCTTTATTTTTCCCCTCATTAGGACCCCAGACTACATCTCTTTCCGAGGTTAACTTTTTCAAATTAAAAAAAAAGCATGTTTTCACTCCACCCTAATGTACATCGAAATATTTTATTGAGACAGAAAACTATTTATAAGTTCTTGGCTTTCGAAGTGTATTTTTAATAATCTGTATGCCTCGGAACCTGGATTGTTTATCACTGTTCTATAGATATTTTAATGGTATCTGCTTCCTGATGTTAGAACATTCTGCGGGGGAGTCGGATCCGCTCATTAGCAAATGACCAGTTAATTGGACGATGCACTATAGAGAAAACTCGTTCTTCAGCCGAATACTCTCCCTGTCTGCTGTAACATTATCGAATTCAAGGACAATGTCAACAAACAACACTCCCCTTTTCCTCCTTCCAATACCTTTATTTCCTACCGCTGACACAGTAGGGGGCATCCCCTGAGTGTTAGTCCGAAAAAAAAGGATTTAAAAAGTGTAATTTTGTTAAAGGTTAGTTAGTAAAAGTTCATTACAAAAAGGCATTCTCTCGCTCTCTCTCTATCTATCACTCTATTGGAATTCCCTGGACGTATTTCCCCTTTCGGGATTATTGGTCGGGATTCTCGGGAATAAAATGCTACCAAAATATTTAAATTTTTACAACTGTGGTCGGGTCGGGATTCTCGGGAATAAAATGCTACCAAAATATTTAAATTTTTACAACTGTATTTGTCGGTTTTAACGGGGAAATTATACGATTTATAACTTCCTACGAAATTAGTTGATCCTATTACCTATAAATTGTAAACCTTTTTTTCCCCAATATTAATTGTCCAGGATTTTTAATTAAAGTTTTATTAACGATTTCAAGTTTTGTAACATACCTGAATTATTTATATCGAGCTCTTAGAGCGAAAAAGGCTTAAAGAAAATTTTACATGAGAAGGTTTTTTTGTGTGGCCAAGCCAAATAGCCTGTGGTGCTTACAATGCAATTGAATTTGCCATATCTTTGTCTATCAGCGTGGGGGTTCGATTCCCACCAGAGGCTTTGGTCTGTCGCTGCAAAATTTTAGCCAAATGGTCTGTGTCACCCGGTTTACCCTTGGACCCAAAATTATAATATAAATTTACTTTGTATTGTAATAAATAAATAAATAAATAAATAAATAAATAAATAAATAAATAAATAAATAAATAAATAAATAAATAAATAAATAAATAAATAAATAAATAAATAAATAAATAAATAAATAAATAAATAAATAAATAAATAAATAAATAAATAAATAAATAAATAAATAAATAAATAAATAAATAAATAAATAAATAAATAAATAAATAAATAAATAAATAAATAAATAAATAAATAAATAAATAAATAAATAAATAAATAAATAAATAAATAAATAAATAAATAAATAAATAAATAAATAAATAAATAAATAAATAAATAAATAAATAAATAAATAAATAAATAAATAAATAAATAAATAAATAAATAAATAAATAAATAAATAAATAAATAAATAAATAAATAAATAAATAAATAAATAAATAAATAAATAAATAAATAAATAAATAAATAAATAAATAAATAAATAAATAAATAAATAAATAAATAAATAAATAAATAAATAAATAAATAAATAAATAAATAAATAAATAAATAAATAAATAAATAAATAAATAAATAAATAAATAAATAAATAAATAAATAAATAAATAAATAAATAAATAAATAAATAAATAAATAAATAAATAAATAAATAAATAAATAAATAAATAAATAAATAAATTTTTAATATTTTGAAATTAAGAGCCTTGGACAATTTTCTATCAAATTGCATCAAAATGCAAATTTTGGTAAAAAAAAAAACAAAAATCTAAAAATGGTTTTTGGAAAAATTGTTTTTTTTTTCATTATATTTTAGCAACATTGCTTAGATTTTGTTTTAATTTATACCAGTGGTTGATGTTCTTATTCTGAGTTTTTTTTTTGTCCGAAGCCCAAAGTTTCCCAATTACGGTCTTTTAATGCTTGGCCATATAATCACTTATATCTTCGTTGTCTATCAACCAAAAGCTTTCCAACGACGCCTAAATTGTAGACACCCATTAATCGCTTGGGAGTCAGTAAACAATTTTGGGAAATTGTTCATATATTTGTTATTATATTTGTTTTAATAATGTGTCATTTTGATGTTATTTCGGAGGTATGGACGCAACCATAAATCTGGTGTTCAAGTCGATAACTTGGAACTTAAGCCAAAACTGTCTCCTGCTAAATTTGGAACTGATGAATAATGGATTCCTGCAATCTATGCATCGTTACAAAGGTATTTTCATAAGCAACAACACCAATTTATGTCCATCAATGATAAGGGGGTTTCCAACAGGAGGTGTTATTTTGAATCACCCGGTATTGATGGACAAATTCGAGCTATGGGGACAAGTTAGTGATGTCAAGAATAAAACCCGTGCACATCGCTCAAGAACAACTGAGAATATTGCCCAAAGAGTTGAGGAACGCCCAGGTTTGTGCATTCCTCGTCGTTCTTTGGAATTGGCCTTTTCACAAACGTCATTACACCGTATTTTGCACAAAGACTTGGATTTTATATTTTACATCTTATTTGCGGTTAGGGCTCGATATGTTTAAGTTCTGGTTACAAAAACAACAGTAAAGAATAGTATTTTTTTATTTTTTTTATTCGCCTCAGAATAAGAACTCCAACCACCGGTATACATTTGAACAAAATCTGGGCTGTGTTGCTAAAGAGCAGCTGAGCGCCCGGGTATTCCAGGGAAAACTTTGAAAACATTCCCCATTGCCGGGAAGTTAAAAAAAGTCGAGAAATTATAAACCGATTGAGTTTGCCGTCCTCTCGTGCTGTCCTCTCTTTTGTTCTTTCGCTTCCTCTCCACTCTTTCGCTTCTTATTGAGCTATTAGTCTCCTATCGCCTATGGCGTTTGCTGCATCCTCGGATATTGTTCGATTGGAGCTACAGACTCAATCTCAGAAATGTTGTTCCTATCTTTTATACTTTTTGTCTTCTAGACCATCCTGGTGCTGTTTAAAAATCTGGCGATAACTTGACTTTGTCTCTGCTGGGATCAAAAGACAATTGACATCGCTCTGGCCAGAGCAGCTTAATAACCTAATGCCCTCTGAAATCTTCGATCATCATCCGTAGACTCTTCAACTGTCGCTTTGAGGTGATCCCGTGCTGGACCATGCGAATAGTCACTGTCTGGCACCTGGCAAAAACAAAAAATGCTGAAATAATTTTTTTTAAAAAAATGTAATAAAAAAAACACCATTTTTGTACTAAGGGGATCGTAGCACATCAGAATTGTATAGAGGTTATTAATTTGTTGTTGCTCTCTTGCCCATTGTTCACCAAAGTTGGGATCAGTTGGCGGGCAGACGGATATCGCTAGAGCGTCTATGAAATCAATCGCTGGTCAATAATAGATATGTGTAGTGGAACTGCCATAACTCGAATTTCCATTAGTGGAATTTTCTTTAAGTCGAAGTCCTTCCTTAAGTAAGTCCCTGACTCAAAGTCTCCGTAAGTCGAACTTTTCTACGAGGTAACTGGGATTCGACTTATGGAAGTTTGACTGTATATATTTCATAGCATCAATTTTGAAGGAGTTACAAACGTAATGACTCACTTACAATACCCTCCATCCAATGATAGAGATGATATTATAATTGCGATTTAAGATTCTAGAATAACAAAGAAATATTTGTTTTTCCCCCAGTTCCAGCTAATCTGTACTGAAATAAAAACGAAAAATATGCAATAGTCCGGCGAATTGACTTTATCCAGTTTTGACCAGTACAAAGTTTAGTGCTTTTCCAATGTACCTAGATGATGCAGATTGTTTTCTATGGTGTTATCAGTAATACGACGACCAGGTCCAAAATGACTTAAACAAAGTCAATACATGTACATTAGGGTGTCCAAAAAATTTATAATTTTTGGTTTGACAGTCATAACTTTGAAAGGACAAGAGAAAATTAAATTTTTTTTTAAATTACTTAGAATTTAACCACCGGCGAATTGACTTTATCCAGTTTTGACCAGTAAAAAGTTTAGTGCTTTTCCAAAGTACCCAGATGTTTTCTATGGTGTTATCAGTAATACGACAACAAGGTCCAAAATGACTTAGACAAAGTCAATTCATGTACATTAGGGTGTCCAAAAAATTTAACTTTTTTGGTTTGACGGTCATATCTTTGAAACGACAAGAGTAAAATTAAAAATTTTTTAAATTACTTAGAATTTAACCACCGGCGAATTGACTTTATCCAGTTTTGACCAGTACAAAGTTTAGTGCTTTTCCAATGTACCTAGATGATGCAGATTGTTTTCTATGGTGTTATCAGTAATACGAGGACAAGGTCCAAAATGACTTAGACAAAGTCAATACATGTACATTAGGGTGTCCAATGTATTATTTTTTTGGTTTGACAGTCATAACTTTGAAACGACAAGAGTAAAATTTTAATTTACTTAGAATTTAAACACCTTTCAAACGGCATCGTTAGTTTTTTTACACTTTTATGAATTTTTTAAAAATTATTAAATATTTTTTATAAATCGCCGTAACTGCGTCGAATCTGTGGTAACAAAGGTTTGAAATTACTTAGAAGTCAACCGCTTGATCCGATTTTAGACTTTCAAACACCATTAGTTTTTCACAGTTTTATGAAATTTTAAAAAGTTATGAAATGGTTTTTAGGAAGTTTCATGTCTGTGGATACAATGGTTTGAAGACCATAACTTTGAAAAGCCAACAGTAAAATCGATAATTATTTGTCCAGCTCTAAAACTGCACCATTGGTTGTTTACACTTTTATGAAATTTTTAAAAATTATAAAATTTTTTTTTATGTAAAATTTCTGAAAAAATTTTATACTTATTATTTCCCTTAACATTCCATGAAGGAACAGACGGGGAACTTCTCTCGAATCATAATAATTGGGTATACTCACTACTAACCGGGACCTACCGTTTAAAGCCGGCTCCGAAAGGCTAATGCTTTTTTAGAGAAGTTTTACATGACTTAGAGATTACTCTCTTAGTCGAAAGTCGCCAACATTAACGATGTGAAAATGTTGATGATCTTACCCGGTTTCGAACTCGGGATCTTCAGTGTGATAGTTGCACACACACTATCTACACTAAAAATTGTATAAGTGACAGCTAAACAAGGAAAAAAATGACAAAACTTATGATTTATCAAATTAAAGCTCGAACATATTTCGTTTGAAATGATGACTTAACGACTTTGAAAATGCTTTTTATTGACCAACTTGTGTTTTGAATAGGGAAAAACTCAGAAAACCCGAATTTTTCTAAACCTTTTCTAAAAAAAACCCGAAAAAATTCTCAAAAATACTTTACACCATAAGCTATCAAAATCTATATATTTTTTTTTGGACACCCTAATGTACATAGGTATTATCAGCTCGTTTAAAATACTATTGCAATTTATTTACTTTGGAATAAATCCAGATGATACAAGAACGACACACTGGAATAATTAATTCAAAATCAATTCAGCTGATTTTTTTTTGTAATTAAGTTTTTAATTTAATTAAACTAAATACGATTTTTCTCTCTGTGCCTGTCATTCAATTGGAAGAACAACACTTAAGTCTAGTCAACGTTAAATAGAAAAATATCAAACAATTAATGGATTTGTTAGACAGCGTTAATCGCATTAAAGTCTAAAATCGGATCAAGCGAACACAATTAAAATAAAATTCACATTTCCTCGTATCTTACAAAGGCAACAGGAAAGACAAAAGATAGATAGATAGAGAGAGAGAGAGAGCGAGCGAGCTTAAAACAATTTCCGTTTGGACACCTAAACAAATAACCAACAACATTTGAAATTTCAAATCAAATCAGTTCTGCTGGATTTACGTCATCAATCAGTGTAATGCGTTTGTAAATTAAACGCTAAGAGAAATTAATTAATTAGCAAAATATCTTCACAAATGAGAAGACAAATTCAACTGGCAAATCTATGTTAATTGTTAGTAAAAATACAATTTTGAAAACATAAACATTTTGAAAGCAACAAACAACCAATTCAAACTTGTCAAAAATGGTGCACACACAAACAACAACAACAAAAATAAACCGCATTTACGCATACATTTCATTGAGATGACCAACCGACAATTGAATGCCATTGAAATGAATGGCTTCATTTTTGTTCAGCTGTAAAGAATAAAATTCGAAGAAAAAAAATACTTTTTAAATAAAATTTTGTTTTGATGTTGGAACCCCCCAAGTGATTTACTAGTCGAGACTCTTCTTTTAGCGAGAATTGATTAATTTTTACACGAAATATATTGATTGTATTTTACAATACAAACTGGCAAATTATTGATTATCGCTGGCTGGCCATCGGATACTCTACACAATGGCAGGTGGTTTTATTTCGGTTTGGCAAAGAAAAACAAAAAGCAAAATTTTTAAAACCAAAACAATGTGATAATTTCGCAGGCCCAGTTTGTAATACACTTAGGGTTACGACCAGTAAAAAAGCCCTTGAGTCCATAGTAAAATCCACTATAATTTCAAATTTTTTATTATAACAAAACAATTATCCTAAGCTACGGAAATATTCTCTTAGTTGCTACCACCAATTTCTGTCTTACCAAACAATATTGAAACATATGGTAGCGATAACTAAATTAAATAAGCAACTGAAGTAGTTGCATCAACCATTTCTTGAGACTAGCCAACTATATATTCTGTTGCTATGTACGAACCTACGATACTAACGGATATAAAAAATCTACCTGTGCGATGGCCAAAATATGGTTGTTGCAACTATTTTACTGTTACAGAAAAATACTCACCGTTTTTATCTCCAATGCTGGTAAAATTACCACTATTAGTCATTCAAACATATTTAACGAAATATAGTTGCCTTGTCAAAAAAAAAAATGGTTGATGCAACTATGTTACCTTGAAAGAAGTATTCAGGGCTATTCCAAAAAATGTTCTCACCACAACTATGCTTAAAATGACGACTATTTGTTGTTAATACAGATCTTCAATTGATTACAAAAATTTAGTTTATGCATAGACACAACAAAATGGTTGATGCAACTATGTTACTGTTACAGAAATACTCAGGGCTCTCAGCTAAAAACGTGTTCAACTCAAGTCTTGTTGAAAACATATCTTGAGTTCCTTATAAACAAATTGTGGTTTTTAATAAAAACAACAAAATGGTTGATGCAATTATGTTACTGTTACCAAAGTATTCAGCAATCTCACTAAAAATGTGTTCACTATTCATTCAATACATATCTTGAGTTCCTTACAAAATAAATTGTGGTTTTTAATAAAAACAAAAAAATGGTTGATGCAACTATGTTGCTATTACCAAAGAATTCAGCGATCTCACCAAAAAATGGTACACCTTAACTAAACGTTGAAAACATATCTTGGATTCCTTACAAACAAAATGAAGTGCTTCATGGACTCAACAAAATGGTTGATGCAATTATGTTACTGTTACCAAAGTATTCAGCAATCTCACTAAAAATGTGTTCACTATTCATTCAATACATATCTTGAGTTCCTTACAAAATAAATTGTGGTTTTTAATAAAAACAAAAAAATGGTTGATGCAACTATGTTGCTATTACCAAAGAATTCAGCGATCTCACCAAAAAATGGTTCACCTTAACTAAACGTTGAAAACATATCTTGAATTCCTTACAATAAAAATGAAGTATTTCATGGACTCAACAAAATGGTTGATGCAATTATGTTACTGTTACCAAAGTATTCAGAAATCTCACTAAAAATTTGTTCACTACTCAGTCAATACATATCTTGAGTTCCTCATAAACAAAGTGTGGTTTTTAATAAAAACAACAAAATGGCTAATGCAACTATGTTACTGTTACCAAAATATTCAGGGCTCTATTTAAAAATTGGTTCACTACTCATTCTATACATATCTTGAGTTTCTTACACACAAATTGTGGTTTTTAATAAAAACAACAAAATGGTTGATGCAACTTTGTTGCTATAACCAAAGCGATCTCACCAAAAAATGGTTCACCTTAACTAAACGTTGAAAACATATCTTGAATTCCTTGCAAACAAAATGAAGTGTTTCATGGACTCAACAAAATGGTTGATGCAATTATGTTACTGTTACCGAACTATTCAGCAATCTCACTAAAAATTTGTTCACTACTCAGTCAATACATATCTTGAGTTCCTTACAAAACAAATTGTGGTTTTTAATAAAAATAACAAAATGGTTGATGCAATTATGTTACTGTTACCAAAGTATTCAGGGCTCTAACTAAAAACGTTTTCGCCTTAACTACTCATTCAATATTTATTTTGAATTCCTTACATACAAAATTTACGCTATTCATAGACACAATGAAATGGCTAATGCAACTATGTTACTGTTACAGAACTGTTCAGGGCTATTCCTACAAAAGCTTTCCCCCCAACTGCGGGTATTATTATGACTAGTCGTTCAAATGCACACATCTGCACAAAATGGTGGATGCAACAATGTTACTTTTACACTTATGCAAATATTAACGCTTTCTGCTAAACTATTCCTATTGCATATCAAAATCAATTATTTTTTTCACCACTTATTCGAGAGCATACAGATCTCAGCTCTCACCATGTATCGTGTAGAAGAGTTTTGTCTTCGTTGCCCATATTATTTGAGCTGGCCCAAAAGAGTACATGAGCCAAATAATCATGAATGGCCTTTGTGTCTGAAAATCAAAAGCATTTTGAAAATAATTCAACCCATAAAGCAACACAAAACAAAGTGCATAGTACATGCCGCTGTATTTTGCGCAAAAAACCAACTGATTGTCCGACTACCGAATTTTATGTTGTACCATTCGGTTTGTCATTGTGACCGATTTCATTTGTTGAAGCAATGAAAACAAATTAAATTGGAAGCCATCAGCATAATGGAATCGCCAACTAATGTACTTTACCCAATTGCATTGTCCGGCTTTCTTATTGCTGACAAACGGTACGCTTTACTGTTCCCCAACATAGTTTTAGAGGAATTGAAAGATTTATCATTTCTTGGAATAATATTTCTTATTAAATAATTTTGTGTCGGATATGCAATGTTTTCAAAGTTATGGCATTTTCTGCACTATTTTGTGATATTCAAGTGCTTTTAGTAAGATCGCGATGACTACCATAGTGGTGGACAGACAGACTTTTTAAAATTTTTAAGTTACGTTCGGATTTGTCAAAAATTTCGAATATTATTTGCCAGCAAACAAAACTTCGACAAGTGTGAACACTCAACGTCAAATATTTGCCTCTCTTCTATAACAAATATTTATTTGATCTTTCCAAGACAAAATAAGTGCAAATAACAGCTGACACAAGCAATGTGGTTCACTTTAAAAAAATGTGAAAGCCAAAATAAAAAATTGTACATGAAATAAATTAAAATAAAAACCGCTTTGTAGTGGTAGGTGAGTTAGTAGCGTGAGGGTTGTCGCTGCAAAAATCTTGCCATATGGTCTGTGTCACCCGGTTTACCCTTGGACCCAAAATTGGAATATAAATTTACTTTGTATTGTAATTAATAATAAACAAATGAAAATAATTTAATTTAAATAAACAATTCGATATTACTAATTACCAAAATTTGTAAAAATCATATTTATTTTTTCCAATTAAAATGTCTGTACGCATAATTTTCTAACAAGTATTTTTCAGAGGGAAAGACCAATTTGACTCCCTTAAGCTCCATACAAACACCGCTGAAAGTGGATTTTTGTCAAACTATCTGAACGCAGCGTTAGAGGAAATTGTCACTAAAGTTATTTTGTTAATTGGCGAATTTGATTGAGTCGACTAAAACAGGTTTAAACAATCGATAAATAAAGCCTGAACTTTGTCTGCCAAGACTCACGTTCAGTGTTAAAATAAAGCGCCAAAACAATGACGTCTTTGAGACTATGCAAAGAGCACTGCGTTGACAACACTTTTTTTTATAAACCACTTAGGCCCCATAAATACGATCGTATATAGAAAGAAAGATTGCATTCTAAATTCAAGCCGAATATTCTTATTTTGAACTAAAATCGTACTTAAAAGAATTAGTACGATTCGTAGTTTGTTATTCTTAAAACAAGTATAAATGGAATAGTTTTAAAATCAAGTACGATAATTCTTATAATAAGAATAAAATTCTTTTGATTTGGCTTGCTTTGCTGCTTGTCGTTTTTCGGACTATGCGCCAGTAGACAGCAGTTCTCATTTAATTACGGATGACTATTTTTTATTTTTTTATTTTATTTTTATTTAATTACAATACAAAGTAAATTTATATTCTAATTTTGGGTCCAAGGATAAACCGAGTGACAAAGACTATTTGGCTTGATTTTTTGCAGCGACAGACCAAAGCCTCTGGTGGGAATCGAACCCACAACCCCCACGCTGATAGGCAAGCACGCTACCAACTCGCCTACCGGGGCGCTTACGGATGACTATTGCACATACATACTTACATGTAGTAAAATATTTATTAGGAAAACTAAAGGCCGAGTTAATTGACCGTAATCGTAACCGTGACGTGTCAGCTGATACGTTCTTCTTATGTGAAACATGTACAAATGGTTACTTGGCCGTAATCGTAACGTAACGGATGAACCTGTAGAAAATAGATTTTTCTATCCGGCAAGTGACATTTAACAAACAGCTGATTTGTTTCTAGCAAAAAAAAAAACAGCAAGAAAGTAAAGAAACAACTTTGTTAGAAAAATAATAAAATAAAAACTATAAAAATGGATAAATTGTTTCTTCACAACACTTTCTTTCATTATTAATGAATTTTTTACGTTTTTATCAAAACAAACAGACCAAACAGACAAATTATTTTGTTTGTTTACATACAACATATGGTACTTCACGTATCTTGGGTAACCACCACTACATCAACGTTCCGGTTACGATTACGTTTACTTTCCGGCAACGGTCAAGTAATTAGGCCTTAAGTTCAATTTGAAGTGAGGTAAGAGAAGAAATTCGTAACATTTTTCTTGAGAGAGAAAACTGAGAAACATTTCGAACTAGGATGACTTGAATTTAATATTCTTAGAACAATTTAATCTAAATTTTCCTTAAATCAATCCTAGTTTCCGATAATTACAAGTATTTATTCGGGCTTAAATTAATCCAAGCGGTCTACACTTAAGTCCATTTCGAACTTATTTCTATCATATTATGAACTTAAATATATCTTAAAAATTAAGCCCATTCGGGCTCAACTATGGATACAGTTAAACCAAATGAAGTATGAAACGGGTGGTGGTCGGAAACCAAGTCCAGCATCAACCAAAATTACCCAGCTGCATTATTTATGTAATTTATTTCATTTGTGAAAGACGGTGAACCAAAATAATTTTGATTGTTCTTCTTCTTTCGTTGAGTGCTGTCACAATTAGTGATGCCAACTTTAGAATGAGAAAAAAACACCGGCAAATTTTAAAAAGGGTAAAAACGGGTAAAACGCACCGTTAATTTTTTTAATTGTAAACCTTTAAAACCACCGTTAATTTTTTTAAGTTTAAATTAATTTTATTGAGCGGAAAAAGAATTGTACAGTGTACAATTTTTTTCGAAAAAATATAATGAATTGATAAAAAAAATTGCGAAAATTTTCTGAATTTTTTGATTTCTAGAGGCTACAGAAAGTAAACGGCTAAATAATTTTCACTTTTTTAATTTTTTCTTATTTGCTTGACCATTTAGCTCAAAGATTGCTCTTTTAGATATTTCTTATATTTACTAATAAATTATTTAAAATTTTGTTTGTACGTACACCTTTAACATTTTCGAAAATTGCCGAAATCCTGACTTCAACCGAGTTGAGCAACTTTTTGGCAAAAGTTTTTCAAAATCTTTTTTCACAGTTCTTATTTCAATCATTGAGAGATTCTTAAACTGTAAGTGCTCATTAAAAAATGTGAGTTTTGAAAAATCTCATACATTTCGTGGACAGGTCTATTGTACACAAACATATGTAATGCGAGCATTTACTTCACAATGACAGGAGGCACAAAACGCCATGGTGATATCTTTATCAGGTGTCGAAGGTCTTCTTCTGAAAATATTCCAATGAATTGTGAATACTTACATTTTCATTTATAATTTGAATTTGTATTGACGGACAGTTTTTGGTTTTTTTAGTTTTAATTTCTGCACCTTGAGCTGCTTATAGTATCAAAATATGAAGAAAATGCTAGCTGTCAAAATACAGAGTTGTATGGGAGAGCAAGTGATACACCTAATTGAATGTGTATCGTACGAAACCGAACACGATTTTGACTCATAGCGAAACGTTTAATAGGAATCGCAAAAAATAGCACTAAAAGCACCGTGAGGAAATGTAAAAATGATAAAAACGGAAATGTGAAAACGGTACGAAAAGCAACAAAATGGCAACACTGGTCCCAATCATATAGCTATCATACTGTAGTTCAAAGCACCAAAATGGCAACTCTGGTCCCAATCATATGGCTCTCAAACTGTTGTTGAAATGCCCCACATTGGAGGATTAAATCGCCGGGAAAACTTTGACGGAAAAAATGAATTTTTAAAACAACTAGGAATTTTTCCTCCTCCTCTTATAAGGGAACAATAACCAACGGGTACTAATTATTAGTTTTGTTTTTCTGCATATTTCGGTCATTGGTTTTTTTGCTGGTTAAAGCAGACACCTTATTTTTTTCGTTGCTTAGTGAAATTCTAATTCCATTAAAAAATAATAATATTTTTGTTATGCTACCAATTTGTCCAACGGACAATTTTCCATATTCCTAATATACTGGCTTATGTGTATGTCCAAGGACATGAGGCTGAGAAAATCCGCCTCCTCTTCTCAACCTAACCTAAACTAAATATATTGGCCAAATCAACAAAATAAACCTATATCGGAATCTGAATATCGTTCAACTACAAATGAAATCTTCTAAACCAGACTTCGTTCGAATGTGACTAATGCCAATTTGAAAGCACTGCAATAATATTTCCTGTTTGTTACTTTTCAATTAGAAATAAACTAATAATTATCACCCCCAACAAATTCGTGGAGGTTTTCATGTGTCACAAAGGGGCAGACGAACCATCACCTCCATCCCAAAACCGATCGGTTTGGTGATGTACGACGAGCTGGATGTGAAAACAGAATATGATTAAAGCCGGCTTCGAATTGGCAATTAAACTTGTTAGCAGGCGAATAAGCGATGATGATGATGGTGGCGGTGATGAGTATTTGCCAAAGCCCAGCCATGCATGTGCGAATGGTGTATGCGTTTAAATGCAGCGCTGCACAGTGGGCCTTAAGAGGCATAAGAATAATAACATCACGATCAACTAAAAGGAAAAATGCTGTTTGAAAAAGGATTTGCATAGAATTTGAAATTGAGATTTCGTAGGCAGTGATGTTAGAAATTGTTGATATTTCTCTTAAAATATATTTATTGTAGAATTTCCGTGAATTCAATACAGAACAAGCTCCGATTTACTATTTGTACATTTATTCAGAATAAAATGTATAATGTCTCCTTCTATTGTTACATCTTCCAATTTCCGATTAGGTATGTACACATAAGTATTATAATACATAAACATTTCTTTTTGTTTTTAATTTTCAATATAATTTTATTTTTAGTATGAAATCGGAAGATTTTTACATTAATATGCATTAACTTTTTGTGTGTTTTTCAAGCACATGCCTTAGTTTAATAAAAAATAAATTACATCAAAAATAATTGTGAACTAGGGTTTGAAAGCCCAGCCCATTATCGGCCGTTGTAAATATTTATGAGATCAGATGGGGTAAAGATATCTTGCACCGCTTCAAAAGCCTTCACTTGAATGTTTCTTTCAACACTTCCAATATATGACTAACCCAGCGAGTATCACCCTGTATCTTCATGCTTAGACTATGAAGAGTCTCTAATTCGTCGATATCCTTACCATCCATAAAGATTGACGACAATGCTGGATCAGTGGAACGTTTGTGTGACAACAAACAGGACTGGGTCTTGAGCAGGGCTGTAGAGTCGGAGTCTTGGAGACAGAGTGACTTCTTCATCGTTTGTCTCTTGTCCTCCATCTCCAGGGGACTTGACCGATGATACAAAGAATATGAATAGCAGAGGTTACTGTCATCCGCAAACCAGTAGATTGGGTTCACAGTCTGACTCACCAGGTCGTCAATGAAAATGAGAAATAGGGAAGCAGAGAGGACAGAACCTTGTGGCACTCCAGCGGCCAACCAATTCGACTTGTATATACCGATCTCTGAGAGAACTGGATATGAATCAAGAGAAGTTATTATCGACACCAAATGCAATACGTTTTGATATGATATGAGGCGACGGCGATGACCTTGCTTTCACCAAGACGGTGAATAGCTCGACTCAATCATTCCGATAGGAACGACGGTAGGTCTCCAGTAGATCGATTTCTACGGAAGCCAAACTGTCGATCATTCAGAAGGCCGTTAGACTCAAAATACTTAACCAGATAATGGTTAACCATGCTCTCCATAACCTTCAAGAGCGCAGAACATATTGCATAATGGGGCGATAGTTTGCAGGAATTGCAGCCTCACCTTTCTTGTGGATCGAAGACTGGGCAATGGATGAGCTAGCACCGAAGAGCACTTTCATAGGACAAGCGCTGAAATGCCATCCGAGCCTGGAGTTCTGTTGACATTGAGATCTGCGAGAACTCGTTTAACTCCATCTGTTCAAAATTGTCAGCTGTCTGAGAAAGATGAACTATTTTCCACTAGTTCAGCCAGGAGGTTAGCTTTATCATCCGAGTCAGTGAATATCTGGTCATCGTTAACGAGAAATGCGGATAGAAGATGTACAATTGTCTCTTATCCTTTTTACGAAAGATCAATGCTCTTACTTTTCCTGCGAGCACGTAAAAAAAGTGTTTCGCGCCTAAGTACTCTGGCACACAATGATCTTCACCGCTTACGTAGCAGCTCAGAGTTAGCATTTTTATCAAAACATCAATTACTAAATGCTTTCTCCTTCCATGTGACAGCTACCTTGCATGTCTGATTAAACCGACAATTCTTTGGAGGTTTATTCGAAGAAGTCTTGGAAGTTACATATAAACATCTTTATAAAGGATTTTGCAACAAGTGGTGTTATTTTGAATCACCCGGTATTTCGGTAGCATTCATTGAAGCTTTTATTCTTTGACATTTGAAAAGTAGAAACTACGCCATTACTAAAAATCGAACGATACTTCAATGCTTCAACAACTCATTGAAATTATTAAAATTCACAACAAAAATTGTGAAAATCATGCAGTCACAGTTCTCAAAACTAAAGTATTTTTGGCTCGTCGGACCGCAATACAGAAATTGTTGGAAAAATCGAGCTGTTGCGACAAGTTAGTGTTGTGAAGAATGTAACCCGTGCACGTCGCTTCTTCCACACTTTGGGCTACAACAGCCCAGGGATTGTCCATTCCTCGTCGTTCTTTGGAATTGCACATTCCACAGACGTCATTACACCGTATTTTGCATAAAGACTTGGATCTTAAGGCTTATAAAGTTCAGTTAACACAAGAATTCAAGCCAGCCGATCATCAACAACGTCGTGTCTTTGCTGATTGGGTCGTTGAAATGCATGAAAACGATCCGGAATCCCATCGAAAAATCATCTTGACTTATGAGACTATTTCCATCTCGGTGGCTACGTCAACAAGCAAAATTGTCGCATCTCGGGCACGGAAAACCCAAGAGTTATTGTTGAGAAGTCTCTCCATCCTCAACGTGTGACTGTTTGATGCCGGTTATGGTCCGGCGGGGTCATTGGTCATTACTTTTTCTCAAAATGAGGTTGAATCAACAGTTACGGCGAATAGATCGCGCTATCGAGAGATGATTAATGATTTTTTATGGTCGTAGTTGGTTGATATTGATCTGGACAACGTTTACTTTCAACAAGACGGCGCTACGTGCCACACAAGCTACGAAACCATTGCTCGTTTCCGGGAAAGGTTTCCGGATGATTTAACACCTTGCGACTTCTTCCTTTGGGGCCACGTGAAAGCGTCGATTCAGGACCTCAAAGATAGAATTTGTGAGGCTATTGAGGACGATTTGGTTATGGAAAATTTCCTGTGAGTCCAAATATTACCACAAGTCCTCTGTGGGAATTGAATTTGATAGCCAGTGGCTGAGAATACCCTCAAACCTCTCACATAGGGCAAAGATATCTGGCCTATGGCACTGAACGTGACAGTATACCGAAAAGAAATTTGCTCTCAATATAGCTGCCATTGCAACATAAACAAAAACAAAGCAAAATATCAAAGCATACATACAAAGAAATGTATAAAAAGATTTTTAGAACTTTTGTTTTGTCCGAGACCACTGTGCGAGCGTTTAGACCAGGCTACACCAGATGAGACAGCGATAGCAGCTGTTTTTTCTTGTTTTTCGTGGTCGTTGAAATCCGAAACACAAACTCACACTCACACAGCCAAAGCAAAACCTAAGCAAAGATGAAGATGCTACAAAAGCAGACACACAATAAACGACGTTTTGTTTTTGTTGTTGTTTTATTCGCTGCGCTGATTTTTTTCTTGTTTCGCTTTTTATATAAAAGTGATTTTGTCAACTTATTTTATTGACAGTAGCGGATCAGAATTCGAACAGTAAACATTGAAAAAAATAATCACGCTAGAATTCAGCGTAACAGCAGCTCTTGATTACTTAACCAATTAGAATTGTGGTGGATTCCTTGAAACAACAACCAGAAGAAGAAGAAGAAAAAACCCATTGAACGGATAATCAAAAAATTCGAAAACATAAAAGGATTACAGTGATAAATACAAGAAGAAATAATTCAGCAACAACAAAAAAAAATACAGAATATTCAATTTGCGAAACAAGAAATAATTCTCAAAAGTCAAGTGCAAAGATTTGAGTTTGATTTTTTTTTTTTTTACCATTGAACAGCCACCAAAGTCGTCGTAGTCCAAGGCAAAAACAACAACTACAACAAAAGTGCTAATAATTTATGTAATTGTTTGACATTTTGCGTATTCGCCGCTTAGACAAAAACAAATAAAGAAAAAAAAAATACAAATAAATTCCAAAACATATCACCAGCAACAAGAATAACAAACGCAACTAAAAGAGAAAAAAATCAACAAAATGACAGCTGTAAATGGAAAGGTGAGTTTTTGTTGTTGTTGTAGTTGAATAGTTTTACGATACAATGCGATACGATAATTGAATAATAATTTTGCGCAAATTTATGTGACATCAATTTAATAATAAGTGCTTGAAGACTCTGCCTCCCCATGACCACAACACAAATATGTAATTTGAAGTTCAATTCAAAAGCAACCGTCATGTGACATATCGAATATTTGAAAAAGTAATCCTTGACTGAGGCCGAAATGGCAATCTGAACCATAGAAAGGGCGAAACAAACAGAATAGCAGAACACAATTAAAATTAAGTATTCCAATTTAGTCTCCTTGGAGCAAAATTAACGATTCCTTGTTTAACGAAATTCAAAAGGTTATCAGAAATATCATAATTTTAATTGGAGTACATTTTTGGTTGCTCCTGTAAAATATGTAATAAGAATAGATGATGATGGGGCTATTTGAGAAATATTTAAATCGTTTTCTTGTTCAAACTTCTTCCCTGGCGAAACTAGATTTTTTAGGACATTTCGTTTGTGGGGAAATTACTTGTCTACATTTCCATCTAAACCGAGTTTGAACTTTTCAGAAACTTCGAGAAATTTAAATGTCACATAAAAATACCTTTGTACTTTTTTTTTACGTTAAATTTGATTTAAATTACATAAACTCCAAGGATTCAATACCAATCGAAAGGGACATTAGTATGTGACTTAAATCAAACGATTGACTTCAAAATTGAACCGAGTTCCTTCAGACATATCGCTCATTTACTTCAATGACAACATTAAATACGATTTTCTCAGGAGAGCCGCTTAAAGTTTTCAATTGCATCTTACTGAGCAATTACATGAGAAATATCATAGGTTTCCCGAATAAACTAGACCCCCTGTATGTATAACAGACGCAGAACAAAAGTCAACTCAAATTAGAGATTTACAGATTTTTCTTTGGCAACAAAATAATAATTGAATTTTGAATTGTGACAATATTGAAGCAATACCTACGTACTTATTTCCCTTTACATTCTATGACGGAACAGAACCTAACAAACGCCTTCCTTATTATTTTATTTTATTTATTAACGCATTTTTTTTTTTTTTTTGGAAAATCGCTCCATTGCCATTGATGTATAGCGCATCACCTGGCACTCTCTCAATGTTTTGCCCTAAAACCAATACTTACTTATTTCCCATTCCACGAAGGAACCGACGGGGAACCTCTCTCAAATCAGTCAGCTGTGTAGGATATAATTTGTATACTCACTGACCGGGAAGTACGGGACCAATGCTTTTCTACACAGAAGTTTTACATAGCTTCCAGATTCTTATCTTCCTCGTAAATTGGACAGCATTTACGAGGTGGGAGCAGTCTCGCCAGACCAATACACTTATTATGAATTCGACTTTGGTTCCGTTTCTCAAATAAAATGTTGTAACATTTTAAAAATGTAGCATCCACACATTGAAAATATCACACTTGTTGTGCTAACAAACGAACTTCAAGCGTGCCAACCTAAACAAACGCTACGTCGCACTGTGGCGCCTTTTCCCTAAAAGCGTTGCAAAAATCAAAAATTTGACAGAAGAATATGATAAAATGAATAATTACATCTGATAGAGAACTTCTCACTGATTAAGAATCCAAAAAAAATTTTTAAATCGGATAAAAATTATGAATTCTAGCGTCAATCAAAGTTGACAATTTTTCGGACTTACAAAAAATGTTTAAATAAAAAAAAAAATATCATCTTTTGAATTGAATTTCAGGCAAACTATGCAACCAATCATTAATTTTTTGGTGTCGGATGAAAGGTATGTTAATTCCAATGAGACGATGTAGAAAAAGGGTTATTCGGTCCAATATTTTTTTTCAGGCGCAATTATGCAAACACATGATATTTGGGTCATTTTTCACACTTAATAGAATAGAACAAAAAAAGTGACGGTTTGTGACGGGAACTATTAAACAGAGGTTGTTAAGTATTTAATACTCTAACTTATTTTCTTGAAATTGGGTGCCTATACTTGCCCGTGTACATGAAAAAACAATAAAACTGTAACATATAGCTCCCAATGTTTATGACTTTTTTGAAAAGAACTAACTAATAAAAATCTTATACTACCTTAAAAAAATACACAACATTTTTCATTAGACTTAATATGTATAGCATTAATATTGTAGTATTTAAAAATTTCAAAATTGTGTAACTATAATAAAAATAAAAAATTTAACATTATTTTCACTCAAAATCAAAATTTTTTTTTAAATTGTGAGCAATATTTTACAAAAAATTTAAAAATAATTTAAAAAAAAACATTTATTTGTAAATCTTTTCTGGAATAATTTTAAATCATAAAAGCCTTTAAAAAGAAACATAAAACATTTAAAATGTTAAAAAACATTTTATTATACTTCCCATAAAATTGATTTTTCCACAAATTTCAACTTTGCTAACCCATAAGTAGGCACCTAAAAGGCGTAGAACCCTTTCCAAACGCTCATTTCATAGGCTGAACAGTTATCTATCATATGCTGTTTAAACTGTTCTATTATTAGACATCAGCTGTTTTACGGTGTAACATTTCATGATTGTGGATTACATCCCGGAAATTATACGATTTTTTTACAGGATTTTTTTGTTCAATATCAAAAAAAATCGTTTTATTAATCATTTCAAGTTTTAAACTTAACTGACTTATATAAAAAAAATGAAAAACTTTAATTCTTCTTGTGGATTATTTTTATTTGGTCTTTTATTTTTTTTTTTTACATTAAGTCGACAATATGATGTCATTTAAATGGCCGCCGCCAGAGTTGCCACTGACATTAGGAGGATTACTTTTGCGCCACCCGTTATATTTTTTAGTTTTGATTAAAGAAAAAAAACAATAACAATTTTATTTCTGAAAAAAATATTATTTTTTCATATTTTGTAAAGAAAATCAAGTCCCAGGAATTCCCGGGAAGCAGTGAAACATTCCCGGGAAATTAAAAACCCTATTTACAACTCTTCAGGCTCCTTTTCACAGTTTCTACGTCTCTCCGATTTTCTTTTCTGCCTGCTCCTATGACGTTTTTTTTATTTCTAGGTTCTCATAATGAACATAGTCTAGAATTTTACTGCAGTTGGTTACAGATCGAACTAGGGTTGCCACCTATTTCCATCTACTGGAAACTCACCAAAAAAAAAACCTTGGAATTAAAAAAACTCAAAATCCTAAACAAATAAAAAATTGAATAACTATTTTATTTAATTTATAAACAAACCAAAAATATAACAAAACAAAAACAGACTTTAAATTAGAATTCAGTCTTATCGTTTGTGAGAATAAGCACTTATCTTATGATGATTTCGTGTGTAGAAAAATATGTAAATTTTTTCTGCACTAAACCGATATTTTTACGTTCTTTTACTAAAAAAAAGGGCAACCATATGAACAGATTTTAAGTTCGTTTGTCAAAGTGTTACATCCAATCTCGTCAGTCGAGGCTGGAGAATGTTACAGTAAAGAACAGCTGATGTCAACTGTGTTACCATTTCCCAAAAAAAAAAAACACCAACCTAAAATTAGAAAAATTAGGTAAGTTGCTGCTTAACTTTCGCCAGAAGATGGCAGAGAATGTCATTTCGTAAAACAGCTGATGTCAACTGTGTTGCCATTCAAAACAAACAAACCAAATGAAACGAGTACATTAATAATGCGAGCGCCAGCAACGTCGAGATTGTTTAGGTTTGAAACTACAGCTTTTCTTTTCTCTTTATCATAAGGCAACTGGCAACCCTAGATCGCACCCAATGCACTGAGCCAGATTTTATGTTATGTTATGAAAATCAGAATGTACATTAGTATGGTCCATTTAAACAAAGGCCAAAGGCTACTAAGTGGCCGATCATGATGTGCAGAGGTTAATGTGGCAAGAATCTGCTTTAACATATGGCATCTAAAGCGGCAGGACATAACTCTGAGGTGAGGTACATTTGTAGGGAAGCTATAGAAAAACCTGAATCGCTATTACGGCGAGTGCTTAATAGCCAAGGTACTAAATCTGAAATCTCAAATCAGTTAGGATATTAGCATAGGCAATTCAGTTTACCTACTGGCTACTGTACGAATACATAGGTGGGCTCTAGAACGAAGCAACCTGAAACAGGGAGCTTTCATCGACTTTTTCTCTCATTTCAAAAGCGCCAGTTCTTGAACGAAGTACGACAGGGTCTCAAGAAAGAGAGAGAGAGAGAGAATTATATGCTCTTGAAAGAATTCCTCCAATTTCCTTAAACCATCCAAAAGAAAATAGTGAACTGTATCAAATTTCCTTCAGATTGAAGAACAACAGTTGTGTACCTTTTAGTTTTGAAAACTAGCCAGGTTTGTATTCTGCCAAGAACATTTAAACACTTTTTCACGAATAAGAACGTAATGAAAAACTTCGATACAGAAAAAAAGAAATTAGTTCCCGGTCAGTGAGTATACAAATTCATTCGTTCACTGACTTCTGTTTCTTCAGTGAGTATTTAAATTATTTCATGCACTGTTCACCGACTTCTTGCGAAAAGTTCTCTGTCTGTTTCTAATCTAGTTTTTAGATGGACAGCAGACGGTTGTGATTCGGTGTCGATTGGAATATTTAATGGGAGCTGGGGTATAATTATGCCAATCATCTGAGAATATATTTTTCGATCCATGATAATCCTAGATCAGATAGTAAATAAATAGCAACATTATGTGCCCCTCACACATTACAACTGCTTGTGCAATTTAATCAAGTTGTACAGCCAATTGCAACGTATGAGGGCTAGTTGGTCGTCGGTTGGATGAAAATTAAAATATTTTTATTTCATTGTCAGTCAACTTCTTAACTTTATTCGCCTTTGAACACAGTTTTGTGACGGAGTTTTGATACAAACAAAATGAAGAAATACCTATACAAAATTTATTGACTTTATTCAGGGATACAAAAATATGCCTCAATTGTCGTTATTTTCGTCTTGCTCCTCCGCTATCACCTTGTCTGGTATCAATGCAATACATATACATTCTGGTTGACACTACCAAAAATATTTGCAAATGAGATTAGATTAGAAAGTGCTTTATAAAATCGTAGAGTATGAGGAAAACGACCAACTTGACTGTTCAACTTGGTTTTACAAGCAGTTGTATTGTGTGGGGGCTGCATTAGGGTGCCCCAACCGGATTTTAATATTTTATGGTGTAAAGTTTTTGGGTGAGTTTTCGTTTGCCGATTTTTTTTTTTCAAGAAATTGTGTTTTTCGAAGGGTTTTCGAAATTTAGCACAATTTTGTCAATATGAAGCATTTTCTGGGTCTTTGAGTCATCATTTCGAAAGAAAATTGTTCAAGCTTTAATTTGATGTATGTTTTGCTGCCATTTTTTTTTTTGAATTTTAAGTAATTTTTTTTTTTTTTTTTGACTAACTCTCAGGGGATGCCCCCTATAAATGCAATGCACTGTGTTAGCGATGGGAAGGAAGGTTAATGGAGGGGGGAAAAGGGGATTAGTGTTTGTTGACGTTGGTCTTAAATTTGATAATGTCATGGCAGACAGGAAAACACTTGCTGGAAGATTATTCCACAAACGAACAGTCCGGCTGAAGAACGAATTTTCTCTATATTCTATATATTTTTAAAAATTTCATAAAAGGAACCTTGCCATGTGGCGTCCAATCAGACGGGAAATATGCTATAGACTTCAATAAAGTTCGGTTTGTTTTTATATAGTTGCCATTAAGCGACTGCTGTCACAAAATGTGTTTGGTATCAGTCCATGGTTGTCACCATACCAAAAAATTCTCGAGTCCATCGGCGAATGCATAAAAATTCCATTCGATGTACACATCTGTATTGTCGAAACAAGTTTGATTTGAAACATATTGAAACAAAACACGAACAGGATGTGTCTTTCACTTTTTGTGAAATTTGTTTTTTTTTTTGAACGATTTTGTTTCGAAAGCGTTTGGACGCCTGAACAAATTTGATGTTAAAACATTGCACGAAGTGATACAAATTCTATTAATTTACGATTGCTTAATTAAATGCAAACATTCAACAAGTTATTTATTAATTTTGTATGCGATTGGACAAAAACAAGTAGAAACGACAAACACGTTTCTATTTGCTCTTGTTTTTTTTTTTGTTCTTCTTCTATTTTTCTTGTACGACAAATATCAGTTAATACTACAAAAAAAAAAACAAAAAGAAGAGTGATGTTAAAAAAACCACAAAATTGATTTTTGATTTAATTTAAATTGTTTTTTTTTTTGAATTCATTACCTGTGAAAAGCCAACAACACTTACGTACACATCTCCCAAGCAAAGTTTGCAATATTCATCCATCCATTCCTTTCTGATCTTCTCCCCCGCCGCTCCATCGTCTTCGTGCCGGAGTGTGAAATGCTAGCGTCGCGTTGGGCACTCTGGCTCGTTTCAGTTTCTTTACAAGGTCGACCACGGAACAACTTATCAACTCCGCAAGCCATCTGTGTGCGTCTCCGGCCATGTGTATCGTCTGGAAATGCTCAAACCAAAAGAACAGCCCAAAAAAAAAAAAACAAATTTAATCGAATTGATTAAATTCTAATTAAAATAAAAAAAAAAGTCGTTGCTAACTTTTATAGAACTGGAAGTTCTATACTATAATAGGTGTTGGTCTAGGTTGTTTTTGGAAACACCATAAGGAAGTTGACGAAACGTAATCAAGATCATAAGAAAAATTCATGATTTCGTTGATTTTGATTTTCTTAAACATACATTGCGTGAAATTTGAATATTTATGTTGAAATCGCTTCGAGAATGTCAATGAACTGTAGAGTGCGAAAACTTATTAATAAGAGGGGGGGTTTTGTTCATCTGTTGATTCATAATTTTTGTTCATTAAAAACTTCACTGCAAATGCATTTTTCAACTGATGTCATTGGTTTTGTTTAAGGCCCAATTTACACAATGACTTTTGCCCCAGAGGTTTTCTTCATGAAAGCCATGAAAAGCCGTGAAAGTTTACACGATGACTGGCAGTAACTTTGGTTCACTATTGAAATTAATACTTCTATATGTATTTTATTCTACATTAGTCATTTCCATCTCATACCTCTAAGTTTCTTCTTTTTGAAATAGTTTACTTTAAAAAATTTCCCATTACAATGTTTTTTTTTAATATTTGTTTTTATAAACAAGTTTGCCAGCCTGTTTTTATAAAACGAATGGGTCTTTCGTTTCGTTAAAATAACGCACAGAAATTCTGTTTCGTCAGTTTGGGTTTTTTATAACACGAAAGTCTCAGTAAAATTCTAATTGCAATTTTTTTCTTATGTATTTTTCTGTGTATTGTCTAATTGGATTCGTTGAAGTTATAGAAACACAATTCAGTTTCGGCTACAGACGTTCCTCTTCGCAACAGGGTGTGTCCGATACATTCCTTTTTTTTGGTATGATCATACTGTTTTGATAAAAAGCCTTAAACACAACCAAGTCACTTTTGAACTAATATACGAATTTAATAAGCCCAATCGAACAGGCCTATTGTTTAAATGTCATAATTCTTGTGTGCGACAGCGGCACGAATTCGCCAATCAATTTCAATGTTTATCATAAATATTTAGTCTACTAATTTCAGATCGCTCTAATTTCCGCTTTGGCCATAATTTTGTTTGTCATGATAAATGTAAATATTTGGCCAACGTGTCAGAATAGTTTCGGTATCAGAATGTATATGGTACGTCTTAAAGAAAAAAACCCGTCCCAATTTTCTCGTTAGAGGTTCGCCGATCTTTCACGGAAGTTTAGGAAATTATTTTGTTGTTTTCGGAAGACATTTAATACCGAGGAAGTCGGCTGTTTATGCCCAGCCAAAAATAAAATAATAATCACTGCTAATAACTGAGACATACATTCATACATACACGACGACAACTTTTGATTCGACTCTGGCCGGGCTGGACAAAAAAAACCAACTTTTACTTGTTTTTATGGCCATTTCAACTTTTTGCAAATTTTAAATTGTTTTTTTGGTTCGGCAAAAAAAAAAAAAATAAAACTACTTCTGAAATTCATTTCACGTCGGGCTTCTTTAAGGTTAAACCATGAATATTGATGCTCTCGGTTTTAGTTTTTTTTCTTTTTAAATGTTTGGCTATCATCTTTACTTGCTGTGAATGTTGTTGGTGTTGTCGTTGTTGCTGTCGTATGGAGTTGTGCAGTTGCGGTTTTGTTTATTACTGCGATCCAATAAAACCAACACCTTTTTTGTTGTTGTTGTTGTTACCACATCTCCGTCTCCATGCCAAACCACAGCCATTTGCATCGCTGTGTAGGGGCAATTTTTTAAATTTACTTATTTTTTCTTGAGTTTTTGCGCATGTTTTATGTATTTTTCATTTTATTTGCATTTGCAGATTAAAAAATTCCAAGCCCTCGCAACATGTCACAGTCATAGCAGATGATGCGTTGTCTTGGAAATCATTATAAATTTCCATAAATTAATGAGGGGAGCATAAATCTCTCGGCAGTTAGGTCAAGGATTTAAAATGGTTGGATCTTTTTCATTTGTAAGTTATCTGTAGGCCTGTTTACATGAGTGATCTGAATACCTACTCGTTGACATTTGATTCGTATTCGTATGTTTTGTTCGAGGTCATTCATTCACTACTAGCACTGCAGGTCTACTAAATTTACGAAAATGTGTCAATTTGTTTTAAAGCTTGTTGAGGTAGGGGAAAAAAGCACTTGTTTATTCATCTGTCATTTTTATTACAATATATATATATATATCGACCATATCAGATATATTTTATTTAAAAACTCATGTAAAATTACAACCTGTTTTTATAAAACGAATGGGTCTTGCGTTTCGTTAAAATAACGCACAGAAATTCTGTTTCGTCCGTTTGGGTTTTTTCATAACACGAAAGTCTCAGTTAAATTCTAATTGAAATTTTTTTCCTTTGTATTTTTGTGTGTATTGTCTAATTGGCTGCCTGTTTCCATAAAACGAATTGGTTCGTTCGTTACAAATGGCCAAAATTGAAGGCTCAATAAAATTGATTCATATCAGTAATGAGAGCTTATTTTTTTGGAATTGTGTTCCATTTGTCCATATCTAACATGTATCTGAAAACCAGAATTGAATCATGTCTAAAATCCATTTTATAACTCTTCGAATATTGACAATTTGTAACGAACGAACAAATTCGTTTTATGGAAACAGGCAGACTTACAGACCCTGGGAAATTTAACGAGAACGAAATGTTCCCCTTCAAAGATAATATTTTTTTTCACAGTTAGTAGTGAATTTTGGGCCGGGCTTTAGGCCGAAAATAGTCATTGGATCAAAAGAAAAGATAATGCCATATGGAATACAGATCACCGTACTATTTTTCTACTTTCTTTGCAGGGAAACAAAATGCCAAACGCGAACAAAATGTTCCTCTTCAAAGATACTATTTTTGGGCCGGGCCTTAGGGCGTGACCATTTGCTCATTGGACCTTGGGACCTATGGAAATAGCTTTTCGTACTATTTTTCTACTTCCTTCGCAGACCAAAAATACCAAAACAGAACAAATTGTGCCTCGTCAGAGATAACTACATTGAAATCTCTCTTGAGCGGACAACGACGAGACCATTGAAATGTTTAAGGGACAATTATTTTCGTATGGAACGCTGCGTGGACCGGGCAACACTGTCCGTCCAAAGGGGTGTCCGTTATTCAAGATTTCACTGTATTATTTTTTCTCCGAGAATTGCGTTTTTGCAGGTACACCCCAGGGGTTCATGAGAAATGCCCCAAAAAAAAAATGGAGAACGCCCAAAAATAAATGAAAAATTCCCCAAAACAATGTTTCCAACAATTGCCAAATACCCGCCAAATAATTTATGAAAAATACCCCCAATCGATTTCTCATTGGCGCCATGATTACGGCAAATTCCCAAATACCCCGCCAAATAATTTATGAAAAATACCCCCAATCGATTTCTTATTGGCGCCATGATTATGGCAAATTCCCAAATACCCCCCAAATAATTTATGAAAAATACCCCCAAAATCGATTTCTCATTGGCGCCATGATTACGGCTGCGACGTGGGTAGGTTCCCCTATAAATATGCACATTTTCAAATATATTATTTAAATATGTGTGAATATTTCTTGTGCTGAAAGAAAATAGAAAACCTTTGGTGATTCTTACAAAGATATTTTTGGGTTTTGAGTAAACTGAATGTTTAGTTGTACTCGGAATTAACAAAGATCGCCAGATGGCGATTTCGTTTGGTGTCCTGTGGTCATAATACTATAGGACAGTAAACGAAAACATTTTCAGCCTAAGCAACGATGTCGAACGACAACGTTCGCATGATGTTTTAGAGGCAAACAGCTGTTTGGTGGCTTTGAAATCAGCTGTTTGTCCCTAAAAAAGCATCCGAACGTTGTCGTTCGACATCATGGCTTAGGCTGTTTGTGTATTATAAATCTAAACGTTTCAATTTATTTCGAAAGGGACGACGGACGATTGACATAAAATACAACTCTGCTGCGAAACTCCAATACAGTTTACCGTCGGCGCCATCTAACGCCAATTGAAAAGTGTTCAAATGTTGGATTCTAAGCAGAATAAAATATTTCTTTGTTATTGCAAAAAAATTCTGGTGTTTTTTCTCTCAAATGTATTTAACATTTTCTTTGTCGAAACAAAAAAAAAACATTTCAAATTCCATTCCAAAAAATAAGAAAAAAAATATCCGCAAGACAAAAACCAAAATTCCAGCTTAGAAAAAAAATGCCAACTTTATAATTATAGGCACTTTAGTAGACAATGGTAATCCTAAAAATAGCCGAACAAAAGTCTGATTAAACATATTTTGTTTAATATTCAAAATAAATTACAACGACACCAACAAACAGACATAATGATTATTAATGTTCTGAAATTAATAATAATCTGTATGAAAACATAAATCATTTTGTTGGGAGGAGGGGGCACGACACGTTTAAATTATTCAGATTCAGATTCACATACTGGTTTTTTGTGTTTGCTTTTCTGAGAGATTCAAAGATACGCCATGAAACAAACGATTCGTTATGCATTTCCAGTGGTAACCAACAGCAGAGCCAGCGCCACTCGATGCTGATGCACCCATTCGCTGGAAACACGAGTATCATGACCAAGAATTATGACTTATGCTAATCCAAAATCAAATAACAAACATGCACAATCTATAATTGAACAGAAAAATAAAAAAAAAAAAAAACAACCACAGAATGTTTCAGATTGTCTATCGGAACATCTTCGCAGCGTCAGTCATGTCGCAATGTCGAGAGATCAGGGCGTGAATCATAACGACTTTTTTGAATGTTGTACGATTTAATAATCAACATTATCGCCACCGCCAGCCACAGCACATCACATGCGACTAACTTCCTGATCGGGTGGGGGAATAATTTTAGAAACAACAACAACATATCATTTGTTGTGTGTGTGTTTTTTTTTCTAGTTTTTTTTTTCTTCTCAATAAATAGATTTAATAAAATCAACAAAATGGCATAACATTAATTAATTTGCATTTGATTTGGTCGACGAAGCTGGTTTACTGATAATAACATGACAAATCGTTTGGACTTTTAATGGACATTTTTCTTTGAGTCTAATTTGCATAAACAAATACCAGTTAGCGCCCAACAACATTGTGATTATTATCTGCTAATCCAGTGAGATGTGAACGATATGAAATACTGTAGAGGAAAAAATATCATGACTTGGGAAGAAATTAACTTAGATAACCCATGGACATAGTAACCGCCTGTTCGGGTAACTAGTGACGAACTAAAGGGTGTTTTTTTATTGAGGTATAGAACTTCGAATTGAAATAAAACACAAGAAAATCGTTTTAATGTCCATCAATTTGGCTTTATTGGAAGGATAATTTTATGCCATTAATGTTTAAATATGATTTCGGGCATGTGGCCGCCGCGGCTGCCTCGAATAAAGCCAATTCTACAGGTCCAATTTTCAACCACTTGTTGGAACCACAACTCATCCACATTCATGCCATCCAATTCGGGAACAAAATAGTCGGTTATCATGGCTCTATACCGGTCTCCATTAACGGTAACTGACTCTCCAGCATTATTTCGGAAGAAGTATGGCCCAATGACTCCACCAGCCCATAGAGCACACCAAACAGTCAGTTTTTGTGGATGTAATGGCATAAAATGGACGGAGCTTGCGGTGAACTTCGCGAACTGAACCGTTACTTTCGAAATAAATTTGCACGATTTGCAAGCGTTGTTCTTTTGTCAACCTGTTCATGATGAAATGGCAAACCAAACTAAATATTAATCACTTGACAGCTGACAAAATGGCCGCCAGTTAAAAAAGTGATGCCAACTTAAAGTTCTATACCCCAATAAAAAACACCCTTTAGCTATTTCACTGTATCTTGGTAACCACCACTAGTTACCTCCAAATCGACTCACCGCTCAGTTGATTCATGATTTCGCGTGTACAGTAGGGCATGTGGAAACGACCCATGATCCGTGATCATCCAACGGTACCTCGATACATTGATCTAAAGTATCGGCCATCATCGTCCTTGTACTCGTTTTTTACTCTCTTCTCAGTATAAAAATACCAATACCAGAACAAGATGTTTCTGTTTAAAGATAAATATTATTTTTCCCAGTTCAACAGTTACATTTTCAAAGACAAGTGTATTTATCACTTTGACTCGCTCGCAATTCCTCTCTCTCATATATTTCATTCGCACTCAGAACCCAAAATGTAACTCTTGTTGTGAAAGTTAATTGTTATGAGTGAGTGCAATCTTTTCCTTTGTCAGAGAGAGAAAGAATCAAATAGTGATCACTCATGAAAAAAGAGAACTTTTCTTTAAAAAAAATTACTTTCACGGAGTGTGAGTAACCGAACCGAATTAGAGACAAAAATAAAAAATACTTATCGTGGTGCTTTTGAAATGTTCAGTATGCATTTCTAGCCCTTAAATAGCCTCTGTCGTCAGTTATTGCCAGATCGACATTTCCAAAAAATCGTAAATTTGTCCAGAAAGTAGGCGGTTACGGAGGCTGTCTCAAATGTAAGATGCTGACAGTCACGGAAAGCTACCAGCTGGCTCCGACAATCGGTATAACAATCCCCGACAAGGCCAAATGCCGAACTGTGGATAATTCTGCCGTGCAAATTAGAAAAATGACTGGAGAAAGCCAGCGTTTTCAAGGAGTTTACAGTCAAACTAATGTGTCTGCAAACAGACTTAGGCTGCATGCACTCCATTTAGTGTTCGATCTACTCTTTAAATTTGTCAGTCTGAATAGGATATTCTTAACATGGTACGGACCTGAGTCTCTTGTTTGAAATGGTCTCTTGTTTTCTGTGCTAATTAAAAAAATGATTGGTGAAAACCAGCTTTTTAAAAGACAATCTGGTGGCATTGATGACATTTGGAGTTTGCAGTCTAAACTGAAGTGTCGGCAAATAAACTTAGGCCGCATTAGCTCCATTTAGTTGTTATTCAGCTCTTTAAATTGATCAGTCTGTCAGTGCTGCCCCAGATAAAATGTTTCACATTGACGGCCCTACCACTACTTGGCCCTATCATTCACCTTGCCAACGCCCTCTACATGTCAAAAGCGCTACCCCTGCAATATAGCGAGCCTGTATTATTAACACATGTAATTTAACAACTTTAGATGAGAACCAACAAAACTAATTTTTTTTTCTCTCTCTCTCTCTCTTTGCAGTTATTCTTAGTCGTCTCCATGATGATGATGATGTTCGCTGTGTCGTGGGCCCAAAACTTTGGTGACGGTGAAGTTCCCTCGGTCTTGAGCTACAATTCACCTCTGAGGCAGCCCGATAGCCTAAGATCTCGTCCGTATTTTGATTTCCTCAGCACTCTGTACAGACACGACAGCGACAAGACAAACCTCTTCCAACCCTATTTGCAACGTAACCGACGTGATGTCCCTGAAGTTCCCGCCGTCGCCGCTGCCGCCCCCGTTGCCCAAACTGGTCGCAGCCGAAGAGCCATTGTTTTCCGTCCATTGTTCGTCTATAGACAACAGCAAATCCGAAGGCAGGAAGTGAGAGAACAAAACAGACGTCGCTATTAAATCCCTCCCTAGGTCGGTCAAATACAACACGCCACATAGCAGCCCCAAACAACGCGCTCCTAACGGTCGAGAGTCGTAGCCGACATTTGGACAAATTTCTCATTGTGTACAGGTTTCCGGAATTATCCGGTTCGGCCAGCCACACCGACTGACCGACCCCTCGAGTAGTTCCGAATTTTTGTTAAAAATCTTAAAATCTAAAATTATTATGACAAACTTTTTCTATTGATATTATGGAAATCCTTTCGCACTCAATTTCATTATCGTTAATAATCAAGCACCATTTTTTTTTTATTTAATTCTATTTCTTATACGAAAAAAACAAAACAAAAATTTAGTTTTAAGAGAGTTTTTTTTTCTTTTTTGTTTTTAGTACATAATTTATGTATGTTTAAAAAAAATATTAGTAAGAATTACAAAGAAATTTTTTTATTGTTGTTTTTATATAAAGTGTATTTTTAATAAAAAAAAAAATATCTATATAAAATTTAAAAAAAAAACACCCACAACTTGCAATATATTTTTAATTGGAATATGAGCTTGAAGAAGGATTACGGGTTATGAATCGAAGTGTTCTGTGACAGACAGACAGACTTAATTCAAATTAAGTTGTGCATTATACCATGTTGACGTAGATGCACAAAATCAAACTGCATTTAGGTATATCAATATGGCAACGCAGTTACAATCGATCTTAATCAACCGCTGTACTCAGTATCAATGGCTGTTGTCAAATCAGCTGTTGCCAATTTACTTGCAACTCTGCCGAAATTAAATGAAAATGATATGAGTTTATTTTATAATTGTATGAGTAAAGTCAGATTGCCTTCAAATTAACTCTGTCAAGTTACATTGGAACCTGTGAAGTACACAACTGTCCCTCTTAAGTTTGTCTTCTACTCATGTACATCTTTTGCATTGATTGTCACAGCATCAACCTCAGAGTTGCCAAGCGTGAAGACAAGGTGTGAGTATTTAGTAACATGCAGACGGCATGGTAACTACGACAAGTCAAACACACCACAGTGAAAGAGTTGGGAACGATATCAGCCTCCGAAAATCCCATTGGACAATTTAATTCAATTAGATCTAATTCAATCTAGACTCCGGCAAGGAGTGAGTTAGAAAACGTCATTGCCGCTAAATGGGAATTTGTTAGTTAGTGGAGTTCTAAACTGTAAAAAGGAACGTACTTGATTCAAACACCGCATACCAAAGGGAATTTCCATTTATTCGATTTCCTACATTCTAACCCCTAAAAAGTTCAGATTTAGATTTCAATTCATATCCATGTTTCGGCCATGGATTCAGGACCAAAATTCACTTACGTATGTTCCTCAGCATTCCACTAAGGAACAGCCGGGAATATTTCCTCACTAATGAGGTCCTATTACTTAGAACAGACTTCGTGGGCTTGCGTTTCCAGCAACCTGGATGTCAGAAATTTTATCGGCCATTTTAACGAGAGTTTCTAGCGATTCCGATGATGTGGCTAAAATCGCTTGTGTTTGTGCGAAAGAATTCGGGTTTTCATCTCGCAAAGTAGGGCACTAGGTTTCCTCTCCCCGATTTTCAAGTTAGTAAGGACAGTTTTGATTCGATGTTCTTCGGAAACGGATAAATGTTCGATTGGCCGTTGTTTGATTCGTGTGTAAGCATCTTGGAGAGGATTCACGACAATATCACTCACCTGGCTTAGAATTTCGGCGTCCAAGTCAGCCAAGATGATGAAATATTTTGTCCTTTCATTCAATATTCGATGCAATTCAAACTGCGCTTCCACTTGTGCAAACCAAAGAATGGGATTTCCTTTCCAGAATCTTGGAATCTTCATAGGATACGACGGATTTGGAGTTTGAAGATTTGCAGCATCGCCGGCATCCTGAAGTTCCTTGGATTTGACACCGTGTTAATGGCATATTTAATAACACGTAATTGTAGATATTCAACATCAGGGTCACCAATTCAAACAATTATTTTAAAAATGTTCGTTTCTAATAAAACAAATTATTTATTTCGATGTCTTCTCGATGAAATTTTTTCAAAAGACTCTTACCATTAACAATTTCCCAAAGAATTGATTTTCTTAAAAACTAAAATAAACCAATGTAGAAAATACTACAGTAGCCCCCGGTCCACACACAGCACTTCCTATGAAATACACAAACAATTTGTTTAATATATTTTTTTTCTGAACAGAAAAAAGACATAAAGTAGATGAATTTAATATAAAAAAAAAATCTTGGTCGATGCCAGGGCATTGGTCGCTGCTTGACAGTCCAGACAGGCCTAAAATACAGTAAAAGCTCTCTTAAGCGGACACTGACGGTCGCAGCGATTTTGTCCGTCAACGGAAGATGTCCGTCAAGCGGAGGTTAATTTGCTCCAAAAATACCGCATGGAACCGAGAAATTTGTCCCCTTAAGAGAGCTGTCCGGCTATAAGAGCTGTCCGCAAGGAGAGCTTTCACTGTACATGTCTCTGCTAAATTGTACACTTCAATATTCAAAATTTACTGTTTTATTGGCGATTGTGAAAATGACGTAACAAGAAGAGTCTTTACAGTTTACAGCATTTTTTGCTGTTCCTGAAGAGTTATGAAAACGCGTGTTAAGCCATTTTGGATTTCTGGTAACGAGATTTTCTCCAGAATCCCGTAAGGCTCCTGTCCAGGTAAGTGGGCGATCATCCTAGTTGACTTCGATCGTGCAGCAGTGGATGTCTAATTAAGGTCCCGGAAATCTCTGTGTAGTACACACTAATTCAATTTCAATGAACACATTTATAGTTTTCTCTCATCCCTGGTTTTATTTTTTTGTTATAACAAACTGTTAGACATGCATAACTTTTAGCGCGAAAACAATTAAAGCACATTAATTTTTCGCTGTGTTTTCGTTACTTTTTTCGTACAGCACAATTAAAATAAATTTGACTCAGTTTTCACAGCAAATATAAATTTCTAAAACCACTTAAATAAAGTTGTGTCTTTGTGGTTTGTCGGAGAACACTGTAAAAAGGAGACGGTGTTAAAGTGTAACATACTTTTAGGCATTAACGGTGTGCAACAGTGTCAGACAAAACGATGCAAAGTATTATCCACAATTCTAATAACAAACTGTTAACAAAATGGATTAAAAAAGCTGATTGATTGAACAACGGCGGACGAACCAACATACGTACAGTGGAATCCCCTTAACCCATTAACGCCCAGCATATTTTTTTTTTTGATTGGTGTTTGTTGGCGTGTTCGATTTATCGAACGCTGGGTCAATATAGATTAGTTGATAACAGTAAAATACAGTACATTTGTTTCATTCATCCGAAGTTCTCCATAATGCAAAGTTCGGTTAACAGGCATATGTTTAATTTAACCAAAGTTTGTTTCTTCACATGCAGAGAATGAAGCCGGCATAAATTTACGTTCGGAGGCGTCACACTCTTGACTCGGTTTAATGTGAAATTAGTCACTACGTAAAATCGTAACGTTGTTTTGGCATAGATTTTTTCATAGGAGTAAATTATTTCAATTGAGCGGAGTTGATATCATTGCAATGGGATTTTTTTTACAGTAATTTCGATTGTGGACGGTCCTGGTGTGGTAGGTAGTGTGTGCGACTATCGCACAGCAGAACCCAGGTTCGAAACCTGGTAAGACCATCCAACTACTTCCACCTCGTAAATGTTGGCAAATTTACAAGTAAGAGAGCAATCTCTAAGCCATGTAAAACTACTCTAGAAAAGCATTGGCCGTTCGGAGCCGGCTTTAAACAGTAGGTCCCGGTCAGTAGTGAGTATACCCAATTATATCGCGCACAGCTCATTGATTCGAGAGAATTTTCCCGTCTGTTCCTTCATGGAATATTAAGCGAAATACGTACGTAAGTAAGTAAGTATATTTGATTGCAATTAAGATATTTTTCAATTAAACGGAGTTTGAAATAAGCGGAGTATGAAAAATTGGGAGAATTAATTGAATAATTAATAAATTGAACTGATTCGACTGCATACAAATAAATAGGGGAATACAAGTTCATGGCGGTATTGCTATCAAAAGATTTTTTAGTATTTTTGAAAACGACAATATTGTTCCAGAAAGGAACCAATGGTGTGATGAGGAGTTTAAAGCCGTCCCTTAATCACACTGGGTGACTCTCGCACCTATGACAATGCGAGCTGGGTCGTAGCGATACTGAGGTTTGAGGTGGGAAGAAAATTGTATTTTCCGACGAAAGAAACCGAAACTACTTCAGAAAATTCTACCAACACGTAAAACATCAGTCAAAAGACTCTTCAACTGGCATAACTTCGTGTAGAGATGGAAATGGGAATCTGGTGGCGGACACGTCGAGTGTGCTGAGGATTTTAGCAGCTGAAGAATCATGTGAACAAAACATTCCAATCACAGATGATGGCAATCACCAAATTGGCAATCGGACGGCTTAACCCTTTCACCCCTGTGTTTTGTTTTTAAATCTTTTAGTAATAATATCTAAGATGTTGGGGATACATGATTCCAGTAGGGGCGAAAGGGCTAAGAAAACCAGGGACGTAGGGCAGAGCTGTATACGGCCGGAGGAGTATACAGCTTCTGGGAAAATGAAAGCATGTTTGATGATTGGAACCTCAGTGGATTGGAACAAAACCGCGGAATAAGTCTCCTATCCATCGCCTATAAGATCGTATCAAGCATATCAAACTCGACGAACTAATCCGGCTCTATCAGTGTGTCGTCAGGCCGAATAAATCAACCGTCGACCAAATCGACACATTTCGCTAGATCCTGGAAAAGTCCCATGATATGCCAAGCGACACATACCATCTCATCGACTATAAAGCCATCTTAGAAACATTGTAAAGAGAAAAATTGTCTGCGTATGAGATCGCCTCAAAACTTGAACTCTCTTGTATAATGATTCTGAGGGACATGAGGTCCTCCGTAAAAAAAAAATAGGAAGTGACCTCTCCGAGCATTCACCACTACAAGAGGTCTTCGACAAGGTGACAACTGATCGTGCAAGTTCTTCATGGAAAAAATATTGGAAAAAGCAGAAGTTAATAAAACAGGCAAGGTGCACACCAAAGGGTGCATCCTCCTCGCCTATACGGATGACATTGGCATCGTTGGAAGTATAGAGCGAGATGTTACTGACGTTTTTTTCAGAATCGAGAAGGAATCAGCAATGATGGGTCTAATGATAAACGAGGACAAGACGAAACGACCAGGCTATCGTCGCGACGACAGAAATTCGACATTGTGAAGGCTGTCATTTGCAGCGTCGGTTCCGCCATTAATAGAAATAATGATGTCAGCATCGAAATAAAGGTCGCTACAGTCAAAAATGTTGTGTTGTGTTTACACGATACATCTGATGCATGATCATATTTGAATGTATTTGTGAAAATGAGAGTGTAGGCGTCACATATAAATGATTTTGACATGACGATCGATCAAAGCAATAAAATCCAAATTGGTTTGATTTTTTGGTTAATTGTTTCCATTGATGTATCGCTTTTACGAAAGCTAGTGTCATTGCCGTAGTGTCAACATGTGTGCGGCGAAAATAAAAGAAGATAAATTATTTATTTTCGAATTTATTGACTTCTAGCGCTCGTTACCAGCTCTTTGGGGTTGTTAAAAGTCAGATTTCTATTGACCGTAGTAATACGAATTACTTCTTGAAAAATACAGAGAATGATATGCAGAAGCAGATGGGAAAGAAATAAGCAAAAAAATGTTTTGCGATAAACTTTCTGTTTTTGTGTTCCTCTTTTCGCTGTGTCTTGATAATTTTTTCCTTTTCGCTCAAAACAAGGGCGACAGCAATTACAATTTTGTCCGTCAGAAGAAAATTAAAGTATTGTTTTTTTTTTTTTTTGAAAGTGTCATTCTACACCTAGACGCGATGATCATGCATCAGATGTATTGTGTAAACACCGCATTGAGCTCGTGGTGTTTGAGCATTGAGAAAACTTCCAGAAAAACTCGTCCACGTCTGTTCGTCTTCTGGAAATCCCCTACGATGATAATATCTTACGAGACAATCAATGAACCTTTGCCTGGATTGTACAGCCTCTTCTGTCACATCCACATTTACACACTGGGGCTCCACCAGTCCATATACTGTTTACTTAATGTACAGACATTTGTTTTTAGATCGCAAATGGTGTGCTGAGACCAATGGTCAGTTGGGATTATGTTGGTTAAACACGTGGCATCTGTGGATTCCTGCTATGATCTTTACCCTGCCATTACGCGTACATTTAATTTGTTTCCCAGTTGAGCACACATATTGTCTTTGTAACAAAAGAAAAATATGGAAAATCATCTGGAAAAAAAAACTGCACGTGCATGTTCATTTGAAAAATGTCGTCGCAAGAGTAATTTCTATTTAGAATTGTTGCCGTCCGCATCAGTAAACAAAAACACAATGTTGCCCTACAACACAAATTGTCAAAGCATTTGGGAAAAAGTAAGGAAAAGCTAAATTTGTTTTCATTAATACGTCAACATTTTATTTGTTATGCTTCAAAGACGTCCAATGAATTCTTTATTGACAATAATGCACAAAGTTTAACTGTTTTTAATAAGCATTTTTTAATAATGATCCCATAAATTGACACAAACAAATGTGTTGGGGAAGTCTAACATGCTTTACTGTCTGCATGTGTCAAAATGACACTTCCAAGCAATATTCGTTGACAGTCGGCCTGTCGGTAACAAAAATCTGTGAGTGTTTTGAGTTTTTCGCACAATCAATGTCTAACTAACTAATGACTGTTTTAGTCGTCCTCTACTGGCATAGTATGCAGTTCATTTTGGTTTAAAGTTTTCTTTTTAAAAGGTGGTCTTCCACTGTATTGTTACGGAATTGGTTTGATCTATCGGTTAAACACAACAGTGTTTCAATCATTTAATTTATGTGTGGATTACTGTGTCATGAGTCCTCTCATGTCAGTTCTAGTTAGTTTCCGGATCCAAGATCCCTATTAAATCGTTGATAACCGTATAAAAAGAAGCTAATCGTGTGATTCGTGTAGAAACTCCACCATCGAACAGGCGGAGACCTTCTCCAATATCTGAAGTTGCACACGTTTTTAATTTGTATACTCATTGTTCGGGACCTACTGTTTAAAGTCAACAATTAGGCGGCTACTGTTTTTTTTTTTTTTCAGATAAGTAGTATCTGGCTAAGAGATTAGTCTTACTTACGTGGCCCGCCTTTGTGAGGTGAAAAATGTTTTAATTCGATTTCCAAATTAACTGACATCTGAGTCAATTTAAATGATAATCGCCGAGTACTCATAAAATGAATCTGATTCTATGGAATTTCTAACAATTATCACGGGGTATATGTACAAAGATTATAAAATAATACGTCAGTTGTCCGTTTATTTTAGTACGTACGGGTGTTGGAAAGTCCGCAGATAAGAATATATAGAAAGGTTTGTATTTTATTATAATATTTTAATGTAAAGGGAAATAAATAATGTCAACTTTTAACCAGAGTCTAATAATGGGTGTGTTTTATGGGGCATGATTTCAACCAGGCATTTCCGTGCACAGTGTGAATTTTACGAACAAAAATGTGGGAATTCAGTTTGAGACAATGGTGAAAAACACTTGTTTTTTTTTGTACTGTTGGGGTTTCCACACGACAAAAAAAGATGGCTTGGATGTATATGACCAAAATTGCACGATCACTTGTTCCCCAGGGGGTTTCTTGGCATTTTCTTTGGAAATGCCTTCGGAAATTTAAAAGCACAAACATGCGTGCCTATTTCTGAAGTGTATTCTTTTTTTGTATAAACAATATAAAATTGACAATATCAGAAAAATATTTTTTGTTGTTGAAATTTTCAATTAAAAATCAAATTTCCCCCCGATTTCCATTTCGTGAAGGTTTCGCTAGAGAGAAGAAAGAGGGGCCTCTTTCTTCTCTACACCCCTCGCCAATAATCGTTGAGCGTCTTGCGTTTTGAACCTGGGTGGAAATCGGGTCTATGACGATCATCAGACCTATACTCATATCGATGGCTTCATTCCAGAGTATGCTAAGTCGACTTTAGGGAGAATATTTTTTTGAATTCGGATAATTGCAACTTATGCCCTGCCAAAAGCATGAATAGGATTGTCGGATAAATCAAAAGTTAAGAACGTCCATTACAAAAAGCGCTTAGCATTCTTTCGATGGGACTTACATATATTGTTGTCGCGCTTTATAAGCACGAGAGATAAATGAGATCGTAGTTAAACCACAATCTCACCCAATGAAACGGAGTTTAAACATCAAACACGTTTTTGAGTGGCCAGTCAAAATATTTCACATTTTCGACTGCTGATGTGGAAACTATCACACTTTTATCACAAAACATACTATGTTTGCGGTGAATAATTAAAATAATATTAAACTTTTGCGACGAACGAAAGGCGGCATAGTGAAGGCCGGCAATTGCAACGTCGACGTATTGGAAGAATTTATATACCACGGCTCTGCCATTAATAGAAATAATAATGTCAGCATCAAAATAAAGCGAAGAATCGTGCTGGCAAATA
>OY282516.1:48760986-48765986 GCA_958296145.1 Hydrotaea cyrtoneurina | reverse complement strand
TTGGCGTTTTTTCATAATATTTGGGGGTTTTGCAGTGGTTAATTTTTCGTAAATTGTTTGGGGGTTTTTTCCACAATATTTGGGCAAATTTTCATTTGAGGGGATTTTTCATTTAATATGGGGAACTCAATGTGCACATTTGCATAAAATAAAATACATATTTGCATACAAATATATACTTTTGCATGTAAACATATATATGTTTGCGCATGAATATATATATGTTTACATACAAAAACATATATAGATAATTGCATACAAAATTTATGATGAAATTTACAGCTAAAAATATTTTTACGTCGCAATAAATATAAGAAACCAAACCTTATAATATAAAAATGTTGATTGCAATAGCTTTAAAAATGTTTGAGAAATATTTTTTTAAATTTTTAAATCTGCAAATGGGAAAGTTTTTAATACGGAAACATTTTAAAAAAAATTGACTGCTTGTTTCCATAAAACGAATTTATTCGTTCGTTACACATCGTCAAGATTGGAAGTGTTATAAAATGGGTTTCAGACATCATTCAAATCTGGTTCTCAGATATATGTTAGATATCAACATATGGAACACAATTCCAAATGAATAAGCCCTCATTGCTGATAAGCATTCATTTTATTGCGCCTTCAATGTTGACAATTTGTAACGAACGAAAAAATTCGTTTTATGGAAACAAGCAGTAAAAAATGTGTCCCTTTCAAAATCGAAAAAAAAACCAATGTTGTCTACTTTGGAAATATTTCTAAAATGTATTTAATCGTCCGATTTTAAACTTTAAAGGCTTAAAATATTTTCTGTGTTTAAAATATTTTGTTACCGAACTCAAAAATTTTCCCTAGAACAAAAAAATATAAAAAATGTGTCCCCTTCGAACTCAAAAATGTTACCTAGAACAAAAAAATGTGTCTACTTCGAAATCAGAAAAAAAAATAGCAAATGTTGTCTACTTTAAAAATATTTCTAAAATATATCAACTTCCAACTTCAATACCTCAAAAAAAAATTACCCCTGTCCTTGCCTACAAATTATTTTCTACCGAACCCAAAAATGTTCCCTAGAACAAAAGTATTGTTTGGAGTTCTGGCCATGGAAGTTATTTCTTGACCACTTTAAGCAGATTAATTCCAAATCTGGTCAGCTTTTTTTTTTGATGTATTCTCTAAAATAACTCCCCAAAACATAAATGGGGCTTATTTACCCACTAATTAGCCCCAGTCCAAAAATATGAAATTTAAAATTTCATGGAACAAACGTATAATTTCCCCAACTTGGACCATTTTGCATTGGGTGTACTTTTTCAGGGAGCCGTAGCAGAAATCAATTCAAGCACTGAATGCACAATGATTTGTTTTTTTGTTCTTTCTTCTCTGTTGATTTCAATTTAAAATTACCATGAAATGGGTTCAATAATCGAATGCACACAAATTGAAAATAACAATTCAAATTATTTTTAGACGATGATGAGAAACGCAAAATTTTTAAAAATGAATTCTTAGACCAAAGAAAAAGCCCAACAAAATTGTACATACAAAATCAACGTACAACGTCAAACACTGATGGAGCGCCTTAAATTTTTTTTTTTTGTTTTTTTTTTTTTGTTCAACAAAAACAAAAACCAAAAACGACGACGGAAAAGTGCAGAATAACAAAGTCGATGTACAGCGTCAGAAGTTGGCCAAGTGCCGAAATTCTTGGCAATACAAGACCACCAGCACAACCCACCACCCAACAACAACAATAAGGGGAATTTGTAAAAACAAACAATAATTGTCCCACGTTAATGATCATCGACATCGGCATCGCCAACGTTACAGGTTATGTTGTTGTTTTTCTATTTATTTATAAAAACAGAAAACATAAATAATTTGCAACTACGACAACAAGAAATCTAAACAAATAAACAACAGTCAATGCTCAGAAATATGTACAGCCAAGCAACTAACAGAAATGCAACCAACCCAGCGCTTATTTATCTAAACCACAAAATTCAAAAAGTCAATAGAAAAAGCCCCAACAACAACGACATCATCGGCAAATTTTGAGAAATCATCATTAAGGAAACCGGCTGGCCGAGAAATGGCGACGCGGGCTATAACCTCAGACAACATTAAACACATTGAATGCTCGGCTGTACGGTTGGTTGGCTGCGATATGCGCCGCCGAAACTTAGGCACGGATTTTGTTTTTCAATTTCTCGATGCCCTCAATCGATGCCCCCTTATAAAAATAGAAGCTCCCAGCAGAGCCTGCTTCCATATTAAATGATTCTTATGTTTATCTGAATGTCTGTCCAAGTGACCCCATTTCGAACGCATTGTCGACTTTGGCAGCTGGTTGCTTGACAACCACACCGGACTTTAATCGAAAGTACCGAATGGTTCAAATCTGTACAGCCTCATACTCCACCCTAGCCTCCATCACCCCACCCTTCCCCATGACCCCTAAAAAATTCATCACCAACCAAGAGTATCACAATTGCTTGCAATACCTTATGGCTCTCTCGAGCCGACAGCCCATTCTTCCTAATCTCTCTCTCAAAACAGTACAGGGTCTAGGTTGTGAAAACGACTCTGTCATTCTGATCCAACTATAGATATCCTTGCGGTTGAGTGAGTCATTCATCGTTCGCCCTTTTGTCCTCGAACTCGACACAGAACTTGGCCGACGATCAACTGAATATGAGTGAGAGGTCAATATAAATATGAGAAAGAGAGGACAAGAAGATAGAAGATAAAAAATAGAAGATGGAAGATAGAAGATAGAAGATAGAAGATAGAAGATAGAAGATAGAAGATAGAAGATAGAAGATAGAAGATAGAAGATAGAAGATAGAAGATAGAAGATAGAAGATAGAAGATAGAAGATAGAAGATAGAAGATAGAATATAGAAGATAGAAGATAGAAGATAGAAGATAGAAGATAGAAGATAGAAGATAGAAGATAGAAGATAGAAGATAGAAGATAGAAGATAGAAGATAGAAGATAGAAGATAGAAGATAGAAGATAGAAGATAGAAGATAGAAGATAGAAGATAGAAGATAGAAGATAGAAGATAGAAGATAGAAGATAGAAGATAGAAGATAGAAGATAGAAGATAGAAGATAGAAGATAGAAGATAGAAGATAGAAGATAGAAGATAGAAGATAGAAGATAGAAGATAGAAGATAGAAGATAGAAGATAGAAGATAGAAATAAAGAAAGAAGGAAAGATAGAAAGAGAGAAATAAAGAAAGATAGAGGGAAAGATACAAATGGAGATGGAAAGAGAGAAGGAAAGATATAAAGAGAGAAAGATAAAACGGAGATGGAACGATAGAAGGAAAGACAGAGAAATAGATAGAAAGAGTAAGAGTGAAAGATAAAAGGGAGATGGAAGGATTGAAGGAAAGACAGAGAAAAAGATAGAAAGAGTAAGAGTGAAAGAGAGAAAGATACACAGAAAAAAGGAAAGAGAGAAGGAAGGAGAGAAATGAAGATGGAAAGAGATAAAGAGAGAAAGAATGATAGAAAAATAGAAAGGGAGATGGAAAGATAGAAGGAAAGAGAGAAAGCAAGTTAGAAAGAGAGAAAGATACAAGGAAAGAGAAAAATATAGAAAAGGAGATGGAAAGAGATAAAGAAAGAAGGAAAGAGAGAAAGAAATATAGAAAGAGAGTAAGATACATAGAAAAAATGAAAGAGAGAAGGACAGAGAGAAAAAAGAGATGGAAAGAGAGAAAGAGAAAAGAAAAGAGAGAAGGAAATATAGAGAGAGAAGGAAAGAGTGAAAGATAGAAAGATAGAAAGAGATAATAACAGAGAAAGGTAGAAATAGAGAAAAATAGAAGGAAAGAGAGAAGGAAATATAGAAAGATAGAAGGAAAGAAAGAAAGATGGAAAGAGAGAAATATAGAAAGAGATAAAAAGAGGGAAAGGTAGAAATAGAGAAAAATAGTAGGAAATAGAGAAAAGTAGAAAGATAGAAAGAAGAAAGAGAAAAGGATAGAAAAGGAGATAAAGAGAGAAGGAAAGAGAGAAAATAGAAAGGGAGATTGAAAGAGAGAAATAAAGAGATAAAGAGAGAAGGAAAGAGAGAAAATAGAAAGGGAGATTGAAAGAGAGAAATAAAGAGATGAAGAGAGAAGGAAGAGAGACAAAGACAGAAAGGGAGATTGAAAGAGAGAACGAGATAAAGAGAGTATAGCACCTTGTGACATTCCTACGGTCAACAAATCACCATCTACCCCATCTACAACAACTCGTATAGAGTGAGAACACTCGATATGAATCGAGAGAACTTATTACCACCACCAAATGCAATAAGTTGCGATATGAGTGCACCGTGGCACGACTTTGGAAATATCCAGAGCCACGACCTGGCTTTCATCAAAGTGATAAAGGGCTCGACTCCACCGTAACGAAAGGAAACAATGGCATGCCAGGCAAATGATTATTCAATTAGTATTTTCTTCGAGCTCAAGTGGGATTTAGATTTTTTACACCCGTCCTCACATTGGACTCATATCTCGAAATATTGCGGAAAGCTGGAAATATAAATGACTGATCACTTTCCTCTAAAACCCCACAACTTCATTTCTGTTGAAAATTCTAGTCTTGTAATTTTTGTTAATCATCACGCTGTTCCAATTGAACGTTTGCTGATCTTTTTTTTTATCACAAATGTTACTTTAATTTCTCTTTCGCTTTACATTTTCCCTCGTTGCTGCGGTTTTTCAATTGACTCATAAAATTAAAAGCCAACCATTTTAATGATTGGCTATCTTTTGAAAATAAAATAAAAAAAACACTCACGCATTTTTAATTGATTTTGGATTTTATGATTCAAAGGACCTTAACAACTGTTTATGGCGTTTTATGCGGGAACATTTTCATTTGTTTTTTTTTGTTGGTGCTGAAGTTTACGGCTTCTCTATTAATTTCATTGTGCCTTCGGTATGACCTTCAAGAAATAAATAGAATTGATGACTACTTAAAATAATTAAATAGCGAGAAACGTCCC